>JAIGNY010003143.1:865000-1152500 GCA_020152595.1 Chiridota heheva
ACGTCATCCGACCGTGTCATCACATCATCCGACCGTGTCATCGGACCGTGTCATCGCGTCATCGGACCGTGTCATCGCGTCATCCGACCGTGTCATCACGTCATCCGACCGTGTCATCACGTCATCCGACCGTGTCATCACGTCATCCGACCGTGTCATCACGTCATCCGACCGTGTCACCACGTCATCCGACCGTGTCATCACGTCATCCGACCGTGTCATCACGTCATCCGACTGTGTCATCACGTCATCCAACCGTGTCATCCGACCGTGTCATCATGTCATCGGACCGTATCATCGCGTCATCTGACCATAGCGCCCATCACAGTAGACTATTCCCGCATAAGTGATCTGGTTATATACACAAGTTTAACGCAGGATATTGGCTTTTAAGAAGCTAACTAAAGAAAAAGCTGCTTGTTTTAGAAATGTTTGGCCGCAATAATATTATTTGGCTTGAACTTATAAGGTGGCTTTGAAATGGTTTACTTGAGGCTTGGGCAAAACAGAAATTCAAAATATTTGTGGTTAAAAAAATATGATGCCGTTCAGACTACGTCATATTTTGCATGTTGCAAAAGATACGTAATGATTTTTAATTTTTTTCAGTACATTTTACCCATCACATCAAAGCCCTGGACCAGCCAGTGGTCAATTCTTTTCAAAATTTTACACTTTAATTTAATTCCATTTAAAAAAATAAAAATAAAAAACTTCAGTATATTCTTATACCTTTTATACATAATCGAAGTAACGAATGTTTCGCTGATATAGAAGAAAACTAAGATCCATGATTAGAAAATTGTGTTTTCTTCTCATGTGATTGTTAGAAAATGTACACGTTCTTGTAGTATGCACGATTAATTATTTAATTTGATGAAACTGTGTTTAAGAATAATTCATATTCTAAGCATAAAAAGACTTCAAATTTACATTACCTTCCCCTCAAGACCTGATGGATACACCCTCAAGTTTTCTTTTGGTATGGACTTATGGGCAATTCTCCAGTCGACTTGTGCCAATTTTTTATATATTAACTTTTCTTAATAAAATCGTGTAATATTTGTACCGCAAAACATTCACAATTTTCATCAATTTAAGCAGGTTTTTCAAATGCCCCAAACTCAGGAGATCATAGGGTTTGTCCCTTGAACCTCCACTGGGGCTTCGCCCCTGTACCCCACCAGGCCCTGGCGCAGTGCTGCCAAGGTGGCACATCGATTATCTATATGTATTAATAGCTATCAACAATTTTACCTCCCTCCCCCTCCCAATCAAAAATACGTCCGCGTCGCCCTGGGTAAAAGGATTATTAGGACAAGGTCGATCAGGCTTTGAATCACCTTGTACAAATAATTCAACCTTTCTTGCAATTTCAAGAGGGAATCCAGTGTCTATCCCACAGCAATAATCTTTGAAAAGCATCAAAAGCTTATTACCCCACAAAAAGTGTTTTAATTTAAAGACTGAGGCACTTACAACAAGCCTAGTCCACGCTCCCGATCGGGGATCTTCCGATTGAGAGATCGAGACATGCGCAATGACCATAATTTAAATTGGAATTAACATTTCTGAATAATTTGAGCTTTTGCTGGTGATTAAAATCTGCTCTTCAAGAAATATTGTAATTTTTTAAGATTACTTTAAAATTCCTTGGTGAAAGTCAAATTAGCACTGGTGAAAATAATTTGTTGTTATACAAATAAAACTGGAATATTTCGCATGCATTTTTCCTACCTTTGACTTAAACCTATAAGAAATTTGAGAAATGGGAATGCGTTGGGAAGTTGACGTCTCATATGTTTTATTGTGTGCGCACATAGTGAGGTTACAAGGGCAACTTCCTGGTGGGGCCTGGACCAGGGGTGAAGTCTTGGCAGCCCTAGCTGGGTCTTTTATCAATCTAAGGGGTCAAGATACATTGCAACACTTTACATTGCAACAATGAGGACAAGTCACTCGGGCAAAGATAATGAACGAGGGTAGTTAACAGGGATAGTATTCCATGCTGTCCGCACAATAGGATATTGTGCACTGTAGTGTGAACAAAGTGGAGATAGACACCGAGGTAATGTACCTCCTATGTGTCTTATCATTTCCCTGGTGTGAACAGTCCGCTATAGGCAATTATTTACACATCAGCACATAATTTTCTAGACTTGACTGCAGATCTTCACAAAAATGAAAATTGCTCGTTTCAGGTATGCAAACAGTAAATAAAAAACTGTGCAGATTTTCATGCTTTTCAAGACTGCCAAATTTCAGAAGCCTGTAGTCAAAAACCTCTGACTGGGAGACCAAAGTTAACAGAAAGTTTCCATTTTATAACCTCAACTTTGTTGAGCTAAAAACTATCCAGGAATACGTTTTTAATTAAGTTGAACTGCGCTTTATTCCTACATAATAGCTATCACAATACGGACATTATTTCCACTTTACACTCACAAGTTTCTTAGGATCTTCCTCAACTCTATATCGTGCATCATACATTCTTTGATATTTTACATATTATATTGGTGCCATGGAGTTTGTTTGCTTGTGGGGACAAAGTTAATTACGGTGTTAAAATTTGGTACTTGGATGCCAGTAATTTTGGGGCAGTAAAGAATATAAGGTATTTCATGCTGCCGAAATATTTTTCTTACTCAAAGAAACTTATTTTGGTCGCCAGATGAGACAAAAAGTTATTTCTCTGGCAAATAAAATCATCATTTTTCAATTTATTGGTCGCCAAGATTCAAACTTTCATCCCCATGGCAACCATTGCTTGATCAATTTTGACTGTTTCTGAGGAGAGGTTCTTTCTGTAGCTTTTTTTCTCCGAGTTGCTTAATAGTTTTGTAACTAATCTTATCATCAGAACATCAAAAACACTGCTATTGTTGTAAAAATGGTTGTACAAAATATATACAAAATTTGTACCTTTTGATTTTAAAACAAACACTTCTGACATGTGGTCCTTTTTCATCTACAAAAAAACTTTTAAAAAATGTCTTTACTTTGAAGGAGCTCTCGGTTAAAAAGTGAGGGCGTCTTTTTTTACTAAGTCACGAGAATTTTGCAATAACACCAATCTGATTTTTGATACCCGTTTCTTGAAAAAAATACATAAGCATTCATAAGAAATAATTATGATTAATTTGAGCATTCGTATCAAAGGTTTTCAGTATCTTTACGTGCACAAAAAGCATGTTGGAATATTCTTGAGACTCCAAAACAATTCACCCTCACTTTTTGACCTGCAGACCCTTTGATGGTCAAGAATCAAGATCACCAAGATATCCAGAACACAATTGTTATCACCAAAGTCAATATTTACAAATAATTGTTACAAACGGTTACACAAAACTTGACCAATCTGTTATTTCATACCAAATACCTCAATGTTCAATCTGTCTGATTTTATAAGCAGTGAAACATATCACAGAATCTTTGGAAATATAACATTATTGCAAATATTAAATATGAAATTATTATAAAATATAGGAAGCAAGAAATCTTAGGTCGCTGGTTTTTTTATTAAGAGATGAAGCTGCTGCCTGCGTTATAACTCATTTTTTCTCTCGATCTTGAGGAGTTCAACTTCAAATATTAGTGTGGCACCTCCTGAAAAAAAGTCCAGAATTAGCAAAAAATACAAATTCATTGACATAATATAGTATAATAATAACACTTGTTTTTATATAGCACTTTTTGGCACAAGTATGCATAATCAAAGGGCTTTACAGTGGAAACTGCAAGGCTCCTAGCTGCAGCCACACACGGCACAAAAACCTGTAGTATTACCCCGCTCCGATCCGTTATGCTGAGCACCAAGCAAGAATGCAGCAGGTCCTATTTCTAAAGTATTTGGTATGAGTATAACTTGACCGGGGATCTAATCTATGACCTTTTGGCTGGATGGTGAGTGCTCTACCAATTGAGCTAACCGTCAGCTATGTGCTACTGACATCACACCCACTTGAACAGTGTCGTCCAAGGAAACGCATGTTCAGATACAGATTTTATTTAATGCCCAATGTGCACAAACTACTCTTGTGAACAGTGCATAATAAACACAGACAATTTCAGTAATCAAACACCAAATTGACAAATGCAAGAAATGAAAGTTAAGACAAAGAAACCGCAAGTTTATTTCAAAAATCTTAAGCATGTTAATTTTTTATATGAATGCTGACCAACACAAGTAAACAAACCAAGAGAGTAATGTTCCATGCACTGGCGATTTGTTTTCTATTCCTTGAGCAGCGACAAATTCATAAGAATAAAGGACATCATTTGAAGGATTAAAAGCATGTCAGCTAATTTATGCGAGTTTATGCTGGACCCAGTGTGCAGATCCACAAATGAAATGTACTGTAAATGCTGCCCTTGGTGTTAGTGATTAAAAAATAGGTATTCAGTTCACCAAATTATACATCTGCTAATTCTATGAACAAAACGTGTACAACTATCAGAGATAAGTCTACCCATGAATGTCCTGAAAATAATTCCTAGGCCAAAACAAAATGTTGCAAAATCTCCAATAAAAAATTGATATATATTCTATGTCTGTCTTAGTCAATGTGTATGTAATAATACCACAAGTTTCTGCCCGTACTTTACCTGGAATCTTTGGTGGAGCTCCACGGTCACCGTAGCCTAGATCTGATGGAATTACAAGTTTTCTTTTCTCACCTTCACACATACTGCAGAAAAAAGGAGACAAACACAATTCTTAGAATCCATCTACTTCTGATCTTTATCTTTGTCTTGCTGTTTCTTATTATGAATTTTAGGAGCCCTGTAGGTTGTTCTTTATTGTCAATGTCTTTATTATTTCATATAATCAATTTTATGGACATTTAATCTACTTATAATAATAATTATAATAATAATAATAATAATAATAATAAATAAGATTTATAATGCGCACGTATCTTCCCAGAAGGTGCTCAAGACGCCCCAAAATGTGAAAAACATAAAGAAATAACAATACAAAAATTAACAAAAATATACATAGGGGCCTACACACGCACATACACCCATCCATATATGTATACACAAAAACAATATTAAATAAAAGCTTTGGACATGAGATGTGTTTTTAGATTTCTTTTAAAAATAGCAAGAGAATTGGATGATCTGACATGAAGGGGTAATTGATTCCACAACCGTGGTGCAGCTATACTAAAAGACCTATCACCCCCTGAGTGGCTAGATTTTTGTTCACATAAAAGTAATTTGTCACTGGATCGAAGAGCACGAGTAGGAACATATGATTTTAAAAGGTCAGAGATATAATTAAGAGAACACCCAATCAACGATTTGTATGTCTTATTGTCTGTCTATTCTTATTTTCACATTCTTTACATTGGTTGTTCTGCTCCTTAAAGTTTCAAACAGTCAGACCGGACCTGATACATAACCAAATCGATCAGATTTTTCCTCTTTATTTTCTTTATTCTGAAAACCTTAGTTGTTGTGGAAGTTGGTGCTGAGTATCATATTAGCAATGGATGAAGTCCTTATTGTGTGGTTATTTTAATTAATATAAAATGGTCTCACTATTTGCTACAGTAAGTCTGTGGTTATGATTTGCTGAAACAAATTTTGAAGGAGAAGGACAAGCCATATACAGCTTAAGATTTTTCTTTGCCAACTTCTGTATTATTTGTATCTTAATTACTTACAACAGCTTTCTTGCTTTTATATATTTTTGCAATTTCTTAAACGCAAAAAATTAAATGCAATATAAATGTTTGCAAAAATAATACGACACGCTCATATCACTTTTTATATCGATGACTGACCCTTGAATGTGGCCCAAATTCGATCTGAGAAAAGATTAAGGAGCAAGGAAGCTTTTCCTCAATTGTACAAGTACCTGGATGATACAGCAATGGCATCGTTAAGTAATCATTACTTATGATAATACAAACAGCTCATCTCACAAAAACTCCATCACTGTCATGTACCACTGTCAAAATTTAACTTAAGACTTATAAAGGATGGTCAATAATCAGCTTGTTAGGAAGTTAAAAGCAAAGAATTAATCATCAACGTTTTGAACGCATAGAGGCTAAATGCTTTTTAACGGATTAGGTTAGTGGTCAAGCAAGTTTTATTTTATATGAAACAAAAACAAATTGGTAAAGAAACTAACTTCAATATCTTATTCCGTTAAGGAGATATTCAAGTTGAATGCTGTCTTATCTGTGTAGAAATGACTGGTGTAGTAAGTCTACTATGGAAGGTTGGTGCACTAATCCTCACTTTCTTGTTAATACATTTTTAAGAAAATTAATTGAACTTTTTTACTATTTGAATTATTTTCCCTCAAACTTTCTTCAGGTAGTAAATTATAATTACATTGCTAGATTACATTTGACTATGTCCTGATATATTCAGTGGTCTTACGCTACAAAAAACAGGAAAATATATGATAGAAATTGGACGTTGGGGAATCTAAGGGTGCGACGTCACAACTAGTCTGCTTTCAGTAGTGCTGTCACGACATGGCTCTATTAGGTATCAACTATCATTGAGAAAAATATCGCAATATATCGTATATCGTGATACTTTTCAAGAAACTGAATCACGAGCGACACAAATTGTTAATATCACTAACTTTATATGATCATGGAGTTACAATATACACCATGATATGATGAACGCAAGAAATAATTATTTGCAGATCTAGCAGACAAGATGATCGCGTGACTATTACGTTCATCATGCATCACGCATGTGTTTGGTAATTTAGCCAATGTGACCATGAATAATCGAAGTAAGTAAGAGCCTGAGTGGCACATTCTGGAACATTTTTTTGTTCTTTTTGCCAACTTACATTGGCGCTTGCCAGTGTGTGTGGTCACGGAGCATGATTTTTATTTAGTTGTTTTTATGTTTCACGATTATTTCGCATATGTTTAATAGCCTAAACTTGACTTTTAGATTTAGTACCGTAACGTTAGAATTGTAATGTATGAAGTAGCCTAGCCTACTTGAGCGAAAAATTCTTAGTTGAGTATCAGATTTTGGTATCGCGATATGTAGCGAGACGCATATATTATGTCTTTGGAAATGAGATGTCGCGATATCGCGATAATCGATATGTCATGACAGCACTAGATTTCAGTTGTTTCGATACAAATAATACAGAACTTTTAAACTTGAATATCTCTTTTATGGAATCAAGATTTTTGAATGCTTTCTTCACCATTTTGTTTCTTTTGAAGTTTTCTGTCATATAAGATGGACTTGCTTCACCACAAAAGTAATCTTTTAAAGTGATTTTGAAGTTTTTAAGTATCTTTGGGTCAAAATCATTCAAAGGTGAAATGATGTCACCTCTTGTTGTCTATAATATTTGTATTACAGATGTCTTATGTAGTCTAAAGGATCACTCAGCTGACAGGTAAGAACATATTCATGTGTTATTCTACGATTGCTAGAATTTTGAAATACACTTTTCTTACCTGTAAAGGTACCAATAACCTTCCATCCAAGTCAACCTTAATCGGTCCATACGAATAATAAATACATTTCGATACCACAACTGCGAGTAGATTGAAGAGGGTTTAAGGTGATACTTCTACCAAAAGAATTTCAAAATGTCTTTGGAGATGTCCCTGGTAATGATGCAAATCAACATGCCTATATTCCCAGGTACAGGAAAACCTGCCCCCTTACTTTCTGGCCATATTTAACTAGACATCAATGATGTTATAGCTCAACCCATTACAATGCAAGAAGAATTGATTGCTTTCATTGATTTCATTTTTGTCATATGTACTTTTATGATGTTTTTAAAGTTTGATTTGAGGTGCATTCCATTTGTGGGCAATTATTCATCATGTTAAAAATTCAAGAGTTTCAACTTTCCCGTATGAGTTGTATTCAGTTTGTTTGTTTGGGTGTAATGGCACCTTAACAGTCAGGTCATATGTGCCAAACGAGGTTAGTTGTGAATGACTGTCAGATTGGTTCTCAGTAATGACTTAGTTTTTTATGTGGGTGCAATGAGGTTCATGTTATAGCGATGTCTGAAAAATTATGCTTCTAACAAAAGCTATGTGACATTCAATGCATGGTGCCATCATGTCTCACTTGATTAATGACGTTGGCAGGTCATAGGTAAATTCCACCACAACATATAGTTAGAAAATACATTTTGCAAACATAACAAAAGTTTAACATTTACACATTAATCTTCATAAATGTTAGATTAATTTCATTTGGCCGGTACTGAAAAAGATTACTAACCAAACATGTTTCAAAACGCCAAATATGTTATAATTAGCCAGTAATCGCCAAACTAGCAGCTAAGGTTGTGACAGTTAGCATTTTTTCATAAATGTACAGCTGTCACCATTACGGTCCATAACCGCGTTTAACCGTAAGGCCAGTTGTCATAAGTGGGCTTTAACGCATAAGTATAAAGCGAAATCTTCGCCAGGTTCTTAACAATTATCTACCTACTGTGGTGTAGCGGTTATCATACATGTCTACAGACCACGAGGTCCTGGGTTCAAGCCTGGGTTGGGTAGACACGCCAGTGCACCACAACTGGTTATCAAAGGCCGTGGACATTGACTTGGTTGTTGATGTTATATCTGTCCGCACGTCGTACCTGTGTTCTCGTCCGATCAGATACGCGTTTCATGATAGCATTGTTACTATCATAAGCGATTACGCAGGTGACAACCCGTCATTGTAATTGTGCGTTTACTCGCCGTCGCCGGTTCTTATTAATAGACCTTCCATAGCAACCCATGCTAATCCACCACTTGGAAGACGCCTACCGTTATATTCACTATGTAATGTGCAAACATGCACTTCCTGCTTCTCGTATGAGTGTGTTAAAGTCAAGTTGACATGTACGATCGTTACTTAAATATTGATATCTGGTGTTTTTATTCTTACATAATTAGTTCTTAAATAAATTATTATCCCGATACAAAAATCATATATTTCATGTAATTTCTTTGTCAAATACTGTTAAAAATCTTGTTTAATGAGGAACTAAACATAACATAGAAATCATGCTGCCAAATTTGTTTGTGACTTCAAAGAAACATACACATGAAATATAATGGAATTTCGTTTTAAAGTTATGCCCCTAATTGTGTTTCATTTGACTTTTTACCATAATTGATGAAGAAATTACTGTTTTCCCCCTTGAACTTAACAAAAATCTTCAGATTTCCAAACATCCACGTGGAAATAATTTATTTAAAACGACCTACCTGTGGAGGGGAGGGTGGAGGGAAGGGTGGAGGGAAGGGTGGAGGGGAGGGGGAAAATGGAGCGGTAGGGGAGAATGGAGCGGTAGGGTGGAGGGGAGGGGGAGAATGGAGCGGTAGGGTGGAATGGGAGGGTGGAGGGGTGGGTGGAGCGGTAGGGTGAAACGGGAGGGTGAACGGGAGGGTGAAGGGAGAGGGTGGAGGGGGAGGATGGGGGAAGGGGAGGGAAGAGTGGAGCAGGAGGGTGGAGGGAGAGGGTGGAGGGAGAGGGTGAAGGTGAGGGTGGAGGGGAGGGGGTGGAGCGGGAGGGTGGAGCGGGGGTGGAGCGGGAGGGTGGAGCGGGAGGGTGGAGCGGGAGGGTGGAGCGGGAGGGTGGAGCGGGAGGGTGGAGCGGGAGGGTGGAGCGGGAGGGTGGAGCGGGAGGGTGGAGCGGGAGGGTGGAGCGGGAGGGTGGAGCGGGAGGGTGGAGCGGGAGGGTGGAGCGGGAGGGTGGAGCGGGAGGGTGGAGCGGGAGGGTGGAGCGGGAGGGTGGAGGCGGGAGGGTGGAGCGGGAGGGTGGAGCGGGAGGGTGGAGCGGGAGGGTGGAGCGGGAGGGTGGAGCGGGAGGGTGGAGCGGGAGGGTGGAGGCGGGAGAGTGGAGCGGGAGGGTGGAGCGGGAGGGTGGAGCGGGAGGGTGGGTGGGAGGGTGGAGGGTAAGGGTAGGGGAGGGGAGAAACAGCGTTGAGCAGAGGCGGTTGTGGCTACAGAAAATGGGATGGTAAATTTTGGCCCAACGTATCTTTTTTTATTGGTATTTCTTGTCCCCAGTAGGCAAATAGACTAAAATATTGATGGGATCAATAGCTAAATACAAGTGTAACTGCCACGGTCGTGTGGAGAACGAATTTTATTTATACAACAGGAGACAAAGAAAATTGTTAAATAGGGTAGAGAGGGGGAATACCCCTATTGTGGGAGTATTCCCTCATAATGGCGGGGGGGGAACACAGAGGGTAGGCCTAAAAATGTTGTATTCATATATCGTTTTGTCAGTTTGTAGTAGTTGCTGCTGTAGGATATTGTGTAACTTCTTTCTGGGACGTACAACATAAACTTCAAAATTATCATGCTACGTCGGAGTTCTTACTCACATATGGGGACAGGCTTAACGCACCACACCCTAACACACATCTGAGGCTAACATGTTTTTAAAACACATTTTTACTTCAATATTGGGTATATAGTGGTGCGTGGCCAGGGGCAGGGAAGACTTTCCAATAATTACGGCCCTTAGTGTTTGATAATGGTAATCCCAGGGTCATACAAGCAAGAATATGTCTCCTTTGATTTAGGTAAACAATTTGAATAGAAGAAAAATCTTTTTTATTCCTATGCCAGACATGACAGTATCTGAAATGCGAGGAACAAGAATTAAAAATTTTAAAAATCGCGCAGAACGAAAAAAGAAGGTTATTAAAATAAACATAAAGCAAATGAAAAATAAGAAACTACTGTTGCATGCTTAACAGTAAAGAAATAAAATAGATAATACAAGGATAAAATATACTTATCTCACTAAAAAGAAAGAAACGAGAGAAAATACTTAATACTTCTTTAAAAAAAATAATAACGCACCTGATTTCATGGCCCTCGGTATTCGCGAACTTAGGGCCGGGTATATGCAGCATACTACCTCTTTTATTTAAGAATAGTGACAGTTGAAAAAATATGCTTCTAACAAAAGTTGTAAGCCGTTTTGTATTAATCTTAATGTAGGAGTTAATGGAGGTTTCCACTATGTAACGGTCGATTACCGACGTTATCGGAGAGCAAAGGTCACTTTGAGTGCAGCATATTCTGCAACAATACATTGTAAAACAAAATTACGAACATTAGCAACCATCTACATGTTTAAAAAAATATGTTAGGCTATGACGTTTGCATGTTTGATTTTTTCTGCATAGGACTTCCAATTTGTTTAGTTTTAGTTTCGCTGGAAAAGCGCACTGCCGTGATTCCCGGGATACATATTCCCTACTTTTTAAGTATAGGCCTATAGAATAAAAAAAAATAGTACACAATTGGGGTGGGGAGGGGGATTTGTTTGAGTTTCAATTGTATCTTGTGACCCCAAGTTTGGATAAGAAGCCAAGCAAGCTCCTTCACGTTGAAGATGTGAATTTACGGCCCTGAAGTGTCAACGATTCATTGTATGAAAATGCTTTTCTGCATCTCATCCACCCCATGCCATCTCAGAATTCAATTGTCTTATCAGGGGTGGCGGAGCGTTCAAAATATTGGGGGATTAAATGAGATAAGGTGACATGTGATACGTTCACCTAAAATTATTAGGCTGAAGCCCGCACATCCCCCTTCCCAGCTCCGCCGCCTCTGTCGATTTCAAGTCATCATTGATGATAGGACCTAAATAAAAACCTTGATATGAACGCATAATGTAAGTTTCGCGTAACTAGCATGGCTACTTTAATATGAAATTAAAATTGGTTCTTCCCCGTTTTTCTGTTTGTTCAAACTTAAGGAAACACTTGAAATATAAAACTTAACATTCATCCTATCCATGTAATGATAATCATCGGGATTACGTAATTCCTTTAATGTCGCTACTGCTGCGAGGAAAATCTGGGTCACTGCCAAAATGCGTTTAGAGCAGTGATGCGGTCTAATTTGCTGCACAGTATAATTTAGTGCACTTGGAATAGCTTTTGAATGATTTCGCCAATGTATTTTAACCCAAATCAGCACTAATGGGGCTGTTATATAGCAATAAATATTCAAGTGTTTGAAGTTTTTTCCCCAAAACCGAGAATAATTGTTTGTTGTCCGTAAGTACTCATGTTAAGAGACGCTATAGCGACCACGTGTGACTTCCGCAACTGGGGATGACAGATCACACGGCGTGAGAATATTACCGAGTTTTGAGCAAGAGCAGGCTATTACCGCATTAATTTATGACAACACGTGCTGATTTTGTGATTCGTAAGCCAAGCAACAACTCCCTGGTAATCCGGTCGTAAAACAATAACAATACCCAGGCAAACATTTAATCCGTCCGTAAATACAATTATTATTTTGAAATATTTGTTACTCTTTGAAGTAAATAATAAAGACACGAATTAATCTGTAATTTTATCACAATTGATGTGAAACGAGAATTTCTTTAATGTTTTCACTGCACATTAGAACTATTAAAAGCTGGGATACTTTAAACGATAGGCCAAAGGACATCGTTGCGTATGAATTTGATTTCTTTGCATCGCTACCGTGGTTTGATTCATGACTTGTGTGTTTTTAACCTTTAACGCAAATTCTTCTGGGCCAACTTTAGGAATAGGTAGATCGGAAAAGAATTAAAGTTGTTGTATTCATATTTCATAGGAAAGAAGGACGGGCCCAAATTTCCTAGCGTACTTTTTACTATGAGGAGGGAACAAATTTACTGGATGGCTACGGCTTAATTGTCTGGGGGCCCACATTTCCTAGGAAATAAGAGCCGGGAGGCCAAAACTTACTGGGGGGCAAAATTTACTTTTACACCGATCAGTGGTTGGGTGATGTGTATTGTGATTTGATAATTAAGGGATATAGGCCGAAATTTCTTGTGTGTATTTGACGGGTTATGTTAATGAGTGCTAGCCTGGGCCTAGCGCCTTCCTCATGAGCACAAGCTAGCTACATTCCATGCATCCCATCCCCAGTACCGTGGAAATAATTAGTGATATGCATAACACCCGGGTGAAAAATGTGAAGGCAATGACATAGCGGGTAAAGATTGAAATGATAAGGCTGGTTAGATGGTTTCGTGAATTTATGCAAACTTGAAAAAGCAAACATAAAAATTGAATTAACATTCGTTTACACGTAGCATGATTTCCAAAACGGTTAAACGTCACAACCTTATTAGCAGCCCTAAGATGCCCCATTGAATACTACCGTACCCAGAGATGATTCTTCCTCGTGTCCACGAAAACTTATAGGTTTGAAACAAACTTTTATTTCTGGCAATCTGCTGCCCATACGGCAAATTACGGTTTACGCAATGCCGCTGCGTTCACCAACCCAACAAAACTTTATCCTTAACGTTAGTGGATTTAAGTATAACGCTCTAGCCCCGCAATGCAATGTAGCACAAAACTTACTGACACTTGAGACTTACTGTACGACAAGCGAAAATGATCAAACAACTTCACACGTTATCTTTTAGGCTATGTCATAACCTATCATACAACTCGGTAATCCAATCCGATACAGCGTGACCTAAATAAGATTACGAGAATTTGCATATTCATAGCAGAATGTCCGAATTCTGATTGGAAAATACTGCAATATGATTAAACATATATGTCCATACAAGGAACTTATAAACATGCATGTATACCAACTGACCAATACCATGGCCCGGAGCGGTACCGGTACGAAACGCGAATAGGATAGAGCTATTTTTAGCGAAATTACCATAAAATCCTATACTTTGTTAAAACCTTTCGAGAGCTCTAATTAAAAAATACATGGAATATCTCTTAACGAAATACAATCTTAAATTGCTATACAAAAAAATCTCGCTTGAGCCAGAATCTCAAGAGCAAAACTGTAAAACCTAGGAGAGATGCATTTTTAAGCAAAAGTTAGTACAGGCACATATGAGAGGTCACGTACGATTTGATAATCTCCACTCATACACTCTGTGTATGGGTGGAGCTAAAAAATTGACAAGTTCAATATTTTTGAAGAAAATAAATTATTGTTTGGTATTGCTTGGTATCAAGATGTACATCTTGGTAAAAACATTGAGGTTTGCAATGGTGGAGTGAGATGGGGTAGGGTGCTGGTAGGGAGGGGAGGGTGCTGGTAGAGAGGGAGTGGGATGTACCAAACTTCCTTCACACCCCACTTTTTAGAGGAGAATTACAGCCCTGCAAATCAACATTATTCCTGATATTGCTATTTTGTAAGAATAATACTGCACTCACTTCAAAAGACCTTGATCCCATCCTTTAATAACTTGACCTGATCCGAGAGTGAATACAAAAGGATCTTTCCTGGGTATACTGCTGTCAAACTCGGTGCCATCCTCAAGTTTTCCCTGTAAAGGAAACGGGTACGATAGTCTTTGTGTTATTAGATACATACGGACTAGCAGCATTCAAATTGGCTTGTAAGTTCAGAAAAATGTAAGCATCATGAAATTTGCAAAAGTTTAAATCAAATACCAAATCAAATATTAATCACCTACAAAAATGTTGCAAAATATTCAACACAATTTACATGAATTTGTGATGAACTGAACATGGTCTTCAATGTCTGCATGATCCACCTACATCAGCTTCAAATTGACAAACAAGTTTCATCAGAAAATTGCCTTTCCCACCCTTTTACTTGCCCCCCAAATCTTCAAAGTTAAACAAATAAATACCAACATCTGTGTTTATTGAGGCTTGATCAGACTCCTCTTTTAAATATGTCATTCTACATGAAACTGTGAAAGAGATTATTATGGAAGGCATAATTAACATTCAAGCATCTTCATTCATAAGCTGGTCAATTGGTGAGGATCCATCGTTTAATATGCCTTTCTTCTTTTTGATGGTATCTTAAAGAGTGTCAGACAAGAGTTTGTTTGTTTGTTTGATGAGGGCATAACGGCACCACGACAACGAGGGTCAAATTGTGCCTGAGAGGTCAGATCATTCTAGAGGTAGGAAGGAAAGGAAACGGGGAGAATGAGAGAAATTCAAGAACAAAAGGTCAGAAAACTGTGATCGAGAGGAAAGGTGCATGGTTGAAACAAAAACAAAGTAGAGAGGGGGTGGAAGAGGAGAATTAAATATGGTTGTAGAGGGAAGCATGATAAAGGAAGGAGATAATTTTATCCGGAGGATTTTTCTGAAAGAACTCAGCAATTGAGTTGTGGGGAGCGAGGGAAGCTCTGGGAAGGTTGTACAGGGGGCAAGCAAGGAAAATGTGATGGATTGTGAGGGTGCAATGGCAATTGTTACAGAGGGGTTGGCGGGAGCAAATAAGGAGGTGGGAGTGAGTGAGGTGGGTGTGACCTATTCTAAGACGGGTAAGAGAGGAAATACACAGGATAAGAGTATGTCACTTACGGTATAATGCATACTAAGTCGATCACCATTTCTTGACCTTTGGGAGCAATTTTCTACTTTCTTCTTCACCCCTATTTGAAGTTTCTTTGCCTTTTCACCCGATGACGTCTTCATCATCATCAAAATGAAGACGAGGGCCACAGCAGAAAGGAAAAAGTACTTCATTTTTCTGAAACATGAAAACAAATTAAAAACTAAAAATGTAATTGCACTGTTATAACCATTGGTTTTTACAACGGAAAGCTGGGTAAATTTAAATACAATATACTACATACCCTGTAACTGTTAACAGAAAATAAGACATTACAGTCTTTCTACTACTTGGACAAAATAAAAAAAAAGTGGTTTGAAAAACTACTTATGTGGACGCTTCCTGTAAGATAAATAATTGTCAATCAAAGTTTGGATTCATATTTAACAGTATCCAGATATGGTATGATATGATATATAGAATTTATATGGCGCATTTTCTAGTTTAAAGAACTATTCAAGTGCACTCTACAACTAACAGACTAGTTCTCCGGCTGCTTATGGGCGCACATGAACTTAGTACTTGAAAGGGAAAGTGAATGAACACCGCGTTTTCACGCTTCTCTTCTTGAATAGTGTTCAGAGAACCAGGCGGAGGTGACTCTCCTGCCATTGGGACCGACAGCTTAATGTCCCCTCCAAAGGACGGTGTGGTCCATTCAAGCATTGCCACTTTTTTCAGTTGGATTTAAGTTCTATTGTTGGAATGGAAAGCTTAAACTATTTTAGGGCCTAGCACTTGCAAGTTGCTTACATGACAGATAGCCCCCCTCCCTCCTTGCCCCAATTCTGGCTTGGTTTTTCAGACAGGTGCACTTCATTGTTTAAGTACCAAAAAATCTTGGCAATTTTCACTTTTGTAAAAGAGCATCAAATTCTGCCAAAACAGTCTTTTTTCTTCTGTTCTTTTATCTATCTTAGTTCTTAAAGAACTGGTGACATGTAGAAACAAGTTTGCTTTATGCACTTGTCATTTGTATGACTCACCCCTACACCCCCGGACAAGGTGAGTCATTGCACCAAAATGTGTGACCAAAACTTGTACATTGACACACCCCTCACTTAGATGACAGACATTTCTTGTGAAATGACTTACCCCAAATCACTCACCTCTGTACAAAGTCAATGGATCTGAAGTAAATTTAATCACCCCAGAGCCCTCTGGTGACTGAGAATTTGGTACAATGATGCACATGTGAGTCACAATTTCATGTCAATGACTCAACTTTGACTGAAATTGTCGGAGGTAGTAGGAGTGAGTCATACAACTGACAAGTGCATTAAACTGATGTTTGACAGTCACTGAATGTTTAGTAACTCCTATTTCTCCAAAATAATAATTGGAAAAGTGTGAAAATGGGATTATTTTGAAGTTAAGAATAGGGATGTACCGGATATCCGGTCCGGCCGGATTATCCGGCCGGATTTGGGAAAAATTCGGTTCGGTTCCGCCGATTTTTTCCAAACCGCCGAACCGGATTTTTGGCAATTTTAAGAATTGAAGATTGACTTTTTCCTCAATATTTGATTGTTTAGCTTGTTTGTATGTTGCAGGATGTTTTGATTGGAGATGCTTGTGTAAAGGTGAAGTACTAAAGTTCTTTGGCAGGGATCCTGGTTTTCCTCTCCTTTATCCTTTTCTGCACAAAATACATTCAGCAATTTCATCAGCTTGATCTTAGACAGTAAAATGTTTCCAAATGAATGAGGATGCCTTGTTCTTTTATGATGCTATATTCAGTCTTTCCTCTGTATCACTGTAACTTTAATATGCATGAAACAACACTTCAAACCTCATATACACATGTAGAAAGGAATAGCATGAAATGCGTTTACATATTGCCTCAAAAAGAACAATAGACCCTTTGTCTTGCAGTTTTCCTGTCTGGTCTATGAGTCATCAGCATCACATTGAGATTGGGATCACTGTTTTTCTTAAGTATCTTACTTGGCTACAATGAAACTTGAACTTCTGAATGGTAAAATTCAGGTAGTAGGACCAATCCAGATGTCATTGAAATATTGAATGATGGCTGAAAGTTTTTAAACATTATCAAATGTTTTGAGATGCAATTATAGTAAAGAGCCTAGGCTACAGCCTGTAGAAGCATGTATAACTTATTATACTTTTATTAGATAGGAAATTTAATCCCCTCACCCCACCCCCCTCCCTCCCCTCCCCCCAAAAAAAGTATTAAGTATGGCTTGAATTTTAACAGTCCATTTATGATGATAAATGAAGAGGATAGACAGTTCTCTTTAGGTGCACAGTAATTTTTGCCACAATTTTTAGACATTGCCCGTTGTTTTCATACTTTAATATCTTGATAGGGCTGAGACAATCACGCAAAATCACACTTTTCTTAAAACAGTACCCAGAATCTTTCCTCTTATTAATATCTTCAAAATTTGCCTGAATTTCCAAATTTGGTACATGTTAGGATTATTACAGAACTTTCACTAATTTTGATTCGATTTCATCACAATATGCCCAATAATTGTTATTTTCCAAAAAAATTGGGTTGCTAGCCATTAGTAGCCAACTTGACAATCCCCTGCCCCCACCCCTTTCCCTTTGTTTCTTAAGATTATGAGAATTGTTGTAAGCAATGAAAAATCCGGTTCCGGCCGGATTTTATCCGGCCGGATTTCAACCTAGATCCGGCAAAATCCGGTTCCGGCCGGATTCAAAAATTTGGATCCGGTACATCCCTAGTTAAGAATAAGCACTTTCTGTGGCGTCCACAAATTCATTTAAATATGTGACGTTGCAAGTTGTAGACCCCCCGCAGAATTGCCTGTGTAAACGCGTACAAAGCAATTACAGACCTAAACTGTCGTCAACAAAAAGTTAGGAAATTTTTTCCTTAGATACAGAAGATTCCTTTTGAGAACTTGAGAGAGACATTATAGATCCCTATAGTATACCTGAAGATGCAATCCAACCATAAATGTTTGAGATATTACCGGGGAAAGTTAGCCACTCTGAGCCGGCTGAATGCGAAGTTCAACAAACCCTTGGAGAACGCCTTAACAACACCACAGATTTAAGGTAACTTACAAATACATTTTGAAAATAATTAGTGCTCTCAGTCTCATCCAGTACATGCACTGTGTCACAAGTGAGGTACAAAATTAAGTTAATCGGTGTTAGGATAAAACTTTGTAGCACCCAATTCAGCATAGTTTACATACCTTCGTTCTGGTAAGCAAAATATTTAATACGTAAGAACTTTGTCGGGTTGTAGGGCGTACTCAACCAAATTATTCAGGTTAGGCAGTTGCTTAACATCTTGCAACCGAGAAGGGTGTGTCTGTGTGTCGTGAAGTAGTACCGAGGTTTGCCAACCAATTCGTGTCATTGAGGGCACATTAATATAATGTCATTGAGGACATGTTTGCTGTTTCTTTTATTGAGGACTGAAAATGAGTAGCTTTTGAGTATTTTGTAATTTCGTCGTTGAGGACGTATAACTCGACATAAGTAATTTTTCAACGTTGAGAGTCGAGGTGGCACCTAAGGTTCAACGCCCAGGCATAGCATAAAAAACATCCCGTTTTCATTATTCCGTGAGTAACTTTTGTACAATATAGATATGGGGTTTTGCATGATAAGATATTAATGCTATAAAGATGGTTAGAGATAATGAGGTCATGAAGGAGGTAAATTGTTGATTTGTCATATATCGGAAACTTGTGAGTATAGGTATACCTAGAATGCATGACTATATTTTAGGTCACCAAATGAGGAGTGGGACAAAATTCGAGTATAACGGGCGACGCCATGAATGTCTGGTCCAATGGTAAAGTAAGAGGGTATGTAGTGGTTTGTGAGCTACGCTCCTGGAATGTCACGTTATGATGTCACGAATTAGTATTCTAATTTTGTAATATTTGCGTTGCGAATTTTAATTATATGTTGGTGGTGTGGTTTTGAGATTATAGGGACGAGTTTTTCGGATAAGATATTGTCAAGACCTCTTCAGAAATTACAGAGGTTTGGGAATGAGTTGGGTTTATCTTGAGAAGCAAGTAAGTTCTCAGTAGGGAAACGAATTAAGTTTATACACAAGTACAAGTTTATAACCAGAATTAGAGTTAAACATCTGCATTGAAGAATGTATTAATATGGGTGTGAATGAGTTGCACGTTGGGTATGTGGTTTTGTTTTAAGGGTGTCTGATTATTAAAGAAAAGGCGGAATCTATTTATATGTCCATTTAGGATTTCTGTGTCAGCACAGAACTAGTTTGAGAGATGTTGATGTTATTGTTTTATCTTAAGCAAAAACGCTTAAAATCGTACAAAATATCATGGTGTCTTTAATATATGAAACCTGTAGTAGACAAATTGTTTTACATTTCTCCTCAGGGTTTTCTGCAGTATGGCGCCAGTTTTGGCTAACCCGGTTCCACGAGGGATTTACGTAGCACAAGCAGACAGAATGATTGCATCTAAATTTAACCTAGCAAGGCAGTACACATACTTTTATTCGAAGCTCTTCGAAGTGGCAAGAGAAGCCGATAAATTAATTATTTCGCGAGCAAATGCTTAAGACACTACAAAGATGGAAGCATTAGTAGTGATAGGGAAATTTCAACCATTAAATCTATGACTCCACCCACGTCTGCTGTCAAACATAGCGAGATGCATTGACAAAAAGTCCTGGATACACTTGTATTCCTTAAGTGACACAGGACACCTGTAACCCAGGAGTTGGGTTAGAATCTTGGTTTATAATATTTTCTTGTACAATTCATGTATGTCATTCATCTATTATGTTGATCAGGCAAGTAAGGAATTATACACTTGCAAATAGAATTTTCCTGTGACACACTGATTTATATAATTCTCATCTTTTTGTCCAAGCTATACCATCATGTTATCTATTTCCTAGAAATCACCAAAAGAAAGCTAAAAGTTTAGGTCTACAACTGGACTCAAGCTAGTAGTAGCTGATAAATACACACAGTACACACATTGTATGTGTATAGGCTAGACCTGTGTATGGCCAGCCGGAGATCATTGATATCACTGTCCAACTTGACACGTCAATTTTTTTTAATAATACAAATTAGAATAGTTAAGTTGCTTATATGAGCGGCAAAAAAATGTTTTTTCTAAGATTGTAAAAGACTGCAACATTTGTCAAACTACATATGTATTAGAAAGCTGTTCCAAATTAAAAAATACATCAAATGATACCAAAATTGCTGCATGACACCAGTCCTTTAATTCTTATCATAGTTTTTTCTCAAAATTACTGGTAACAACTTTAAGTTGGGAGTAGTTATAGAATACCCTGCAAATTCGAAGGTACCTTTCTTTCGGTTGGAGTGCGGAGTCGTAGTCAATAAAAATGTGGGTGGAATTGAAAGACCTTTGTAAAACTAATACTTCATTTTTTTTTTTTTTTAAGTCTTATATGAGTCTTGTTTTATATTTTTTTTGTAGAGAAGAGCTTTGAAAAATTTGGGAGGTCCTAAGTATTTTTTCGGGCGAATCATTGTCCTCATAAATATGCGGGCCCAGAAACTTTGGCCTAAGTATTTTTTTTTTTTTTTTTTTTTTGGGGGGAGGGGGAAAGAGTGTGTCATCGTCCACATAAACAAAATAGTGGGTGGGATTGAAGAAACTTTGGCCTAAGTATTTTTTTAGGGCGGAATCGTAGTCAACATAAAGTTTGGTGGGATTGAAGGAACTTTGGTCTTAGTACTTTTATCGGGCAGAGTGCGGAGTCGTAGTGAACAAAAATGTAGGTGAGATTGAAGGAACTTTAATTGTTTTTTAAGATGGTTATTATTTTTGTAGACAGGGTAGTGAGTTGTAGAGGAGAAAAAAGTTTAATTTTCTATTTATAACGACTGTAACATGTGTGATTATTGTTCAATCACATGATCTTCTTTCTATAACGGCTTCAAAATGTAAATTTCTTATATTGGATTTTCATATCTGATAAAAAGGACTTTAAACAGTGAGATCGTTCATGGATTTCTACTGAATTTAACATTTCGACAGACTCCATGCAAAAATATATACTTGGATGTTTGCGGGGTATTCTATAAGTATGCCTTGAAAGGATTAGTTCAGGGGTCAAGCAAGTCCATCATATATCAAAGAAGACTTCAAAAGAAACAAAATGGTGAAGAAAGCATTTGAAAATCTTATTCTGTTAAGGAGATATTTCAGTTTGAAGTTTGGTATCATTTGTGTAGAAAAGATTGAAATCAGGCTAGTCGTGATGTCACTGCCTCAGATTCCTCAAATTCTTTATGTATTCCATCATATATTGTCCTTCGATTTTCGATAACCATTGGATATGTCAGGAAAGTAATAAAACATAATCTTCTAAAGATAATTATAATTTACCACCTGCAGAAAGTTTGAGGAAAAATAACTGAAATAGGAAAAAAGTTGAATATATTTTCTTTAAAATATTGTAAGGACCCCATTTTTTCTTTGTACCCAAGTTTTGCACAGAGTTATCTTCCCTGGTTCTTTAGGTTACTTGAAGTTCATCATTGTTTATTACAAGGCAGTGACAGTGTTATGTAATCAAGTAAGCACAGAGGAGCTATAGACAATCATTTGCATTTTATAGGTTATACAAAGAGGGACTTAGAGGCCGCGTTCCCTAATTTGCATTTCTTTTGGGTTCTTGTTGAGATCAAGTATGTAAATGATATTACCAGTTAGGCATCTGGTATGTTAATGTATTTAGTAGACACTACTTGTGCAAATTCCATTGGTCATTGTTGATCATGTGACACTAAGGTGTTTTTCATTAGGAATCAGTTAGTTATAGTTGAGAAGCAAGCTAAACAGTAGAGACTTGGAGTTCAGAGCTTGAGGAGTTCAGACTGGCAGCTGTATTCACCATAACATAAGCCTATTGGCTAAGGTGATGGGATCTCAGCTGCCAGCCTGTACAACCCCACAGCAAGATTATTTCATTTCACACCAGACTCTCAGTTTTGTTTTCAGTGCTTGGGGAGTAGTGCTGATAGTTACAGTGACCAGTCAGAAGCCTAGCCAGCCTAAATCTATTAGATAGGCTTGGCTAAGGCGATGACATTTTAGCTGCCAGTTTGCACAACCCATCACCAAGAGAAATCAGCCAGTTCTTATCAGTTCAGATTTTTGTCTGACTGCAGTGAGAAGTCTTGATAGGGTAAACGATAACAGAATTACTCTTCCATAGTTGTGAAAGAAAGCACGGGAGAATAAGATTGTATGCACTGTTGGAGTTAATGTTGTTCTGTAATAAACGTCAAGATCTTAAATTTTCCTCTTGGTGTACTGTGTTTTAAAGCCTAGACCTGCTCGGTTCGTTACAAGAGAGAGAGAGAGAGTTGAACACACAATTACAATGACGGGGTCGTCGCCTGCGTATTCGGTTATGATAGTACAAATGCTATCACGAAACGCTTAATACGACCCGGACGAGAACACAGGTACGACGTACGGACAGACATAACATCGACAACCAAGTCAATGTCCACGGCCTTTGATAACCAGTTGTGGTGCACTGGCGTGTCTACCCACCCCAGGATTGAACCTGGGGCCTCGTGGTCTGTAGACAGGTATGATAACCGCTACACCACAGTAGGTAGATTTCGTTACAATATATTAACAATTGTTAAGAATGTGAGGATAAGGGCGCCAACCTTCCATAGTAAACTTACTACATGTACACCAGTCACTTCTACAAAGATAAGATGGAGCTTTAAACTAGAATATCTCCTTAACAGTATAAGATTTTTGAACAGTTTCTGCACCATTTTGTTTCTTTTGAAGTCTTCTTTCATATACGATAAACTTGCTTGACCACTGAACTAATCCTTTAACAAGGTCAACAGAATGCCTATTCTCGAGGTCGGACAGACGTAACCATGTACGAGCTCAGTACGGTTTTGCTAAGTTGGAGGGGAAACTTTATTATTACAGTCAATGGGATATTTTTTATGAATACTTGTCGCCTTTGCCAGTCAGCGAAAATTTATGGTACTCATATATGTTGGAAACTATTATCTAATAAACAACATTTGTGAAGAAAAATAAAATCTGTCCAGTATTTGTTGAAAAATGACAAAAAAATTGTTTTTTCTCCCATTTACTGCAATGATAACGGACTCTTTGTTTTCCCCTTTAACTGAAGTTTGAGATCGTCAAAAAACGTGGTGTTACGTCGCCGTGCACCACAACATTCCCAGATGTCCAAACTCCAGAATGCTTCTGAAATTTTACATGTACTTGCTTTTGTACTGTGAGTGTTAATACTATTGCATATAATTGGAAATAAATGGCTATGAAAGAAATGAAATGGTGGCACCTTTTTGTATCTAATGTTAGGCTTATTCTATTTGTTAAATTGTTTTTGGTACTCAGTTCAGAAACATACATGTATGAACCATAAAACTAAATAATGAAAAAGTGAAAGCAGATATGTATATCTTAGAAATACGTAAAACATAAGCTAAGATGCAAGACTAAGACAGATTGCATAAGTACTGTAAAACCTCAACAGAACCACAGCTCCTAAACACTAAGAAGTTCGAGTTGTGTTACAGTGTAGTCTGACAACGTGACAGTGATTAAAACAACTACCATTCACACAGCACACACACAGTCAGTGAGACTCACAAAGAACATCCACCTTACGAAAGCAATTGATACAAACATATGATATCACTTTGATCTTACATTCACTCACTTAATGAAGAGTTAAACCTAAATACACAAAGAGCACCAGCTGCTAGACAATATTACAGGAAACTGCACCTTACTTTTTGGTATCAATGCCAGGGTTCCAGAGCTGAATCATATGCTCTTAGTGTGTGGAGGTAGTATACAATAATATTGTTACTGCTTCGAATCTAAATATGTTCTCTTTTCTAATTTAGTGCAGTGGAACCTTGACCAGAAAGGGGTGGGAAAAGTAAAGGGGATAAGCCCAGAAAGAGAGGAATACGAGAGAAAGAGGGGGGGGGGAAGGGAGGGGGGGGGGGAACCACGTTGTTTTTTAAGCTCTTTTTTTCGAGAAGAAATGTGCCCTTTTCAGGAAAATATATTCTTTTTCAGAGAAGACAAGTGCCCTTTTTGGAGAAGTGCCCTTTCAAACATTGAAAAATGTTCCACTTTCAAAGATTGTAATATACGATCTTTTTATCAGGGCAAAGAAAGTAACAACGATCGCCCTAGATTGTGAAATTTTACAGCATAAATATGGTAAAATGGCGTCTCGTTTTCATTTGCGTAGCCTGAAGCGGAGAGGGGGAGAGGGTGGTTTGGCGGCAGGATGGGCAAACTTCCCCTCGAGAGGATTTTACTTTACGGCCAGTTGCGTGCTTTCTTCCCTCTTGGGAGAAAATGTGCCCCTATTCAGGAAAAAAAAAATGCCCTAAGCCTTTTCAGACTCGAAGACAAGTGTCCTTTGAGAGTGACGTGCCGGGCCTCTCTCACCCGGGCCTTCTTTGTTAAGTTCAAGAAATGTTCATTAAAAAAAAGAAAAAAAGTTGAGTGTTCTTCAAATATTAAAGATAAGTCCCCTTACTATAACTGATCTTTTATTATTATTTAACAAAGTAACACAAACATGATTTGTTTTGTGTAAAACTTCACTGCAGTGGAGCACTTTTAACTTATGGTCGCATGCAGGGAAAAACTTACCTTGGGGACCATTGCCTCTGATCATGATCAGCTGAAGACCGAATGTGATTTTGGGCTAACTATCTTGTCTATTGATATATCGATACATACACTGATATATCGAAACGTAACTAATTTTCTGCATGAAAATGATAGAAATCCGCCTAAACCTTTCTAAGGACTGCTTAACATTTGTTTGACACATTAGTTGCGAAATTGAATGAATATTCTGGAAAAGCCGGCCAATTTTAAGAAATTACCCCAATAAAATTTGGAGCTAGGAGTAGGTCCTTCAGTACGACTTGGCTAATCAGTTTTATTGACTAGAATACTCGGCTTCAAGTGACCGTGCATTCTGCTATGGATGCCGGAAATTCGCACCTCCAAGATCATTGAAAGACAAGACGTTTACACTTAATGCTTTCAATCATTGGAAGTCCGCTTTAGAGAAAGGGAAGGGTCTTATGTAGCATGGGGCATCCGAGACCCACATGCAGGCCATGTCAATGTGGACTGAGCGAGACAAACGCATCGAACAGAAAAAGCGGCGTTGATTTCCAACTTGGTGATGGTCAGTTGGAATAGAATCGTTATTATCTTTGCAGTAGTTTTGATGTTATTAAATTCCTCGCAATGAATGAAATGTAATTTCGGGGAGATATCGAAATGGCAGGTGAAATACGAAGAAAGGCCCGATGACTTTCTGCTGGGGGGTAAGTTTTTACAACTCTTGCAATACACAGTAGAGAAGGATGATAAATTAAAGGCAGTCATTATCAATGTACCAGAAAATGCCAAGTACACGTCCCCAGAAATTCAGAACGAAATTGTTGAAAAAAATGGACGACAACTGTAGCAGAGGTAACACAAAGTGATGCAGGTTGCTATTCCATTCACGGGAATGGGACTCGTGACAAGAATACTGTGCCTGACTTGCCAACGTAAAGGTCTATGATTTGCCTAAGAATCACGACACCTTATAAGGAATGAAATGAAACAGACGAGAGAAATATTACCTGCTCCACCAACTCAGGAAAAGTAGAAACATAGACCTATTTGGCAAATCGATGTTCAAATTCCTAAAAGCCAGGCATGCAAACACGAGCCCGAGTATAGTCCCCTCTGTCACTAAAAATGTTGGGTCTATATGCATAATTATGCTCCCATTGATTTGTGTACATGATGAACGGGCAGAAGAGTCCATTTTCCTATTGATTTTCAATAAAAAAAAGGTATCCTCTCTCCCTATACGGTATTATTTCCTGTACACAATTTAGCAAGCTTAGATAAGTGGTGTGCGTGGAGCCCGGGGAGGGAGGGGAGAGGGGGGAAGGGATGGAATCCAACTGTGACTGTCAAGTTCAAAATCCCAAAAGTGGTATAGATATCCCCCACTGTGCACTCGCTACGAGAGAAACATATACTGTTCGGTCATATAGCTATGTCAAAATTATCAGGCGGGGTGGGGTGGGGGTGAATTCAAAAATAAAGCTATCTCTATAGGATACAAAAATGACATATAAAACTGCAATGTATCCATATAGTCACCATATAGGTGAGGTGACGTCACATAATCATTTATGTTAATGCTTTTTAGTAGTAATGAATTTAAAGTGCCCTTTAATTTGATAAATAATTAATTTCAAATTCCTGGTTAGGCTTTGATAGGCCTATAGGCATACATGTCATTAGGCCCATAGCCAGGATTTTTCTCTACGGAGGAGGCGGGGGGGGGGGGGGGCACGGAGGTATCATAGGGGGCACAAACCACTGTAAGTGTTTAACTATGAATCCGTTAAAAAAAACATTCTAAGAAGAATATGTGGCACGCGCTTCCAGGTAGCCACTGTACGTCTGTAACTTTTATTTACAAGATGGGTATTGGGGAAGTGTCATGCGGCAATTATCCTAATTAAGTTGTTTCTCTTTCTTCAAAATTTAAATCATATAGCTTCATAATCAAGTATTCATAGTACAGATTACGAAGTAAATCCAAATAAAAATCACTTTTCTCTTAGGTTCTTGTAATTCACCAAGCAACTTACTTTTGTCATACATTAACAAGATGATATGATTACTACATGCATAATCCAACAAAAAAGAAAATATTTTAAAGATGATCCTCATATTAACAGATTGAGTTGTAAGTTTCAAGTGTTTTGTGATTGATTCAATCAAAATCTTAACTGTTTCACAAATCATCTATCCTGACATATAGCATTTCACGAATAAAAACCTTGTTTGTCCTTCAAGTTTAAACTGACTTTTTTAAAAGATTTTGCTTTTTCCTTATTTTTTAACATGTTTTATTTAATGTTAGCGTGTGTTATCTTTATATGCATGTCAGTAGTCCATATCAAAGAGTCAAATTGACAGCTTTCTTGATTTTAGTTTTAATTTATGCAAAAGTTGGTCGTTGCACAGACTGTTGGTTAAATCTTTCTCTAATGACAGAAGAATTAGATTTTTAAACCTTGGTGTAGCATTGATGGACGGGTTGGGGACAGCAAACGTGCTAGACATGAAAAACTATTATCGCACATAGCTGCATAGCAGATGAAGCGGGAACGCATCTTTTACTTGACAACCCTGCTGTAAGTTTGGCGAAAGTTAGAGGTGTCTGCCAGTCTGCAGGTTTTTCAAATCTCTCTAGAATGTACGTCTTTGTAACTTTCATCTCATTTTTGATTTGCTCTTGATCCGGGTGATCAGGCATGAGGTTGACAAGAGGTTGAACAGTTGAAAGTCGACTAGGATGGTTGCTGAGTCAGGCATTAGCCCCTTATAATACCAGCTTAGTAGAGCATTCGCTGAACCTGTTTTTCATTTCCACCAATAGGTTAATGATAAATGGATTTCATCTTTCTTTTCAATTAGTCTGGGCGTTGTCCACATGTGGTCAACACCACACTGTACTCCTTCTGCTTCAAGTGCATTCTCTTTTGGGGTTATGATTAACCTTTTTATCATCCTCCGATGCGTTGCACTGTACTTTTGCCATAGTTCTTCGAATCTCTCGTCGGTCCTCAGTTATTCCACTTCTTTCATGCAGTGTTCAACAACTTTAACTGAATGGGCCAAATCTGCTTCCTCTGATTCAGTGGCGTGCTGGGTCATGTTTCACCGGGGCAAGGACATTTTGGGGCCCCACTCCGAAATAAAAATGTAAGTAAAACGTGCACATATATCTAAATTGGCATGCATCGTTAATATGGCACCGTTTAGAAAATTGCATAAAATAAGTATTTCAATTCTAGGGACAGAAAATTTCCCGAAAATGAAGGAAGCCATCGTAGAATGAAGGAAACTTCCCAAAAATTGAAATAATTTTTTTTTTCCTAAATGTTGAAGAAAATATCCTGAAAATGATAGAAATTTTACGAACATTAAAAAAAGATTGAAATAGCAGAAGATTCTTAAAATCGTGTCAATTTCGCACTAAAATTAGTAAACAGGAATATATATTTTGGAACGAATGTTCAAATGTAGAATCTCATTGACTACAATATAGTCGGGTATATACGGGTGGTTAATTTGCACTCCCCCCCCCCCCAGGACTCTTCCAAACCAACTTTTTTAGCTTCTTTTTATGGTTCTTAAACACATTTAAGATGTTAACAAAAGAAAAATCTCGGCACTCTGGCGATATTCAAGATGGCGTCCAAAATGGCGTCCAATATGGCGTCCAAAATGGTAAAATTCTATAAAAAGTCATATATTGGCCATAAATAATAATTTTAATTGAAAGGAAACCTCAAAATATTGTTCTAGAAGTTTTTTGGAGCACTTGCAACCATATTCATATTTTTTGCCATGTTCCTAATCCAATATGGCGGCCAAGATGGCGTCCAAAATGGTAAAATTAAAAAAAAATCAAAAATTTATTGGCCATAAACAATAATTATCATTGAAAAGAAACCTCAAAATATTATTCTAGAAGGTGTTGTGAACACTTGCAACCATATTTATATTTTTGCATAACTTTGCCATGTTCAAAATCCAATATGGCGGCCAGTATGGCATCCAAAATGGCCGCCAAGTATATCAAAAAAGGAAATCATGAAAAAAAATTGCTCACATATGGACATTTTATATAGCGAATGTCCACCGCTTATCTGTTCATAAGAGTTACTAGTTTCTTCTACAATGTTCATATTTCATACATTTGAAATAACGTGTGTTTATAATGAATCAGTCACTGTCAGAATCAGAGTCTAGGCTGGAATAATCTGATTCATCTGGACCACCATCTTCCTCAGGATATTCTTCATCAGATGAATCCTCCTCAGTGTCATCAGCCAATATATCTTGAAGAGATGACGGCAAGATAGGTCCCTCTGACCACACTGGCTCAATGTATCCATCACAAAGAGCCCATCCATGTGCTGTAGGAGGCGGGATTTCAAGTATGGGTATGTGTGCCCGTTTCCATTGAGCTACCTTGTAATTTGCACGTTTGATGTGTGGGATCAGCGACTGTCTACAAGGTGGCATCCTGGACAAATCTACTTTGGATGACTTGATGGTCTCTCCTTCGCCAACCATCTTCTTCAACATTGCACATCGAACTTGATTGGCATGCTTAAGTCTAGGAAAGCCATATAGAGCACACACAAACTCATCCAGCTCATCAACTAAACTCTCCTCAACTTCCCAGCTATTGCCCAACTTCACGAAAGAGTCTTGGTAGCGTGGCCTCTTTTCAAGTGTCTTCAGAGGAATTTTCTTCCCCTTTCCTTTAAAAGCGCAGTTGCAATCTTCACCAGTAAAGCAGTAAATGCCGAGAAGTGCCTCACAGTATGTGGGTCCCAAGTCTTTGCTATGTCACCGATGTCAAGGAGTTCCGGTTAACTCCACTGCCAGTGTCAAACAGAACAGTCAGTGGACGCAATTTCTCTGCATAGTACAACAATATGAAGAAGATATCGCTATCTGGGCTGTGTACAATTGCCTGTTTGTAACCATGTTCCTTGGCATAAAACAAATACAGGATCACTCGGCTGTCTGTTTCCTCTTGGTTAGATCTAAGCCCTGGGATTTCATGTTGTTGCACAGATGCACCGTCGGTAGATGTTAGCAGAACGGAACACCTTCAACCACAAGTATAACTTTCCTTCCTACTAAACGTCGTGCTGCTTCTGGACTACTCCAAGAGCGAAGCATGAGCTGACACAACTGCTTTTGTTTTCGTCATTCTGCAGAAAGACCTTGAAATTGGCTGGCTTTCTGGTGTTGATGCCTTCTAAGAGGATTTTCTCACTGCAGCCACGGCGAAGCCGCTCCTGACTTTTGATGGACTCTTCCAGATACATGTCAGTTGAGAAGATTACATCTGGCTTATGGCTTATTTGGTCAAGCAGCTTGAAAGAAATATGCTTGAAGGTTGGAGGCAGATTCTTCAATGTATGAAAATGGGCATTCCCATCTTCAATGAAGAGTGTTTCTCCAGCATTTCTGGACGGTAAGGAAGCTTGAGGCACGTCGCTTGTGAGGAAGTGGACTGCTGCTGCTTTGTTGGTTTTTGCCATGAAGCCATCGGGAGTACCTAGAGTATGAGGTACTGGTGTAATGCAGTAATTCATCAGTTCATCAATGCTTACAGGTTGAGAGAGCATCTGTGACTTCACAAGAATTTGAAAGGCTATATCCCCCTGCTCTTAATATTTTAAAGCATTTCCTTGAGCAGATGTTAGCTTAACTTTCTTGTTCAACTTTTGCATGGTCTTCAGCTTTAACTTCTTCAACGGGTCAAAGAATTCCTTTCGTCCTTCGTCGTCATCTTTTTTCTTTAGCCTCTCCTCAACAAACTTCTCCTTCTCCAACCTGTCAGCTTCCTCAGCAGTTAGAACATCATGTTCTATCTCATAAGGTATGGGATCACATACAAGCGGTCTTGTCTGCTATGTCGAATGGGTTGAGGAAGCCTTCTATGGCATCCATTACTCGTTGTACTGCAGCTTCACTCCTCTTGATTTCTGTCTGGAGTTGCTCACGGTGCTTGCCACACTTGGCGTTATCATTGTCAAGACACATGTCACACATCTCCAATGTGGCCTGGTAGTACTTACTACGTTCTGATGTCGTCCGAATCCATCGCTGGTAAGCACCGTAGTTCTCTAAGATTCCAGTAAGGCCAGCTCCACCAGCACCAGCATGGGACTTGGCAATCTTCATGAAGGTTTCCTCTATCGTCTTGTCTACGGCACATAAGTTACCGGGTATTCTAGACATGGCAACGGATATGGCTCCTTTCTCTAGTAATCGAGTAGCTCCTGGATGACTGACCTCAATGTTGGCGAGAAATGCATCAAACCAGGTGAGGTATCTAGAGTAATTGATTCCTCCAGAGCTAAAGAACAAGTCTGCCATGTCCGCCATGCACTTGTGGTACAATTTCAGATTGTTTGTCTTTACTGCATAGAGCAGCATGAAGATACGGTGTGCATGATCCAAAAAGATATCCAGAACTTGGCGGTCTTTCCTAGTTCTCCATTTCGGACTCGCTCTTGGAACACCGTGTAGTCATTCAGATACTGCTGAATTGTAGGATCTTGAAGAACAGCATTAAAGTTCTCAGCATTACAGAGTGTTATCAAGGCATCCAGAGCATCTGCATTTGTGGGGCTGTGAGCAGTTTCATCCCTCTGGGCGATATAAGCTGAAAGAAGTAGTCGTTCTAAGGCTTCACTTACTACTTTCAGACACCACATGGACTTGCTATACGCTTTGCCATTTAGAACTCCTTTCAGGCAGCCAGAGGTTGTGAGATTTGCTTCTATAATGAGCTCAGAGTAGCCCGAACCAGCCATCTTATGTCCAAGCATATTCAAGTAGTTCATGATGGTATGGAAGGTTCCAATGAGGACGATGTGGTTCTTGTAAGCTGCAGGGTTGTCCCATATGATAGGCATGGCTTTCATGATTACACCAAGGTCAAATGTAGTTATTGTGTAACGCTGTCCAACTTCCTCAGTAGCCTTCTCGCATTGACGCAACAGTTCTTTCACAACATTGTACTCTGTGATAGGCTTGGTAATGGACGGATAAAAGTCAATGTGGTAAGTTCACTTGGGGGGCATCCAATGGCAGAAATGAACCCACACAGTGCTGGTATCTGCTGCTTGTCAGTACTACTTGCTTTTCGACAGAAAGCCCAGATGAAGTACACTGTTAAAGCTCTCTGTAACAAAGCCAAATTTTCTTCTGGCTGCTGGACGTTCTGTAGGTCTATGTTAGGACCTTTTCTCTTTGCAATATGAAAAGATGGCAATGGAGCAGGTGTGTCTAGCATGAGAGAGTGCTCTTTAGTTCTGGGAATTGAGACTTGTGTGTGTACTGGGTCTTCAGGCTTCTTGGCTTCCTGTAGCATAATCCCAGCTGCAGTATTGATAGCAGGTCTGCTGTGTATGCCAGTAAGGAGTTGGTTAAAGTTGTCCCACTCAGAATGGAAAAGAACATCATGTGGCGATTTCACAATCTGTGCTGTCAGTAGTGAAGAACGCTGTTCCAGAGCAACTGCAAGCGCAGTCTCCAACTCCACAGAAAAGAGGTAACTCTCGCAATGGCCTAATCTGCTCTGGAGGGTAAGCAACTGTCTACTTCGGTAGAGGTGGCGCAATGTCATGCAGAGAAGAATGTGCTTGGGAAGAAGCCATTCTCCATTTTAGACAGCCCTGCAAAGATCTTGTCCAATGGAGAACAATAGCCGCTCTGCCTGTCTTGAGGAGCTTTTGGATTGACCAGATATGACCAAGCTGAGGAAGTGTTTCAAATTTGGTGGTATTACTCCATCCTTTACTTCCAATTCACTTGGTGGAGGAGGCCACGTGAGCTCCTTGGTCTCTTTGAATGCACGAAGTATGATGCCTCGTAGCAGCAGTGCAACATCTTTCATGGCATCCTTTGAGGCAAGTTGATAGGTTTGACTAATTGCTTCTTCGACAGAGATGCTGGAGTTGTAGACAAGATAAAAGGGCCAGCCCTTACCCTCTGGGTCAACTTTGACGAATGCAAGTTTGGGGGCCAGGTTAGAATGGTTTTCAAGCTTGCGTTTAAGTTTTTCTGCCCGGTAGTTTGGATTTGCAAAGTGTGTCTCATCTAGCTTGGCAACGTATAACATACATAGCGATGATAGCTGTACTACTTTACGTCCAATAATTACTGTTTGTTCCAGGTATTTTGCAACATGCTTGAAGCAGAATTCATGGGCAGCTTCTAAATCTGCTTGTCCAGCAGTTGCTTCAGGGTTACAACTTCCCCAGTGTGCTGGATTTGTTGTATAATGTTTTCGGCACTTGGGGTGGTATTTGGCCTCACTTGCAAACAAATCAAAACCTCTGATTCGCTGTAAAAGCCACTCATGCTTGTTGTCTTCTGCTATTTTTAAGATTGTTTGCCAACCATCTCGCTCAAATGAAGAAGTGTCCTCCTTAGTGTTGATGCCTGCCTTTGTCACATGAATTCTTCTAATCTTATTGCAGAAAATACAATCGGGATTAAAAATTATCCTCTCTGTAGATTGCTTGCGCTTTGTCCGACCTTGGCTGGTAGAGGATTCTTCATGTTCCTGTGGCTTAGAAGCTGTCAACCGTTGTAGAAAATAGTAACAATACAAATATGGTTGGTAAGAGTTCCCAATGGCCCTAAAATAATATTCTGTACTTTCTTTTTAATTATGGACAATATATGACTTTTGAATTAGAATTTTGTCATTTTGGCGGCCATTTTGGACACCATATTGGCCGCCATATTGGATTTGGAATATGGCAAAGTTATGTAAAAATATAAATATGGTTGCAAGTGTTCCCAACAGCTCCTATGATAATATTTTGAGGTTTCTTTTTAAAGATAATTATTGCTTATGGCCAATATATGACTTTTTAGAGAATTGTCCCATTTTTGGCGCCATTTTGGACGCCATCTTGAATATCTCCAGAGTGCCGGATTTTTTTTTTTTTAACATCGTGAATGTGTTTTAGGACTATAAAAAGAAGCTAAAAAGTTGGTTTGGAAGAGTCCTGGGGTGCACATTAACCCCCTGTATGTACCCGTCTAATATGTGTCTTTAGTTTGGGACTTTGTTTTTTATTTTTTTTATGTAAGAATAAAGCTTTGAGAGAAAACATTTACAGTGTTGAGAATAAAAAAATCTATAAGAATATATTCTCTTAACAATTTTTGCGCCCCTGCGCCCTCTTGAAAAGCTTCTACCAAGTGTATACAATAAACTTGCTGCCCTTCATGGTGACAGATATGCAATATTGCTGACGAGCTATCTCCATCCAGGCGCGAAATCCAGGGGCCCACTCGAGTGCCAATGGTTGCGTTCGGGTGAAGTCCCCTGAAATTTGGTCTTTTCTGTGGAATATTTATGCGCTTTGGACAACAAAAATGGAATACTACGTGCAAATAGTATATAAGAAAAAGTTATTGATCAAAACATAAAGTTTCCCAGGGCCTAAAAGGATATATTTTCAGGACGATTTTGGCGCCCCTTGAGCACTCGGCGCCCTCTCAGAAAGCTTTCTTACGGAAGGGGGAGGGGGGAGAAGGTGGGGTGGATCCCCCTGGCCCCGGGCCTGCCACAACGCTACTGCTCTGATTGTAAAATCAAGTTGGCTGGCATCAATACAGCGAGAACAGTTGCGACAATATTCGCCTTTATTTTGAATGTAGGTTGGCGTGAAAATCAAGCCTGTTGCAAGGGCAACAACCTCAGGATTTAGTTCAAGAGAACTTATACATTTTTCAAGCACTTCCAAAATTTCAGGAAACGAGGAGATTGTCACAAACGCACATGCCCGGAACTGAGTGGGGTCACGTCAAGTGATAATAACAATCAGCGCGATACGGTCCGATCATATGTAAACCAAAGCTTTCTTTGTGTTAATTCTACCACACGATGGCTTTGTGGGGACATAGAGATGTGATGCCATGTGGGACATAGAGGTGGATGCCATGCGGGATATAGGGATGGATGCCATGTGGAACATAGGAATGTGGGACATGGTGAGGGATGCCACGTGGGACGGATTTCACGTGGGCATATGGAGGAATGACATGTGGCACATGGGTAGAGATGCCATATGGGACATAAAGATGGATGTCATGTGGGACATAGCGATGGATGCCATGTGGGTACAGGGAAGGATGCCGTGTGGTAAATAGGGTGGTATAGCATATGGGACATACGAGTGCATGGGATGCCATTTGGTACATCTTTAGGATGAGATGCTATGTGGGACATAAAGATGGATGTCATGTGGAACATAGGAGGGTGGGACATGGAGAGGGATGCCATGTGGGACAGGGGAAGAATTGCATGTAGGGCATAGGGAGGAATTACCTGTGGCACATGGGCAGGGAGGCCATGTGGGACAGAGATGGATGTCATGTGGGATATAGGGATGGATACCATGTGGGGCACAGGGAAGAATACCGTGTGGAACATTGGAGGGTGAGACATGGTGAGGGATGTCATGTGGGACAAAGGGAAGGATTCCATGTGGGGCATAAAGAGGAATGACATGTGGCACACGGGTGGTTAGGGTTGTCATGTGGGACATAGAGATGGATGTCATTTCGGACAGTGGTGGGATGATATGTGGGATATAGGGTGGGATGTCAGATGGGACATGGGTGGGGTAGATAGTGGGATGTTTTTATAATTAGACTTGTGATATGTGTGTTAAATCAGTATGCGAGCCATGACGGTATTTATCGTTCTAGTTTATTTAATTTTGTTATATACATGTGGCATCCCACCCTATGTCTCACATGTCATCCCTCATTATGTTACACATATCGTCTCTCCCTATGTACCACATAACGTCCCTCCCTATTTCCCACATGTTATCTCTCCCTAAGTCCCAAATTTCGCTCTTTCCTATCTCTAACATGGCATCTGGTTCTTCTAGATGCTCCATATGGCATCCATATCTATGTCCCACATGATATCCCACCTTTTTTTTTTTTATGGCGTCCCTCGATATGTGCCACATGGCATCTCTCCCTATGACCCACATGGCATATCCTTATATCCTACATGGCTTCCATCCATATGTCTCAAATGTCATCCCCACCCATGTCCCACATGGAATCTCACCCTAATGTATGTCCCACATGGCATCCCAACCTCCTTGTCCCACATGGCATCCAACCCAGTTGTTCCACATGGCATCACACACGATGTCCCCAATGGAAGGAACATCCATTTCAAAAGCACAAATACATCTATGTAAGGGCACCTAATCCACACAAATATTAAATGAAAATAATTAGGAAGTAACAGTGTTATTCAATGCGTGTCAGAGATGCTTATGGCAAGACATTCTCAATTAACCTCTCAATACATATCATCGTTACCATGTTCTGGCTTATTCTCTGCACGGTCCAAAGGTGGTCATCCGTCCACCTGATTTCAAAAAGCTGATGCCACCTATCACTCTCATACATGACAGCTACAACTGGACGTCGAAGGAAGTTGTATGATGGATCCGCAAAACTCGAAAAAATGTCTGAATGCAGAATTCTGCTCCAGTGAATGAATTCCACGAGATGCAATTGGTGGGTAAAGCAATGAATGTATGGAACATCCCTCTGTAATTTGTCCTGGATAGGTTTTTGGACGCCACCTGATAAGAAAAATAGGCCCATGTCACTTATCAATCATATCTTATGCGTGATCATAAAAGCATGATAAACTTACCTCCTGGCCCCGGGCCTGTCACGTCGAGCAATCAGCACAAATGCGTGATGTTAAGAAATAGAATACCTTAGCGAAATAACATTAGCTTATGCTAAAATATTTCTAAACTAACCAAAAAATGGCAATACAATTTTTCATTCTTGATCTCTTGCTTTTTTAAATTCTTTGGATTACGCTGTGATACCACGAGCCATCATGTGGTGAGTACAAGTACCAAGAGCCATTGTGACGGTCATAGAAAACTATAAGTGCTTTAGTAAAAATGGCGATATCTTTCATTTGTACACAAAAGAGTAAATGGAAACCAACAAACAATAAGTAAAATGCTTGAGATTTGCATGTCAAACGCCAAACCCTTATTTTTCTTAAATTGTTTTAATTTCAAAAATTTCAATTTTTAATTATAGTCCTACTAATGAGGAATTTCAAATGGAATATAATGATATTACCTAAGCGACTCTCACTTGCTACATCATACGTTTGGCTGATTATTCTTGCAGGATCCAGTCTTGCGGCATCTACAAGTTCAAGCATTGCTCTTAGCATCCAGGTTATCCATTTTGGCGATATCCAGCAATCGTTCAATAGCTTCACCATCCTTTACGTACCTTGCACAACGCGGTAGGTTTTCAACACGTCTTTGTATGCGTACGTTAAAATACAAAACGGCTTGTTTACGAAGACTAGGCTTACAAAACGTTTGCAGTAAATGGTTGCGAAGCGTTGATAAAGGACTCCAGAAACGAATCGCACAATATCGTTTTCATCCAAATATAATCATGTCGTAAGTATTTTTGCAAATGTAGAGATTAGTACTTTTGATACATTTTTGTGATATTGTGTAGTAAAGTCTAGGCTTAATAGTTAATTATGGCTAACGCGCAAAATGTGATCCTACATTACCCAAAGTAATCCCTGTTCCGCGAAAATCAGTTAGTACTCTAGACTAAAGATAGGAGTCTTTATTTATTGTGCCATTTATTACTTAAGTTACGGTTAGCCAATAATTGACCTATTCTATACTAAACCATACTTTGGATTTTGTCTCCACTGAAAAAGATCTTGGTGTTATCTTTGACTTTAGCCTATCATTTGATGCGCATGAGAAAGTCAACAAAGCAGCAGGACTTGCGTTTACTTTTCTTGATGATAATCGCTCGTACAACTAGGCCTATATAAGGCCTTTGTCAGGCCACACATTTAATTTTCAAACAGTATTTGGTCTCCACACATAAAAAAACATCGACATGAGTGAGAGTTCAGAGGAGAGAGACCAAATTATTTCCATCATCGCAGTATATTCAGAGCGACTAGCCAAGCTAAACCTAACAACATTGACATATTGGAGGGCCAGAGGTGATATGATTGAAGTTTATAAGATCATCTCCAACATCTATGATCCAGCTGTGACCAAGTTCTTTGTTTTCAGGCATAATACTATAACTAGAGGCTCAAAATCCCAAAAGATTTTATAAGCATAATATTGTCACACAAGCGTTCGTCACAATTTCTTTTCTAACCAAGTTTGTAAACTTTGGAACGCAGTTGTTGTGTTGTATGCTAATAGCCTGAACATTTTTAAAAACAGACTTGATAAGCGTTGGTGCAAGCGAACGTTCCGCTTTCATTACAACAGTGACACAAATGAGCTCTTATTTTTAAGCTCAAATTTACTACGATCTGGACCTTATGGTAGAAAGTCTTTTATCTAGAATCCATCATAGGTATAGATCGTTTTCATCCATAATTTTCCCTGGTCTTATTTGAGAATATTCTTAATTCAACTATAAGTTAACATCAAAGGTACGTTTCGACAAAGAAACCAATATCAAATATGACAAGAATGGGCTTAACTGCAGAATCCAACTTCCAATGCAATTTTTAAACACCCTCTCGGATGTCGGAGGCTCAGCAGCAGTGAATGGAACAACGACCTTCTGTTACTTAAATTGCACATTTGACTCTTGACTGTCGCGGTGCCGTTAAACATCAACAAACCAAATTTGTCTATCTTTATGATGTATTGTTTTTTGATTAAACAATAATACAGACCCCTAGCTTGATATAAAAAGGTGCAGGGTGCTAGACTCGTTGAGGGGCACATTAATGCACGCAAAGCAATGCGTCTTTCTTTTTGGCATGGAGTCTAAGGGCCCCCTTAAAGCTCAATCGCCTGGTGAAGAAGCTCTGGGATTTTAGCTATCATACATCTCAGAATGAATATTCTGACTGATAAGGACCAGTCATTAGCCAAGCAGAACAATTGCTTACTATGCTATCATTCTGTCTTCTGTATCCATGTAAGGTATTTCATTTATGAGGCTAATTAGGATTAGTAAGTTAAAAAGATAGAATAATCTATAAACAAAAAATATATATATTTTTTCATGAGGGGCAGGGCAGACCCCCAGGGAGGCAGGTTTGGCCCACAGAGGGTGGGGTTGGCTGCCCCTGTGAAAGAGCAAAGACAGGGGTCTGGCCCTTGGTCTGTAGATGTGCTTGATTGTTTGTAGAAGGGATGTCATGCACATTAATGAGTAGGTGGTGCTTAATGTGAAAATCTTGAAATGCTCATTTATTAACAACTGAATGTCTGTTTTGTTTCATATGTGGTATAACTATGATGCTAGCTAGTGTGCACATGTTCATGGTTTAAAAACATTGAATTTCATTGATATGCATAGTGGGCGGGACTTAATATGATTTTGCTGAAAAAAACTTGCCAGCACAGTATCTCAAGAACTGTACCCTCGATTCATGTCACATTTGGAATACAGATGGCCCATGATCTGTAGATCTGTGCTGTATTGTTTTTGGTGTTGATGTTTTGCATATTAATGAGTAGTTTTGATTTGTTCATTGTATCTAAGACAATTAATTTCATTGATATGCATTAATGAAATTAGGTAAGGCCTAATATGAATTTGCTAAAAAGAGCTGGTAAGCACGATATCTAAGGAAAGATAAACTGGAATCATGTCATTTGTGGTACACAAATAGCCCATCGGCCGTATATGTGTACTGTTGATTTTGGTACATATAGACAAACCTGTTTGTATGTGTGTTTCTTATCATATCCCATTTTTTTAATTTTATATATTTTAAAAGACTACAAATTTTGATTTGACTAAATTTTCTACATCTTCTGATATTGCTGCCTTGTTCCTATCACCTTTTCTAGTTATAATTTACAAATCTTAAAATGTAGATTTTACGTTTTGTTTTCTGCAGTGTCTTGAACAAACCTAAGAATGAGATGTCTGAGGAGGAGTTAAGGCAACGGGAACAAGAGGAGTTCAGCTCGGGTCCATTGTCAGTTCTTACACAATCTGTCAAGCACAACACACAAGTCCTCATCAACTGTCGAAACAACAAGAAACTGCTTGCCAGGGTCAAGGCATTTGACAGGTAGAGATAGAATCAATTTTGGCAGTCATATGATAATGGCCGAGTCCTCGCTTACAAGGATAAGGGAAAGGGGGAAAAATGTCAGCAAACATGTTGATGACTGTAGAGACCAATGCGCGAGTGAGGCACAACCCCTGGTTAACTTTGAACAGACCTGGCTTGGAAGTCTCTGAAGGGGCTTACTTTCATTTCTTTTTCTGCGCATGTCTAGTGTGGTAAATCATCTCTTAATCACAAAAATGCGGCTGGCTGCTTGTATTGATGTGTGCCACTTTGTTCGATTTAAAACAACCTTCTGCCAAACAAGGTGGAGACCAGCCATTGAGAGTTGTTTCTTTAGTTGATAGACCAGCCATTGAGAGTTGTTTCTTTAGTTGATAGACCAGCCATTGAGAGTTGTTCCTTTAGTTGATCCTTGGAAATCATATAAGTAACGAAAACATGTCCCTTAAAAACGAGTTGATTTTTGGAATTTTTAATTTATTCAAGAAAATGTTGAAAAAATCCAGGCACTAAAGAACAGTCATTAGGCCAAAATTAAATATGTGTAGGTTTCTGATTGTTGACTGCCCCTCAGATAATTATGCCAAACTAAAAAATAATTGTACATTCAGTTTGAAAAAAAAAAAAGGGGGAGGGGATTCTTAATCAAATTTATTATCAATTTAAAAGATCTGGAATATAAATCCTGTGTTCTAACAAAATTAAAAAGCCTTTATCATTAAGTTGTTTGTACTCATTTATCTTTCATTAAGTCTATAAGCAGATAGGTACTCAATGAGGAAAGTGGAAAAGAAAATTTCTACCTTCCGATCCAAGATTTTGGAGAAAATTTTTTTTGAACATAACATATCTTTCACTTTGGCTTTTAAATTTTTTAAATATATTTTTAATCAGAAACCATGCAAGACTTGCATTACTTTATATGGAAGTTTCTAAAAGCTTGAATTAATTTCTTTATCTCCTTTTAAAAAAGGATTTGATAATACGATCCTGTTTTTGTTCCTGTCTTTATTGATGATGTATGAAAGGATTTTGTTGCAAAATATTTCTTTTATTTCCCATCTCTCTTAGTTCAGAATGTTAATTCTCGTCTCAAAATCCCTGAAAAGTTGGAGAATGTATTTTTTAGACATTGTTAGGATGACTGTTTTTGTGTATTTAATTATATAAAATGAGGATTATGTCAGACTTTGTCTCCTTTAGTATTACAAAATAGAAGCTCTCTTGCAACTTTGCTCCTTCAACAGCAGTAAGAGAAAGTATCAATTTTTTTGTACAGTATTGGAAATTTCCAGGAATACTGTAGATTCCAAGAATAAGGTAATGATGCAATTACCAACCCTTCAAAAAAGTAAGTTATGTCATCGGCTATTTACCAGCAGTTCAGCATTTAAGAAATGGAACAGAGTAATAAAGCAAAAACCTATGACATGGGAAGGGGGTGGGGGAGCTGGACCCCATATTTTCAGGAAAAACTGTTATGAAAATAATTTGGACCCCAACTTTTGGGTGTTTACCCCTGGTTCTGGGGGAGGTCTTCACACAGTGGTGAACCTGAGCTTTCTTAGGCACATGTAACAATGGACAACCGTGTGTTGATGAGCATCTTCCTATTCGGAGAGCAACACATTTTTTTAATGTTGGGATGACTGATTGTTTTTTTGTTGTTCTGTTTAATCAAAAACAATTTCATTCTTGATTATTTCTCTTTTCTAGACATTGCAACATGGTGCTTGAAAATGTCAAAGAGATGTGGACGGAAACCCCAAAGTCTGGCAAAGGTAAAAAGAAGTCAAAACCAGTCACCAAGGATCGCTACATTGCCAAAATGTTTTTACGAGGAGATAGTGTGATTCTTGTGCTGAGAAACCCGCTAGCAACAGCTCAATGAGGACATGGTGTTGTCATAAACAGTTGTACAGAACCGATTTTTGTTCCTCTCTTTGTATCAACAGCTGCAAACCGGGTTTTCTGTGTTGTATCATTCTTTGTGACATGTAGATTCCCCACACTACACACCATCTCAATGTCACTGTGTTTGGTTATGGATGTGATGCTTGATTGGAGTTTATGTCAGGGTTCATTGGTATTCACAATCCAGTGTTTATTGTTTCTGGGCTTTTTAATTACCATTGCTGGAAGGATTGGTAGCTAGAAGTTACATGCAGGGCAGATGTAAGGCAAGTGCTGGATAAATTGCTAACCATCATAAATTGATTATTTTTTGTAATCATATATTCAGAAGTGTTTGTTGTAATATAATTTGCTTCTAAGGTGTTGATTTTAAATTTTGTTAGGGTTGTTAAACCAGGGAAGTGCCATTTTCTGGGTTAAACCAAGTCTTAGGATCTTTCAGACATTATGTACTCCTTTGCAAACCTTTGCTAACTGGTAAACCCGACTTACTGTGATATCTCACTTGTTGAGCATGATGCCAAGTATAAAGTAACCTTACAAGCACAGAACTTATCTATGAAAATGGTTCATTCCGAAAATAATTTGGCAGCCATTTATAGGGAATGCATCTCAACACTGCGTCACCGATGCACATAGACTTCAAACATTACCTTCGTCATTCATGACCTGTTTTTTGTAACATGCTACATAATTTATTCAATATTGTTGCCTACATTAAACGCTAATGATATTCATCTAGGTGAAATATTTTTATCAGAAATTAATTTTTATTTTGATACATGTTATTTGATGAAGATGCTGAAATAGATCCCAAATTTAGACGAATATGGAATTACTAAGCAACAAGTATATAGACAGTGATCACTCTGAAATTTTCTATGCTTTTGGGGATGGAATAAGAGGCTGGGAACTTATAAAAGGATGATGGAACCCTTAGGTCCAAAGCAAATAAATAGTTCGGGTGGCCCCAGGTTTGAATACTTTGCCGTTTAAAAAAAAAAATCAAGGGGAGGGGGGGGGGGGGGAGGTAGAAATCCTGAACCATGCGGTGACACTTAACCCTCTATTCTCATTCTCCGGCAGTCTGGATATACCCAAAATCGATGGAAATCCAATCATTCCTTATTTTTTCATATCTGTAATTTTCTAGTTTGTTCACTCTTTCAGTTTTGTATCTTTTATTTTAGAATCTGGAGAGTAACACAACCCATCATTTGGAATGTAAAATAAAGTAGTTTTTCAATTAATCAGCTTTTCATTTTTTTTTATTTGTGCTACTGCAGTCTTTTTATAGGACACAAATAAAAGATTAACATGCATGTCAGACCACTGAATTGATCCTGTAATATCTGAAGACCTCTGTGGTCCAGTGGTCATGGCTTCAGCTAGAGGTTGTGGGTTCGATTCCTGGTGGGTCTTCATTCACTGGTGGTTCCCAACTGGTTTATCAAATGGCTGTGAACATTTCTAGTTGTTCAGAAAGGGATGTAGAATACCTTGACTACCCTACCTTTAATATTGCAAAATACAAAATTTCTTCTTGACATCAAGTAGCACACGCAATTTCATTGCAAAAAAATACCACCAAGGCATGGGGTCCACAGACGATTGGCTTGTACGTGCTGCAACTTTTTTTTTCTTGTCTAATTTTCATTTACTCGAATGAACAACCCCAAACTAACAAATTCACTCCAACTTGCATTGTTAAGGTGGCATGGCCTTTTTCGTCTGGGCTATAACTTCTATCAGCATATTCTGTACTTTCTTGCAAGTACATGTTCCAGATATGAGCGGCAGATTTGAAAAGAAAAGACAAAACTCCCTTGATTTAGGGAAAACAATCTTAAAATCTAAAAAAAAAAAAAATCCCTAACAAGCATTAATAATAGGTTGTCAACTGCTCTGAAGGGAATCTCCTGCACTAAAATTATGTTCATGAATGTACCATGGCTTCCTTTGTAACGACAACCATTATTCAAAACTAGAGAGAGGATGGGGGCATGTGTCTATTTGTTGCTCATCCCACAGATATCAATGAATAGTCTTTAGTAAGAAACTGTTTATCTTGGAGACCCAACACAATGTAACTACACAGACCACTCTTGAGGGATAAGATTTGTCACCTACATGACACGGAAGTGGGACCCTGCTTACATTACCACTGGGTATGATTCAAGAATGGCTACTCATTTAGGGAACCCTATTTTTAGTTTACTGTTAAACATCAGTGGCATCCCCCCTCCCATTTGACAAGTGGCTAGTAATACTGGAGAGCTATCAGCACATTTTTGATAAGTCTGTAAATCCTGCTGAATGAGACCATTTTTTTCAAACTTAACAAATCGGTCAACTGGTTATGACCAGTTTATGCATTTCAATATTTTCTGTTTAACATGCAATAATTTTTTGAGATTTTAAATTGGGGAAAAAGGATTTTTTCTTACAATAAAATAATACAAAATTGATTGTGAGGGAACAGGGGTAACAGCAAATACCTGTTTTTTTCATATTAGCTTTGCCAGCAAAAAAGGGGATACTTCGGAATTTAGACTGCTGGTTTTGGCATCACGTTTGGCTTTATATTCTTGAATGGCAGTAAACTTGACAAAAACGTTTTTGTACAAATGAGAAATTTATTTTGCAAACTACATAAAATCTAACAAAGGTTATAGACAAGATACAAACAAATCTCTTTATTCTTAATGTTAAAATCAAAATTTGAATACTTCAATAGGATGCAACTGCTCGGACGAAATGTTATAAGTTCAATTACATTGATCAAATTAATTGTCACCTTTGTGGTTTGTTTGTTTCATGAGGGCTTAAAGGCACCACGACAACAAGAGTCAAATTGTGCCGGAGAGGTTAGATCATTCTAGAGGTAGGAAGGAAAGAAAACGGAGATAAGAAAAATACAAGAACATAAAAAAGTCAGAAAGCTGGGATTGAGAAGAGGTGCATGGGTGAAGTAAAACAAAGTAGGGAGAGGACTAAATATGATTGTAGTGGGAAGCATGATGAAGGAAGGAGATAATTTTATCTAGAGGGTTTTTCTGGAAGAACTCAGCAATTGAGTTGTGGGGAGCGAGGAAAGTACAGGGGGCAAGCAAGGAGAGTGTGATGGACTGTGAGGGTGTAGTAGCAAATGTTTTCTGGGTTTACCTTTGGTCTCTTATCTCAGTTGTTTGAGGAATATTCCCATGAATTTAACCACAAGCAATATCTTTTCTTAGGAGAAATGGTCCATCAATCACTCACAGTTAATGCACACATCACCTCAGGCACATGATACACAGCTATTTTATCACCAGATTGCGAACAAATTTCTACCACTAAGACATCTAACATGGATGTTAAAGTTTCAAAGAAATGCATACAATTTGTCTTGGAATCTGCAATTATGAGATCATACTGTATACTGCATAGCCACTTTTCATCACACTGGTGAAATCTCTAAAATGTAAGAGCTCCCAAAATGAAATAAGAAGTCAACATGATTTTTACACCAATTTGTTTCTTTAATAGTCATCCTCTTATCATATACTTGAAAACTTAAAAATTTGCAGGAATATTCTTTTTAAGATACTAGTTTGCAAATAGAATGGATGGTGGATTTTCTGTGTATAATACAAATGGCATGACTCAAAACAAAGTATAACCACTTTGTCAAGTCTGTGGTGCTGTTGATTTGCAATTAATTTACTAAATGTTTAATGCATTTTTGGACCACAAATAGGCCAAGAATCTTACCAAATCCACATATCGTGTCTTAAAATTACCCGTTCGCTAGATAAAACTACCTGAAAAAAGATCCTTGCTTTAATAACATAAAAAAGGTGTAAAAAAAAGATATTCATAAGAAATGTTGCTGATTTCTGGCAGTCAGAAGTTCCACCTGGTCTTTCACAAAATAATTTATGGACAGAACGTACCCCAGTACAGCATTGGCTATGGCCTGTAAAATCAGTTTTTAGTTCTTAAAGGTAAAGTGCATTAACAATTTCAGTTGAATTTAGTTGTGGCCAAGATCGTGCAGTAGAAAAAATATAAACGATTAATAATAAAGGAAATTGCTTGATTTTTAATGCCATTTTAAGCATAGGGAGGTTTGTTTTCAGTATATAGCTCAAACCTTTCGGGTGATTTTTTGAGTTTTTTACGATGTTTTTCGGTGTTCAGTTTTACTAAATGTTTTTGAATGTTGCGAGTAATTAGTGATTAATCGCTAATCGTCAACAGCACTACAAGTCTGATGGGAGATTTGGGCCAAAATAAAATATATGTATGTTATCGAAAAACCAAAATTGTTCCAGGCCTTTTACGTCCCTTACTGGTCTTTTTTTCCCCTTGTTGGCTGGCGTTCATCGATTGCTGTTGTTTACTGCTTTACGGCATTTCATTAATTGCTGTTGTTTACTGCTTTACAGCATGTCAGAGTATTAAAGTCCCATGTGAATTGCGTGTAGATTTGCTACTAACTGGGTTACGATGCTCCAGACCTTTTTTATGGGATGGAAGCCCTTTTCAAATTACCTGTCTTTTGCATTTTCAAATTTGCACTCAAGAATTCTCCCAACTCCTTTTCATTAGGTAAAAAGTATGAAAATATATCCCTTTAACATCCAAATCAGATGATTCTTGGCACTTTCTGGCAGTTCCAATCTACATACCTAAGTTTGTAATGAAGATATGAATATTCATCAGAAAAATGAGTCATGTGATTACCACCTGATAATGTTGTTTGCAATTTCTACCCACCGTTTATTTTTATTTTGTCAGATCATGGAGATACAATTAGAGAAGCTTGCTTTAAATTATAAAAAGGAATACCACTTTTCCTCCATTTTCATTAAAATAGCTCTAAACAGAAAAGGTTTTGAATAATTACTTGCCGATTTTAAATACAGCACAAGGATAGCGCACATCCAAAACTTTTCCACATGTTAATAAACTAAAGAAGCACTGCGTGCAAATGTGCAGGCACTGACACTCAACAAAAGTTTTGGAAAATGGTGACCAACAAACTATCAGTGGACTTTACTCTGGAAAAATTCTTCTGTTAGTTAAAAGTCATCTAATGAACATTTTTTTCTTCAGATAAACATGATGACGAGGTGAAATCCCACCAGACTGTGCTTAAAAGGATGCGAAGTTATTGCATTTTGGAAAATAATTGAAGTTAAAGCGTGACTCAAATTGGAAACACGGTATCTGCAACAACCCAACTACACAACAAAAATGTCCCAGTGATAACAAACGTGTAAATTGGGCTGAGAGAATAACTACTTCTAAATAGGGTTTGGTGTTTTGACGTTTAACGGCACTGCGACAGTTAAACGGGGGTTTAAATAGGGGTTTTCATTCATTCTTACACCACTTTTAGGGATTTGGAATATAAATAATATCAACAAAGTGTAATTAGTAGGATTTTACTCATTCACCTACAAAAATAGAAAACGAAATATCTTTCCTAAATAGGAACACAGGAATTTGAGAAAATAAAATCTGAAACTAGCATAAATTTTATTTTGGCCTCGACTGAACTTGACCTTACCTTTACAGAAGTTCGTCCCATTGTTAAAATTTTAAGATCACTCAATGTGGTTTCTCCTTGTGTTTTATAGTTGCTATGAATAGCAATTACTTAGATCACAGAAAATACCTAAAACCCTACTACTTAAAATCCAAACTACCAAATCAACATTTTCTGAAATTTAAAGTGGAGTGCCAATAACAAAAGAGGGTCGATAGTAACTTTTCAACATGTTTCTACAAACGACTTGACAGAAATACAACGAAATGAAAATAAAAGGTTTGCATTGCATTCTCTTGTACACTATAAATGCCAATGGCTAAAAACTTGCCCAGCTATCAAACTGTAAACCGACACGTACAAACTTTAAATAAGTAAGCAATGTGTTTAACAAAAGTGGATTCATGTGACCTGTCCAAAATCCTGAATGTGTCAATTCTACATGTAGTTCAAGATGCAGAAATTCCAATTGCATTTTGCGAAATAGATAGCTAACACCTCGAATCCACTAAATTTCTTGAAAGATTTGATGCAAATAGTCAAAAAGTAGTTCTGTACAAATAAAGGAGATTCTCCTACAAGTACTCAATCATCTTTGTCCGCACTACGAGAACGAGATTTGGACCGCGATCTGGATCTACTTTTACGCTCTGGACTTTTGTCATCCTTCTTTGGACTTGCACTCTTGCTGCGACTGCGCTTGGGTGAAGCACGCTTGGGTGAAGCACTTCGGCTCTTGGACCTACTCTTGCTTCTGGAACGACTCCTCTTTGGGCTTTTACTCTTGGATCTGGATCGGCTGCGAGAGCGAGAACGAGAGCGTGTCTTGGATCGACTGTGAGATCGGCTCCTTGTCCTGCGTCTTGAGCGACTGCGGCTCCTGGATCTTGACCTAAAGAGCAAGAGTAATATTTCTTGATTTCTGTCGCTTGAATGAATGTGACTGATATGACGGCTAGATTTCATGGCAATTGAATATCTCTTACCATGATACAAGGAACACTAATCTAAGAACTTCTTAAGACCTTCAACACTAATTATCTAAACACTAATTATCTAAAGTACTGTAGGCTTTCCACACCATTATTCATACCACAACCTTAAATTTTCTACTTCTTTTTAGGGTAGAAAAAGTTTACTTTTAATAGGATTATGTTTATCAATAAGACAAATACAACTACATCGCAAACGATACAAATTCACACACCTACCACCCACATGCCATCCCACCTTATGAGTTACATGCAATCACACCTAAAATCCACCACATGAGACGTATGCCACCACACCTGATCTCCAGATGACATTCTACCACATGTCCCATAAGCCATGCAACTCTATCCCACATGCCATCCCATCCTGCCCCACATGCCATCCCACCCTGCCCCACATGCCATCCCACCCTGCCCCACATGCCATCCCACCCTGTCCCACATGCCATCCCACCTGCCATCCTAATGGTTTTAATGGCAAAGGGATAACAAACGAATGGAACAACATACCTCCTGCTACTACTCTTGGATGGACGATCCTCTACCAGTTTGATTTTACGTCCACATAGCTCGTTACCATCCAACTTCTTCATAGCGTTCTCCATGTCATACAAGGAACTGAACTCTACAATGCTAGAGAGATAAATCACATCAAAATACATCACTGACAAACATCTCATTAAATATTTAGTCAATTGACACACTGGTTTGTTTCGTCACTTGTAGAATATTAACTGTGTAAAAAACTCCTGAACATTAAGAAGTCAATAAATATTTATAGAAAATATCCTTTGCTACTTAAAATCCGATGAGGGCTCAGAAATCTACACACTGTTTGTACTTGTGCTGCTTACTGTATAGAAAATCTGATGTGTTAACGGACAAATTCGGGGGGAAATATTGTTTTGTTTTGATGATGAAATCTTTAGTTTTGAGGATCTCATTGATTGCAATTGCTGAACCATCACAAATCATGAAAATTAACTTGTATTATTGTGCAATGTCCATAGCGGCCTGTACATACAGAATACAGTATTGTATGCCCGGAATTAGGAATTTCCTGCCTGTGGAACATATTTCTAGGTAATATTTATTAAAATATTGATTTAATCAAGTCTTAAAATTACTGACTGCCTGCAACTTTGATAGTATTACAAATTACAAACATTTTGTGGCTGTATAGTGAGGAAAGGTGCATGTTTGGTTGTCATGTTAACTTTATCATTAGTTCATTCATAGTACAATATTGGTGGAAAACATCATATCGATATGTCGCACATGGATATGACCCTTGAACTCAATATCGACCATATCGATATGGGTCAATATCAAAATATCGCCCAAGCTTATTCTACAAGCTGACAAAATGTTTCTTTCTTTAGTTGTGTTATCTTCTAAAGTTTTAACAGCCTTATCAAAGAGAAGGACTGTGCTTCACCACAAGGGATGAAATTTGTTTGTAGGATAAACGTGATACATCATTATTCAGAGCTTTACTTGCGCAGACACCTGGATAATCTCACTTGTCTCAACTGTACCCCACCCAGGATTCTGGGGTATAACCCGGAATGTAGGGGTCTCTTAATATTAACACAAGGGATGAGTGTGCAAGAGATTTCCTGTACAGACTGTGTAATCAACTTTGGCTTATCAAGGACCCTTGTGATCAAGACACCCCCAGGCTGAATTGGCTTTTGGCGGCCCTGCAGGGTATAGCTAAGATATTAAACTTACCCTTCGTTCTTTCGTTGCTTGTGCGCATCTGCAAATGTAACCTCTCCTGCCTGCCGCATATAGTCCTTGAGGTCCTAAGCATCAAAGAAACCCAAACCACATATATAAATATCTCTTCACTTGAACAGAAACACCAAGAAGTAAATTAAAACACAAAACAGAAAAGACAAAACCGACATGCAAACAGGTTAGTAAATTCCAATGAATCATGTTAAATCACACTCGACCGTTACTCACAAAATCTCAAGCATTCAAAATTGATTAAATTTAGATATAAACGAAACAGGGAGAAAAAATAAATTATAAAAAAATCCCAGTGGCGACCATTTTATTCACTTTCACAGAAGAGTTGTAAGCTCAAAGTTCTCACACAATTCAAGCAGTTTTCACATGTATAACAATACCTTTAGTTTAGTGTACCTTCCATCTGTTAACCTTGATCCAAATAAAGTCAATCTTTTTATGAGCCTTATGAGCCAAGCTCGGCAGCCAGCCAAGATCGTCAGTTAGTGAAGGGCGTTGTTTATGCATAACCACACAGTGAGTGCCACCTTTGTGAGATGATACATCATCAGTCTTCTGGGTGCCCTATGTCTGTTGCCACCTGAGTGCTTTTTGGTACCCTTTGTTACTCAGAGAGCCCGTTTGGTTTAACATCAGTCCTTGACACAAGTTTCCTCGAGGAAAAAACCCTCACAAAGGAAAATTCCTGAGAAAACTTGTTTTTTGAATACATCATACTTCCACTTCTGCCTATGAGCAACACAGCGTTGCCTGATGATGTGAGTGAGTGAACCCTGCCAGAGACAAAACTATGAGCACTGATCGCCTCATTTCTGCGCCCATCAATGAACCATGAAAGTGTGCCAAATGTGAACCTGATGTTGCCTCTGCCATGCCTGACAGGGGGTGGCCCCTGATTGGATGATTGAACCTATGAATCGCAAGCCATTGTGCCTTGAGCCATGACCATGAGCCTTGATTCATCGTGCTTGACCAGAAGTGAGTAAACCTGACCTGGCCAGTCCACGCAGCCTCTACCATTCTGTGCACACAAGGGAGTTTACCATTTTACCATTTTGGCAGAACTGAGAAAAAAATTTGCAGATTGGATGGGTTAATACATTTGATCATTACTAGGTACAGCATTTGAAAAATGACAGAAAATGGAAACGGTAAAACCCTAAACATGCCTGTTCTAATTGTGCAAGTAAGACTTTCCTTTCAGTTTTGCTACTAAGGGTTTAAAGCGCTTTAAGTCTTCAAAACAGACTTTGCTTTAAAGGGAAACATCTACAAAATGAGAATGATTTCTTCACTACCAGCAGACTCGCAAATATCATGCAAAATCATGTAGGAACCACAACGTTAGCCTGAGAGCTACACATATCACATAGTGGATTCCATATCCCAAAATACCAAAACAAGATTTTATACAGTTACTGCATTCTGCTAATCAAACTTATCATTACATTTCATAAATTTAGATGGAGGTCTTTGCTTGAGATGTGTAGCTGCTGCCACAATTGACATCAAGATTCTGATAGACCATAACCACACATCTTCAACTATCTGTTAAATTCTTCCTGCAGAAAGAAAAGCTTTCGTCCCTTTGCTTCCCCTGAATAGAAAGACCCGAGTCAGCTCAGTTAACCAACCTCACTTCCGACCAGATCTTTTAAGTCTCGGCAAATAGGCACAAATCCCGGTACTCACAATACCACAGGCAGGGCCGTAATTCCTGGAAAAACGTTCTCCCCTCACACTTTTCAGCAGCATTATAAAAATTCAGTGCATTTTGGGGAAATTTGCCCTGTCCCCTACTTTTTGGATAAGAGGCCATGCTCCCCCCCCCCCCCCTCCCCACACACTATTTCCAAATGAAAATTACGGTCCTCACCACAGGGATTGGTAACAAACTTTAAAAACACTCTTAGATTTTATGTTTCACAACAATACCAATCCTTCCTAACAGTCAGAGAAAAATGCAATTTGGCATAAAACATTCCATCTTTTTAATGATTTGTTTATGAAATATGTTTTTTTTGTTGAATGACAATTACCACCCCCTTAAACCCTTATAATTCTCCCTTGGTTCAATTCAAAACTAAACCAGTTCAAGTTCAAGCTTCGTGATTTTGAATACTGAGCCATAAATAGTGAGCCATGCCCAAATTTCTCTGACCATCATCAGGTTTGGACAATAAAGACTTCCCTTCTGGGGTAGCTGGTAATTTTTGTATTTTTGATGTGTTTGCAATTTTAAAAAGAGACTTAAAATTTGAATTCGCACAACCAATATGGCAAAAGTATCGGCTCCACTGCCCAAATAGACACTGGAATTTTGCTTTCCAAATCGTGAAAAGTTTATTTCTACAGTATAAATCATAATTTTTATGGAAAATGTACATGGAAATTGAGTTTAGAAAGAACAGAAAACTTCCCTTCAATGTCATTTAATCTCAACATCGCGTAACTTTTTTTCCGTACTTGCTAAGGCTTTCACTGTGAAAATTTTGCATATTATGATACCTCGCCGTAAAACATTGCTCATATCAGTCCTCTGGAAAAATGGTTTGCAAAGCATGCAGAGTTTCAGCTCTGTTAAAACCTTTTTTTTTTATAGTTTGTTTTGCAATGTATTTTCTTTCTTGCAAAATTTATTTGACTCCTATGGTGATATTTACAAATGTACTGGTTGTCACGATTAAAGTATTTTGAAAGTGCATTTTTGGGTCAATTTAACAGCTTGTAAAATGGGTCTCGATTGAGTGGGATCAAAGCCTTACTTTATGGTATATTATTAGTTTCACCAGTTCAATCAATTTTCTGCGTATTTGTAATTATCACATTTAAAAATGCTAACAGGTTGTAAAAGTCATTGATTGAAATTTTGTTAGCGGAATGTGTGTGTGATGTGAATGGTATTGGTTATGAAAAATTAATACTCACAATTCAATAATTAGTAAACGTTTAGTGCATTTGCAAATGTTAAGCGTGTACACGCTAAACAGTCACCGCTCTACAATCACTGCCGTTGAATATTTTCCCACCAAAATAAACAGACATCCTTTTCAATCAAGTGCTCCTTGAAGAAGTAATACAGTTCAGTTTTTTGTTGATGGTTTTTCAAACTTTAAAAACAAGCATGGCTGCAACACCTAACAATATGGAATTAAATGGCTGAAAGTAAAAATAAAAGCAAATATTTATTCCACGGCAATGACCCTGTACTCACCTGCCAGCTGACTCTTGATGATAGGTTTTCAACGATCATTCTGTACTCTGTTCTGACTGGTGGGCCATACCTGATGAAAGCAATGAGAAGTAAAAGATTTGCAAGGGTTAAGCCATACACATATATAACTAGAACGGTAAATACCTTCATGGTTCACATGCCCATGCAAATTGACACCCATATCATATGATGCGGCCAATTATAAAAATGGCACCTCACACCAAGTCCCTCATGGCATCCCATATCCAACATGGCATCCCACCCCATGTCTCACATGGCATCCCACCCCATCCTTTGTCCCACATGGCATTACACCATATCTTCCACATGACATTCCACCATACAGTACGTCTCAGATGGCATTCCACCATGTTCCAAATGGCATTCCACCCTATGACCCACATGGCATCCCACCCTATGTCCCACATGGATCCCATCCTACATGTATGTCCCACATTAATCTAACCATATGTACCACATGACATCCCTATGTACCACATGCCATCCCTATGTCCCACATGGCATCCCTCCCTGCATCTCCCTATGTCCCCCATGGCATCCCCCATTGGATTCCCACCTGATGTTCCAAATGGTATCCCACTTAACGTCCCACATTGGATCCCACCATATGTTCCACATGGTATCCCTCCCAATGTCATCCTACTTTATGTCCCACATGGCATCACATCCCATGTCCCCATGGCCTCCTACCCTATGTCACACGTGGTATCCCAACTTATGTCACACTCTGTGTTACTCAAGGCATCCCATTCCATGTCCCACATGGCATTCTAACGTTCCACATGGCATCCCACCCCATGTCCCACATGGCATCCCACCCCATGTCCCACATGGCATCCCACCCCATGTCCCACATGGCATCCCACCCCATGTCCCACATGGCATCCCACCCCATGTCCCACATAGCATCCCACCCTATGTCCCACATAACATCCCATAGGCTCCATAAGAAGTTTCATCCTAGCTGTCAGTCCCTGATTGAGCATACTATGTACGAGTGTCAGTTAATATAATAACTTATATGCAAATGACTTGAAATGGGGTGGGACCACATAATATCCCATCCCATGGCATTCCACCCTATGTCCCGCATGGCATTCCACCATATATCCTACATGGCATTCCACCATGTTCCATCCCACCCCATGTCCCACATGGCATCTCACTTGACATCCAGTAGGCTCCATAAATCTCATCCTAGCTATCAGTCCCTGATTGAGCATATTATGTATGAAAGTGTCAGTTCACATAATAACTTATATGCAAATGGCATATTTTTCTTGAGTCTTTAGAATATTTCAACGCACTTTTCGTGCATGTCATGGTACTGAAAACCTTTGATACGAATATTCAAAATAATTGTAACTATCTCTTATGAATATTTAAGTAATTTTTCGACAACACAAGTATCAAAAATTAGATGTGTTATTTCAGAATTCCCGTGACTTGGCAAAAAAGACGCCATCACTTTTCGCTCCTTTAAACGGTACAATTGCTGTCTCAATGGTGCAAGAGAGGGTTTAACAAAGATCTATCAACACCGAGATGCAAATGGGTGAGAAAGAGGGTGAGAAAGAGGGTGAGAAAGAGGGTGAGAAAGAGGGTGAGAAAGAGGGTGAGAAAGATGTACAAGAGCATGAACCAAAATGGTGGAATACAGTAGAAGTAGAAATGGCTTGTAGGGCAACAATATTGCAAGAAAAAGTGAGAATCATTCCAATCCTCAAAGAAACTTAGTACTAAGAAGCACACCAAAAATACAATTTCAGTTGTCACTTGGGTTCTGGATTTGTTTTGGTGAGGTTTAACAGCATCACAACAGCAAAGGTCAAACTGTGCCCGACAGATTAAACTACGTTCGAGGTGAAAAGAGGTTGAGGGTAGAGGTGTGAAGCATATGAAGGAGGTGCGGAAGAAGAAGCTTAGATAAAGTAACAGTAGTTGAGGTGATGGTCAAGGAAAAGGATTTTTTTTGGACCAGCAATGGAGTTGGGTTCTGGAGTAAATATTCATTATATGTACATCCTATTTGTAGATGCTTTGCTTACAACAGACACATTCGAAGACTGAATGTAGTAATTTATTCATCAGCAACTACATCCTCAAGAAAATACTCCTTACAAGAGGCTTGGGAAAAGGTTTCAAAACTCCAAAAGGTACACTATCTCTCTATTTGTAATACCCTTGCATCTCCTACGCCTGGGCAATAACTATAGACAGCCACTTCAAGATGAATATCACTTAGTCCTTAAGTATGCATTAATGTCAATGGCATAGGAACAATTTTTTTCTTGGGGGGGGGGTGGGGGACTGGAAGTTTATTTACCATGAACCTCAACAACCCCCCTCATTCAAGTCATTTTTGTACCATTTATTTTCAGAATTGTTTTATTTTAAAAATAAAGAATAGACAATTAAGTTAGGGTGCTACATCGGTGTATATGATGTAATGCTACATTTTACAGCCAAGTGTTGTCAATTTAAATGATTATAATTGGGGAATCTAATAGCAGACCCAGGTATTATAAATTTTAATCGAATAAATCAGAAGAACAAGCGCCATAAAGGTTTATAAATTTCAGTGGGTATAAATAAGCCCATTAAGGGTTTTTCTTCCCTGAAAAGTGGGGGAGGGGGAAGCATACTTCCACCCCCTCACAATTCTACTTAAGCCCCCCTGCCCCGCACTTGATTAATGCTGCTAAACTTGCAATCATTTATATGAAACTGGTCACCACAGCTATTCAAATCAGAAACATTGATCTCAAATCTCTACATTATGTCAATCCCATACAAGTAGCTATATGTTCAAAAACAAATTCTTGCAAATACCCAAATAAGGTCCTGCAGAGAAACCATGGAATAGTTCATTGAATTTATATATTTCCAAGTGTTGAACAGGGTCGATTATTTGAAAAGTTTATGCTACACAATCTGAATTTTTTTTTGCAAGCACACATGTCAGCAACGAGCAATGTTTGATTAATGCATTTTTTCATCCTAATCATGGAAAAGAGATTCCTAAAGATATTAAGAGGATGCTTTTCACAGAGTAGTTTTCAGAGTGCATATTGACTAGATTCTTGTAAAAGAAATAAGAGTAAGAGTGTTAAACAGGGTCAATTATTTAAAAAGTTAATGCTACTGAGTCTGACATTTTTTGCAAGCACACATGGCAGCAATGATGAATGTAAATGCCCTTTCTAGCTATTCCTGGAAAAGAGATTCCCCAAGATATGAAATAGATGCTTTCCACAAAGTAGTAGAGAGCATATTAACCAGATTTTAGGATAATAAATAAAGACTGCTTAAAGGAATTTCCCCATGTTTTTCGCAACCTTTCATAAAAAAGAGAAACTTTTTAGAAATAATTTAGTAAAAAATTATGTTGATATGTTATTCCTACCAGAAGATGTTCAAATTCACAAAAAATGCTAATGAACGAATAGGAAAAGGCTCAGTATGACATCACAGCAACACATGCTCCAACAAAGTTGATGTATTTCATCAAAATCTATCATCCCTATTTATTAGTAAAACCTGCTAGAAAAATAAATTGATAAAAGTTAGGTATTCATATACATTGCCAAATATACTCTACTTCAATAACTTTTGGAATATTGTTTCTAATCATACAAAAACAACCAATTAACGTTCAAAGAAATAAACATTTGCAATGGAATTGCTTCTATGACATCATCAAACCACGAATTCATCATACTGTACAGAAACTTTAAAATGCAATTGGGAAATCTTTAAAAATCCATATCTCCTGAACGTAATATGATATCAACCTGATTTTGGTACCAAATTGACTCTAAAAGTATGCTCTTTCAAAAACAATTTTACAAAAAACCATGGGAATGTTACAAAAAAACAAAAAACAAAATGGGAATATTACAAAAAACATGGGAATATTCCTTTAAAGTCACTCTTGACAACTTCCATGAAACATTACAGCAGCTTTGGATTACATGCATCTAATTTTCAGTGATATATGGTCGGTGACTCAAACAGCATCTAGACTTGCAGAGCCTCGACTTGATTACAACACAAATTAATTTGACAAAAATAAATTAAAAAATAAGTCGTAATTATTCATGAGAAAGGAGTGACAGAAAAGTGTTTGCACTTTTATCAATAAAACAGCTCAATACTTATGTTAACCAAAAAATGGCAGAACTCTTCCATATGGCTCATTTAAGTAGCTGGTTTACCTAATTGCAAGATAACATTCTTTAAAGAATTTTATAACCATTTAACTCTACAATCACATAAACCTGCCCAAATAACGCTGGTACCTGGAGAAAAAAAAAAACCAGAACCAAAAGGTTTTGTGGTTCCAATAGGTTTTTCCATGCTGGGTGATTTTGTATTAACTGTTATGTCATTGCATATCATGAAATATTTGAGATATCGTGTTTACAAGCTCTTTCAGCAATATCATATTAAGCCCCGCCCACTATGCATATTAATGAAATTCAATGTTTTTTTTGGATAAAATAAACACGTACAAACGAGCTAAAATAATAATATGAAACAAAACAGACCAGTAATTGTTAAAATATGAGCATTTCAAGATTTTCACGTTAAGCCCTGCCTACCAATTAACATGTATAACATCACCAAAAACAATAGGGCACTTCTACAAACCATGGACTATCTGTGTATCACATAGTCCATAGAGCATTTCAATTTTCTTTATATTAAGCCCCGCCTACTCATAAATATGCATCATATCACCACCAAAAACACTAAGGCAGATAAATCTGCAGACCATGGGCTATCTGTAAACAAAATATGACATGAATCCAGTTTACCGTTCTTTTGATGCTGTGCTTTACAAGCTCTTTTCAACAAATCTCCGTCACTTAAAAAAATTTTTGGTACAAGTTCATGTAGTTACTATAATTTTAGTGAAAGCCTAATAATATACCAGTTCTGCAATAATTGTCAGCTAAAGAATTTTTTTTTTTTTTTAAAAATAGATCTAATCAATTTTTTCCAGTACCTGGATTGGAACAGGGTAACAGTAACGGGTTCCGATTTTTTCTTAACCGACTCACTTTTTAAGTTCTGATTGATGAAATTAAATAAAGGTCTATGGACATCTATTCAGGCTGCTAAATTCAGAGGGGTGCTCCACCCTGCCCCTTTTCACTTAGCACTCTACATTTTGTTAACAAAAAAATTAACAAATACTTTTGAAAACTATTTTGCCTTCTTTTGATGCTGATTACAGTTTGCAATATAATAAGATACAGGCAGACTACTTGATGTATTGATTACTCCCTTATTTACATTTCAAGTGCCCTCACACCTGCCCTATAAATGCCCCTTTTGGTTAGTGACACCCTGGCCCTTTCTGGATCAAGCTAGGGCCTTGCTACTTAGAGTTATACCTAAAATATCAAAGCTTTTACTCATCTGCTCTCTTCAAAAACTTGCACCAGATAGTTAAAATACAATTGATTTACATAACAAAATAAGAGTGCTACCCACTTATGTCACAAATCTGCATGAAGATCCAAAGCACATGGTTAATACTAAGAATTAGAGAAAATCTGAAATGATCCATTAATAACAAACTTTGATGTGCTAAGTGCTTTTCTTTTCCCTTGACCTTTTGACCCCAGTCTATGGGGACAAATTCATGTACCATGGTACAACATAGGGTTGGTATAGGTCTTGTACTAATTGAGTTAAAAATGGTGCAAAAATGTACAAATTAGTACATAAATACCCCTAAAATCACACATTTAACCCTCAACCATTTTCAATATTAGGCTATTCAATGTGCTTAATAAAGGCTAAAAATTCAATAGTTCTACAGTAAGTTTAACTTAGATTGGTCATGAAGAATGTATTTCAGTTTTTCAACTATTATGCTAATCAAAGAATGTCTTTTTAGATGAATAGACGATATTTCATTGTACTGTAACTGACCCTATTAACTTGAAAACGTTTCTGCTCCATCTATCTAAAGAAAGACTACATGTATTGTATGTTGCATTATATAATTAGTGCAGATGTTCAGCAATATATTAAAAAAGGCGATTACACACAGATAAAAAGATGAAGAAAAGACAAAACCCTACAAAAAGGGGTAAAGTATAGGAGGCAATAAGCAATGATAAAATTAAGGAATGTTTACGATTAAATTTAACTACCCAAATTTATTACAGGCCCCTATAGTTTCCCTTTTTCAGAGGGGTGTTGCACCGTGTCCCTTATTGCCTCCACCCTGCCCCCTTTCACCAAGAGCCCTACATTTTTTTTCAGAAAAACAAACTTTTGATAACTATTTTGCCTTCTTTTCATGCTGATTAGTTTCCCTGACAATATAATAAGATGTAGGGACACTACTTGTTGCATTGATTATTTACATTTCAAGTACCCTGAAACCTGCCCTCAAAGTGCCCTTGATGCCTTGTAAATGCCCCTTTTGGTCAGTGACATCCCTACCCCTTTCTGGATCAAGCTAGGTGTTTGTATTACACGGATAAAAACTGCCAGAAATATTTCTACTTTATACTAACTCTTTGTTGTCATGGTTGTAGGCCCTATACTATGAAAAAGCTTCAATTCATTACAATATGTCATGTTACTGTAAAAATACATAAAATGTCATGTTACTGTAAAAATACATAAAATGTCATGTTACTGTATCTTTTTTTACTTTGATTAATTTTTGGAAATGTTACCTTAATTTAAGCTGTTACCAACATCTTCTTAAGAGATAATTCTAGCCAGATTTTAAGAATAATCCGGCCAAATTTTCGTGCAAATCCGACCAGAACCAGATATTTTGTCACTATCCGGCTGGATAATCTGGCCAAACCGGGTATCCGGTTCACCAGATAGGCATTCAAAAGCTTCAGCATTGCTAAATCAACAACACTAAAGAAGATCATTCTGATCTTGATTAAATTAAGAAAATAAGCAAACAAAAGCTTCCAGCAACAAAGAACAATAGTAGCTCATTTCATGCAATTAAAAAGGAACATAGCAAACAAGACAACAGACATAAAGCAGTTTGTAACAGCTTGCATTATTGATTATAAATGTTTAAGACAAAATCAAAGTTTGATTATCTTTCAGCATGTATGTATAAACAGCAATACAGTTGTTCTTTAATATATTTCTTTATATTGTGTTACAAAATTTCAAATATCCAAGGTTCTCAAATTGCATTCTACTGTTAAATCTGGTTCAAGTTATATTAATATCATTTTTCCTGTTCACTAGCCAACTTTCCCATTCAAAAATATTTTGAAGAGGGACTGAAAAACAAGTATAAGCAATTTTCTAGTTGTTTCATTCTGAGGTCATAAAAATATTGCACAATTAATGCTAGTCATGTAACCTAAGTTTTAAAATGCTGTAGAATGGTCAATTTTTAACTGATATTTATGGGACTTTTTGCGGTATGTTTTTTAGTATATTTCAAACATTTTGAAGCCCATGCTTTTGCTACCTTTCCATATTCCTTTAAAGTTTAATGGGATATACATAAGAGGACACAACAACTTGTAAGTTCTAGCAAACTGAAGACTGATTCTTAAAAAGATTATGATGGCATTTTTTTTGGCAATCAGCATAATTTTCAGTCAACTTAAACGAACCTACCAAATATTAGCTACTTCAAAAGAGTCCGTAGCGAATTATAAATGAGTAGCAAAGCACAGGCCCTCAAACTCACCACAACCAGCGTGATGTGGGGTAGGGTAATGCTTTAGCATTCACTGAAATCTTGTCTTAAATATCAACGTGCTAACAATGTGCAAAGATACTATCTATTACATTGTGGTAGGTGTAGCAAATAATGGAAATGAAGGAAATCAGTTGCCTTGTTTTAGACTAAAATAAAACTATGCATATGGAAATTTGATTAATCTAAATTGTTCGGAGTATGAAATAATCAATTCAACCATCTGTGGTAGTCCGTTTATCGGTGGTACCATGTGGTAATTCTGCTCATAGGTATTATCTACTCAGTTATCCTCCTCGTTAACTTTGACGTGGTTAGCCTGCTCAGACAGTAATGAAGAGTTTGAATTCTCAAATGGTACCAGATGGTTGGCCTACTTAAAGGGTACCTACAGTATGTAGCTGACCTGCTCGTTAACAGTACTATACAGGCAGCGTTCAAGCAGCAGTACCGTGATTGGCCCATTCTATACTATTTGGTTAGATGGTACTATGATCAATCTCTGGTGATCTTAATAATTGACAACTGGATTAAAGGCAGAGGAAGACAGCTGTTATCTGTTTAAAAGAAGTGTAATATAACCACACAATTACCATCCACCCCATTACAATTACGAGTCACAAGTTCTGGAAATGATGAACTTACTTGTCTCCATCCCCACGTCTTTGGCCACGGTAGCCAAATCTAATATTGATGAAAAAATAATAATTATTGCACCAATATGAGATCTGGAGGGGCAAGTCGTTCTTGATGTACTTGTAAGACAAATAAACATACTTTGTTGTTTTATGAACATTCATTGTTCTGCAATGAAACCTTAGCAAGTTATAAAACTTCCTGAAAAGTACCAAAATTACTCAAAGAAACCACAAGAAGTCAACCAACATATACCAATGGCCAACAACAATGGCCACCAAACAATACCCCTAAAGTATGAACAAAACAAAAATAAAGTCATCATAAACTGAATTTGTAGCTTCAAATAAACCTTACACAACAAACAAGTAAAACGGTAACAAACAATGAAAATAAACGAAAGTGCTTTATTAAAAAATACACCCCAACGAACAAAAGGCCAAAAATACCAATGCCGAAATTTGGCTGGAAAATGCCACATTTGGCCTTTTCCACCCAATTTTTCTTGTTGCTGAAATTTCTTCCCCTTTAATTATTTTTGAGTGGGAATTTGTAATGTGCGGGAATCCTGCACCTTAATGTGAACACCGCCTGTCACTGACAAGCACCAAGTGCCCAGACCTCACACTAGGATACGCAAAAGATATGACTTAAGGAAAGTGGCACAGCAAAAGGTATTCTGTCAATCTCAATGTACATGTCCACAGCTCAAGCTATTCACAATCTATAGAGATAAACTAGCTAGCACTGATATCCAATGTCTACACAGCTCTCCAGGCCAAGTCAGCCCTAGTCCTTATTAAAGGATTACTTCAGTGGTCAAGCATCTTATGTGAAAAAGGACTTCAAAAGAAACAAAATGGTGAAAAAAGCATTCAAAAATCTTATTCCGTTAAGAAGATGAATATTCAAGTTTAAAGCTCTGTCTTATCTGTGTAGAAATGACTGGTGTAGTAAGTAGGTTGGCATCTTCATCCTCACATTCTTAACAATTGTTGATGTATTTTAAAGAAAGTTATTTAAGTTTTCACTATTTAAATTATTTTTCCTCAAATTTTCTTCAGGTGGTATATTTATTATAAACACCCTTCCTAGATTCAATTTTAATGTTGCACAGTACTGGTGAAAATGAGCACCGTTAGTACCGACACAAATGGTACCGAAGTACCAGTATTTTTACAGGTGACAACCCAAAAGTGGGAAATATGAAATATAACTTACAGTACCGTGGAATTATACGCCGAACGAAATTCCCACATTACAAAGAGGCTTCCGTTTTAAATATTAAAACATAAATATACACCTGATCTTAAGTTAATAAGATCAACTAACAACCCGATTACACCTAGAATCTCTGACATTGTTTGTTAACACAAGTTTGCAACTTGCGTTGAAAGTTTATTCAACTCTAAATCTACACTTTTTTCAATTCAGACACATCCATTTGTTACAGGGGTTTTTTCAATTCAGACACATCCATATGTTACAGGGGTAAATTTATTTTTCAACACTACTCATGTCCGTATATTTACAGAATTTACCCCATCGTAAAAATATGCAAGTCTTGCAGTGACTTGCGCATGTGCGTAATTAAACGGATGTTTCTATTTTTAACCGTCAGTCTTTTCCAAATGAGCAAGAACAACACAGTGTAGACCTATATACTCTTGCAAAACATTCGGAGAAGTTATGTGCAAAATGAAAATAAAAAATACTGATTGATTTCTCAACATTATTTTCCACATTCTTAAGTCTAGTCATGCCTTTTAGGGCTTCCAATATTAAGTACAATACTCATCAATATTGAATTCCCAATGGGCTGAAAACCTCTGTGATTCTGTTCATTACAACTAAATTGGGACTGTTTTGTACATAAATCAACACTAACTGTACTGTACACACAATTTGCAGCTTGTACACTTTATGAGTTACGGCATAGTCCATGAATTTTTTGAAAACTCACCTTATATGAGGTTAAAACCATCAATAAATTGAATGGATTACTGAAATTACACATCCAAATGGCAAAGCAACTCCCAGATTTGAAATTCTAAGCCATCAAAGGGCCGAAATGAAAAGTTTAAAAGAGCTTCAAAATGGTGTCCGGAGCAGGGTTCTAGCTAGACAAGTTTGAGTGCCGGGCTCCAGTGATAATCCAGGGTGACCTCCTAGACCCCCCCTCCCCCTCCCATGAAGAACTGTTCAAATTTAGTCCACTTCTATTGACAAATTGTCAATGAAAAAAGTTTTTTATTTTATTATTATCATTTTTTAATCTGAATGCTAAAAGGATTTACAAGATATTTTGTATGTACAATGGATATTCAAAATACAATAGATATTCAACTGTTAAAGTTCCCCCACCCCCTTCCCTCCCCTACAAAAGTACAACATGTTTTTTTTGGGGGGGGGGTGGTGGTGGGAGGGCACGTTGACAGTTGAATGTTTATTATATTTTCTAGTCTCATTGTACATACAAATATTTTGTAAATCCTTCTAGCATTTTGATTAAAAAATTAAATAAAACTTTTTTGTTGACAATTTGTCAATAGAAGTACACTAAATTTGAACAGTTCTTCATGGGAGGGGGGTCTAGGTGGTCACCGTGGATTGTCACTAGAGCCCGGCACTTAAACTTGTCTAGCTAAAACCCTGCTTGGCGGTACTTCAGTATTTTTTATTTGGTGGTATTGTACCGTACCGGCATCGTAAAGTACCGGTACTTTTCTTAGTACCGGTATACCGTGCAACATTATTCAGTTTTACTACTTTTTTGACATATCCCATGGTTTTTTCCAAAAACACAGGATAAAATATGATAGATTACATAAAGACTTTAAGAATCTGAGCCTATGGCATCACAACTAGTCTGATTTCAGTCATTTCTACACAAATGATATCAAACTTTAAACTTAGATATCTCCTTAATGGAATAAGATTTTTGAATGCTTTCTTCACTATTTTGTTTCTTTTGAAGTCCTCTTTAATATCAGATAGACTTGCTCGACCCATAAATCCTTTAACAGTATAAAAGATAAGCAGAGATTGACAACTGTTACAATGGCTGCCTAAATCCACACAAAGTAGTCCACCAGAAATCGCAAACAAACTATTCCAAATATTTTCCTTATCAGTATGAGGAATTAAACACCATTAAGATCTACAGATGTGCACTGTATAATCATATATAAGAATGAACATAAGAAACTTAGAGGGAGTCTTTTAATTAAAAACAAAAAAAATCTTGATCTTAATCAAGCTTTCAGGATTTTCAAAATATGCAAATGTGTGATGTATGAAAGGACAAATCTTTTTAACAATTACATGTAATTCTTTTAATGATAATGTCTTTCCTGCCTAGATGTGGCGGGGCATACTAGGACCTGAAATTCCATGTACTATAAAATATCCGTTCTTTAACCAAGTTTTGATGGGAATTTGTTCATACTTGCTTGATTTATACAGATTTCATAGTTGCACATTATGTACTTACTTGTCCATGCCACCTCCTCCCCTTCTACGCCCTCCACCACCACCACCACCGCCACCACCGTATCTATCATCGCGATCACGCCCTCTTCCAGGTCCTCTGGCATGTTCAACAATTAATCTGTAAAACCAAAATCGAAGAAATATATTCTTTAAGTAATCTACAAGTCTACTCTTTACGCAGTTGAAATTGATAATAAAATTTCCCACGGTTCTAAATGATTAAAGGTGTCAAAAATCTTTCCATTAAAAAAATGCAACAGAAATAACATTAATGTAGTAAATACATCTTTATATTAGCGCTGTCACGATTATCGTGGAGAAAAATATTGTAATTTTTTTCATGAAAACTGTTGTAACAGTAACAAATTGTTAATATCACTACTTCCTTATGTAGACATGAATGCATTGATGAACGCAAGAAAAAATTATTTCCATTTAGCAGACAAAATGATCGCGTGACTATTACATTCTATATTTCATCACGCATAACATTAACATGTTTGGTAAGTAAGCCAATGTGACCATGAATCATCAAAGTGAGAGGCATGTTTTGGGCCAGTTTTTCGTTCTTTTTGTGAACTTACATTGGAGCTTGCCAGTGTGGGGTGACCGAGCATGATTTTTGATAAGTTTTTTTTAATGTTTTACAATATTTGTGCACGTTTTTTGAAGTTGATTCAGAAACGATCATGGCCTAAACTTGACTTTTACTACTGTAATGTTAGTACCATAACGTAAAAAGTAGCCTAGCCTGGTTGCGGAAAAATTTCTTAGTTCTGTATTAGTTTTTGGTAACGCAATATGTGTTAAGAGGCATATTTCATGTCGTAGGAAATAATCGACATATCATGACAGCACTACTTGATATCATGACAGCACTACTTGATATACTTTCCTTATTTACAATTTAATGTACTTTTCATCACACAATCACATGGGGGATGTTGATAAAGTGCATATATACCACTTATTCTGTTGTTCACTCAAGTAATCTAAAAAACAAAATAACAATAATAATAATGATAAAAAAAGACATAAATATTTTTTTCTTTCTGCTAACTCCAGATCTGGAGCCGTAGATTTTTGCCAGCTCTGACTCTTCATATAACAAGTCTGACACCAGGGCTGGAAAAATCTGTTACTTTCTGGGGCCATAAGAAAGTCTTTAAGTCCATACTAATACAAAAATTCTGCAAGTATACTGCAACAACAATAACAAAAGCAAATATTTAATTCAAACTCCTCCTCCTTTCTTTCTTTAATTCACACCTTTCCTTTCCATTCTTTCATTTCCCCTCTTTTCCTTCCTATGTTTTTTTCTGGAGACCTAAAACACATACCCCAAGCATTAAAAGAATGAATCCCAATGCGACACTAGCATTGCCTTGCTCTTTACAGGGATGCCAGTGGGGTTTGCTTCCAGGGCTGAAAAAATACCAGTACACACATCAGCATGCAGTACATCGGCATTGTTACATCACACACATTGACACAACACAGCGGACTTTACAGGGAACGTCAATCTTACGTATGTATTTCGAGAGGAAAATTCCTGCACTATTTATGTACTCAAGCTACTTCCAATTAAACCTTTTTAGAGCTGTGACCGATTAGCATGTACACGCTAAACGTTCGCAAATGCACTAAACGTTTACTAATTATCGAGTAATTGCGAGTAATCGTTTTCATACTATTATAGTAAAGTCTTGCAATTGGAAATCAATATCATTCATGATTCAAATCACACACACATTCAGCTGACAAAATCCCAACCAATGACTTTTACAAAATGAAAACCCGATTAGCATAATCCTTTTTAAATCCGAGAATTACAAATGCGCAGTAATCACCTATGAATGGGGATGTTTTGCACCTTGATTTTGCCAAAATCCGAATAATTCGTGACATGCACCACGAATTTGCAGCAGTAAACTGGTGAAATTAACAATAGGCCACAATGTAAGGCTTTAATCCCACTCAATCAAGACCTGTTTTACAAGCTAATAAATAGACCAAAAAACACACAGTCAAAATACTGTAATCGTGACAATCAATACATTTACATGTAAATATTACCTGATGAGTCAAATCAATTTTGCAAGAAAGAAAAAATATTGCAAAATAAACGAACAAAAAAAAAGGTTTTAAACAGAGCTGAAATTCTGAGTGCTTTGCAAACATGGGGCCCATTTTTTCCAGAGGACTGATATGAGCAATACTTCCGGGATGGTGGCGTAGTTTTGAAATGTTTTATGGCGAGCTATCATAGTATGCATGATTTTTACAGTGAAAGCCTTAGCTAAATAATACTGTTCTGGATCAGATTTCACTGTTCCAACTTTTTTGCCTATATCAGGACAAATTCCTTTCTTCAAAATGGGCTCCATGTAGAACTTTATGGGTTAAAATGTGCACATATGTATGTTGGTTATTAGTATTTAGCATTCAGTCATACCTGTGCAAGCAGCCTTGCATATGTGTATTCATGATTTATTGTGCTGACAATTGCAGGCAAGGTGGGAAAGTCTTTCTCTTACTGGAAGAAATTATTTTTTATGAACATCTTGTTTGATGACATGCATTTTTGAAGTTATTAATCATTGATGCAACATTCTTGTGAAAGAATACTGTTCCACTGGAACAGTGATATTTGAAAATTCACTGTTCCTGCATAAAAAGCACTGTTCCTGCATAAAAAGCACTGTTCCTGCATAAAAAGCACTGTTCCTGCATAAAAAGCACTGTTCCTGCATAAATGCACTGTTCTCAGAATAGTAGAACACCGGCAAATTCGACCCCTGACCTCGTGGGTGGATATAGAAGCTGGTATATTTTGTACCAAAAAAACTATTGTAGACACAATACCAATTAAGCCCAGATAAGGAAAACCCATTAAAAGATCTTACAACTCTAACATATGTGAAAAAGATCAGACACACATATTTTTTATTTTGTCTGTCAAGAATTCAAGTAAAAGGCAAACAGCCAAATTCCATGTAAGGTAGTATATAAGGTGTCACAATATTGTTAACATTTCATTTAATTTAATTTATTTACATCGGTAAACTAGGCCATCCGGCCCATGTTACAATACAATTTCACAATAACATACAACAACTGAATGACTGAGGGAACAAATACAAATTACCAAAAAAACAGAACAATAATTATCATACAACATTCACTGCTTGCCCAACATTCGCATGAATGAATGAAAGATAAACAGGGCAATATGGGACAGTAGCTGTTTGGAATCAGTATTTAGTAATGATGAGAATAGCTTCATACAAGGATTGCAACAATAATAACACGGGATATAATGTTTACGTACGTCAGTGAGAAAAGGGCAAACTAACAGACTCTTTGCATAAAGCAGTATACAAGATATAACTATTCTGTATGGAACCCTACACCTCAAGGTCTGGTTTGGTTTGATGTTTAACGGCACCGCGACAGTCAGAGTCAAATGTACCAAGAGGGTCTTAAAAACTAAGGTGCTTGAGTTAGGACAGAGAGGTGGGATAGAGGGAAGGGGGAGAGAAGGTGAATAAGGGAAAGAAGTTAAGGTAATAAAAGAAAGATCAGGAAAGTAAGGCAGAGAAGGGAAGGAAAGGGAGGTTTAGATCAGGTGGAATAAATTGCAGTTGCGGGAATGGTGATGAAGTTAGAGGTAGGATTGTTCTTGAAAGGATAGGAAATTGAGATGGAGAGGTGTGAGCTCAAGATAAACCAGTACATGAGAAATCAAAACATGCATTAATTGTAAGTATAGCACTATATAATAATTGTCCTAATATTTCTTCACAAAACTGACCTTTCTCCGTACAATTCCCTGCCATTCATCTCATACACAGCGTCTTCGGCATCCCGGTAATCTTCAAATTCCTGCATTAAGAAAACATAACTTCTTAGCACTCAAACATATTTAAAGCCTGCTAGCATGCATAATGCACTAAGCAACGCCCTGCATAATGCACTAGGCAATGCCTGCTAGCATGCATAATGCACTAAACAATGCCTGCTAGCATGCATAATGCACTAAGCAATGCTTGCTAGCATGCATAATGCACTGAGCAATGCCTGCTAGCATGCATAATGCACTAAGCAACATGAAAATGTCCCAAAAATCTGCTGGCATGTAAAACTAAGCAAATTCACTTTCAAGCGTCTGCAAATGTCATATAAAGTACGAATCAAACTTATAAAATAAATCTGACAACTTCATATCGCCATGATGTACATACTCATGATGCAAATGCATATAAAACGCAACACTGAAGAAGAAAACCAAAGTTGCATAATTAAAGATTAATGTGGAGGCGGAGTGTTTACATGCGTATTTATTGCACATTTCAAATGATTTAAAATCTTTTAAACCGTGCATTAAATATGCATATAAACATGCCAAAATCATTAATCTTTGTATAAATTTTCATGTTAGATTGTTAAAAATGCATAAAAAACAACAACAAAGAATGAAAAAGAGAAAAGTTTGCACACATTTTTTTGCTTTGTTAAGAAATTCGCCCGTTGTAAAAATGGACTAAACCAAATACTGAACATCGTGCATTACGGGAATTTAATGCACTGTTCATGACAATGCAAATACTCCATAGAAATTTTATAACTCAAGAAATAAAACATTTGCTTTTGACGGAGAACAAGCAATGAAAGTGCACTTTCGAACACGAGGCCAAAATCACAAAATTGTGGGGTTAGACAATCCATTGTTTACGTCTAGTCCTGTGATGGGAGGTTCATGGGGTTTCTTTATTTTTACGCTTGCTAAGATTTTAACTATGAAAGACATCCTCATGTCATGGTTTTCTCTTGCCGTTAGATATAAAAAAAATTATCGCGATACTTTTCAAGAAAACTGACTCACGACACAAATTGTTAATATCACTAACGTTATTTGATCATGGAGGTACAATTTACTCCATGGTATAATGAACGCAAGAAAAAATGATTTGCAGGTATAGCAGACGACATGTTCGCGTGATCGTTCATCATGCAGGTGTTTGGTAATTCAGCCGACGTGATCATGAATCATCAAAGTGAGAGCCTGAGTGGCACATTCTGGACCAATTTTTCGTTCTGTTTGCCAACTTACATAGGCGCATGCCAGTGTGTGGTCATGGAGCACGATTTTTAATTAGTCGTTTTTATGGTTCACGATTATTTTGCACGTTTTTTATAGCCTAAATTTGACTTTTAGATTTGAGTACCGTAACGTTAAAACTGTAACGTACGAAGTAGCCTGGCCTAGTTGTGCGAAATGTCTTAGTTGAGTATTAGTTTATGGTATCGTGATATGTCGTAAGAGGCATATTTCATGCAGTGGGAAAAGAGATATCGCGATAATCGATCTGTCATGACAGCACTAGGTGTTATTGGCATATTCATGAAGTTTTGAAATAAGTTTCATCTGCTCTCTAAAAGTTTACATCAATTGAGCACTCCCTTCAATATCAAGAATTAACGCTCAACTTGAAATATTTTAGGAAAGATTGTTATTAACATCACATGCAAAAAATTTGAATAAACTTGGAACTCAATAATACACTGCAACAACTGAGTGCTCAGTTTAAGGTTTTGTATTGACAAGGACTTTCACTTGCCATGCTTACTTTTCAGTTACATTCTCAAGACTTACATTTCATAGGATATGCTCCATATTTCCAAACCCATGTGCTGGCACTTTAGTGAAAGGTGTAAATCTTCCAGTGCTATTTATGTACACAAGTCATGGCATGTCCCCTATAAATACTTAAATTTTGTTGGACACATGATCAGTTCTACACTCTCCCACTCAAGTCTTCACTTTGTGGCTTCATGAAGAATTTGGAAAAAATATAATTTGAATATCATTCAAAAGTGTCAAACCTGCAAAATCTATATTCTAATCATAACCTAACATTCTCAGCAGTCTTGTGCAAGACCTAACAATAAATGTATGGTTATTATAGAGTTGGTCAAAGTTTCCAGTGTGTAAAATACCTACCATTGCACAGAAATATAGTTCCTTTGACAACCAGGTAATGTAAGAGGTCAAATTTTAAAATACGGTCATTACTGACATGTAAGCAGATCTAAATTGGTATGAGCAGTGCCTGCCTATCCTACTTTTCAAGCATTATTTATAGCTTATATAATTGATGACAGCATAGAATCCCACATAATAGATTTAATCTTGTCTGGCTTATCCTCCTAGCTTGCTAAAATATCTACTTACACATATGATGGGCTATCTTTGCAGTGTTTTGCTATGATAAAAATAATTTCAATGAAACTTGTTGTCTTTATATTTTCCTTTCCCCTCCATATCCATACATTTGCAAATTTTCAAAACTACAAGATTTTTTTAGGTTCTTGTTTTAAAAGCTTGATGACATATATCAAGTTTCAGGACATGTTAATTGTATCTTCACAATTTGTAACTTCCAATCTGATTATGAATGCACGCATGAACTGCCGCATGAACCGCCGCATGAACTGCTGCACCTTTTCGGCGTGGGGTCCAGGGGCCTCCTTAAGGCTTTATTTAGCCCCTTGTGAAGCTCTCTGATTTTTACTATAATCATACCTCAGAGAAAATATTCTTGACTGATAAGGACCATTAATGAGTTGTCAAACAGGACAATTATGAATATATATATATATATATATATATATATATATATATATATATATATATATATATATATATATATATATATACATATATAGATATAAATATATATGCATAGATCTGTCACATAACACTTGCACAAATGCTTAGAGACTGCTTAAAGGTAGTAAGATTAAGGTTAGAATGTTATATGATATTAAAGAAACACAAACTGCAATCCTCAATGCAAACAATACGAATGCAATGTTTTGACTCACCACAAAACCATAGTTGCTCTTCAGAGATACATATCTCAGCTTTCCATAGTCCCTGAAGAGTTTTTCAATGTCAGATTCTCGGGCGCGGGGAAGCCTCCCTAGGTACACACAAGCAGGACCACCCGGCATCGTATATAGCTTTTAGTCTTCTCAATAACAACCACCACCACGATACAGTACCATCAGCTTACCGGAGGCAACGACCTTGGTTAGGGAGGAGACTTCACAGGGCAATCAGAGGGCCAGACCAGCACAAAAGAGGGGATGGACCAGTAACACGCCAAGAACGAAGTACCTGCGCTATACAGATAGGTTAAAAACAATTTATCAAAGCCACTGGCACTTACCACAAAGCCAAAGCCATTCTTGAGGTTTATTTCTCTGAGCCTTCCAAAACCCTTGAAAAATTTTTCAATGTCTCTCTCGCGCGTCTGATCGCTCAGACGGCCCACGTACACCCTTGACATTGTTGAATGGCTGAGGACGAAATGCAGGATCATCATCATTTATCAGAAACTTCAACCTGAGATCTTTTTGACCATGGATTACCTCAGATTTACCAGACGTTACGTGCATGCAGAAAGAAACTTGGTTCCTTGATCTTTTATTTCAGACTAATTTCGGGCTGGCAATGAAACAGTGATTTTTTTTTTTGATGCACTCCCAGCAAATTTTTTCCTTAAACTTTTGTTTCCGAAGAGATTGTCACACACAAACATAAGTTAGTGTTTTGGTTTAAAAATTTGATTCTTGATAGTCAAATACAACAGGACTTGTAAGGGCATACTAGTTGGAATCTATATACAAGGACAAAGGGCCAAGTCCAAAATATGCAATATAATGAATGTTGTAATATGGGGTTATACATTTTAATATACATTAAATGAATATTGTAGAAATCCACTGTTTTTTTCCTTCCAGGAAAAAACAAAATAAGCTTCAATATGGTTAATTAGTGCATTGGAGAGAAATATCTATTTTTTTTTACATTTTGTTGCTCAGAGCCCTACATAATGCTGTTTTAGAGCATAAAAAGTGTACAGCAAATCAGAAATATGATAAACATTATTCCTTTAATACCAGCAAAACTATGTTTTATCTAGTTTACACCAAACTATGATTATACAATGTCCAAATCTGAGCAAATGAAGTCTTACACTTTTCTCTCCATTCAAGGTTATGTCACAAGAAATAACATTATACATAATGAATCACTATTTTTTGTAGTAACAATCTATTATATTTTGAATACTCCAAAACTTTAATATAATACTTACAAAGTTACAGTACTGAATATTCTTGAATTTCAATGTGTGGTATACCAGTTGATCTGAGTAGTGCTGACCACTAGCTGTCCTAATATGATTGGTAGAAGCCTACTACTATGTATAGCTACAGTGATGTACTACCTGTAAAACAAAAAGAAAAAAATATTTTTTGTTAAGTTTGCAGTGGACAAATATCACAAAAATGGCACAACTGCAGAATATCTCACAATTATAGTGCAGATTACCTCCGTAGCAAGGATACACCAGACGTAAATTTCCAGTGTAGCCCTGTAGCCACTTTCTCTCGGAAGTCTTCAAGACCTATTTTTCCAGAGAAGCCCGATAGCCCTTCACTCTTGAATGATCAAAATTTACACTGTAGTGTAGTAGCTACACTTACAATACAACTTATCTCAAGTAGGCCTATATTACAATGTACAGCATCGTTCCTACATCAGCTACAAAAAGCCAACTTAAGCTTTCAATTCTTGAGTACTACCAATTCCAGCATAGCCCTGTACTACTGTAGCCTTTTTTCTTAAGTTCCTTCAACTTCATACAATCTCGATTTCTGACTTGGCATCATCCACATTAACTCGAGCCAGTGTAGCCCAGTCGCCCTCGAACACCAGCTGGGTATTCTGCAATTCGGGATGACGTCATAATAATGTGCATTAATCTTAACAGTTTGTCGGTGAAAAAAAAGCAGTTTAACATTACAGCCAATGCAGATTTGTTCACCTTAGTTAAACATAAGGCCTAAATCATGATCTGGCTTAACTGCAGAAGACAATGCATTATTCAAAGTATCCACTACGCCTGCACAGGTGCAGTCGACGTCACTAATAATTATCTTCAAGTTACATCGTTTTTGCACACTACAACTACGCCTGCAAACAAAGGACAAGTTCCTAATCCATCCCATGACTGCAGAGAAAGGATAAATTCTTACTCCCATAGTACGACTACGGCAGAGAAAGGGAAAATTCCTATTCTAGGCTCCTATCATGAATTAAAACATTAAAAAAATGACTTCTGTCCCCTCAAACCAACTATGACTCCGCCTTCGAGATCATGGAAGGGGTATATCTTTAGAAGTGCACTGGATTCTGCAGTTACTCCCATAATCCCTACATTTGCTTAGGTATTTCACTATTTAAGCAGGAAATTGTTGCTAATTTGGTAGAATTATTGTGTAAAAGATATTTTCAAAAGTTTGAAAACACATATATTGTGTGTACATTACGTAGGCTAAAGCGTGGTGTCCCTTGTGCACAAATCGCTGGAAGTTTTCACCAACAAAATGTTGTAGATGTTCATAAAAGCCTGCATGACCAAATACGGTCATTTTGAACATCTGGGACTCTTTGTCAACAAAAAGTGCTACAATTTGCGCACAAGTGACCACCATGCTTTAGTCTACGTATGCACGATACGTATAAGCCTATTTCAATGTTGTTGTTTGTTGATGTTTTATGGCACCGTGACAGTCAAGAGTCAAATGTGCCAAGGTGTTAGAAATTTAAATTTCAGACTGCACAAAATACCCAAGCCAATGCAGAGATTTATTTAGGCCTCTAAAGGTGATCGATTTTACACTGGCTGTCATGGTAGCATACATTGCTCTGTTTTCACTGACAAAGTGGTTGTTGTTCAGATTTATGCACATTATTAAGACATCATCCCTAAGGCCATAACAAGAGTTTTAGATTTGAAATTGTATCAACTACCCGCATGCTCCAAACCTCCCGACAAAAAAAGTGTATAGTTCAAAAAAATCATTAGGGTAGGTCCACAGGTATTCCTAGTGTTATGGAAACCTATATACTTATAACATATATAACAAGGTAGGTCACTGTGTTATGGTAACCTATATACTTATAACATATATAACAAGGTAGGTCACCTCCTATCACGACTTTCGACCCGTATATGAAAATCCTTTTTTTGATCATTCGCGATCTAATTACATTTTTTTACTCAACTCACATTTGCCGCAACTCTCTTCTTCATTTTTAAGCTACAGTAATGTAATTTTTTTCCCGATTAGATGCACAAATGATGAAATTTCTACCCCATTACAGTCATGACAGTTTAAATGCCCAAGGCCACTGAAGTGCTGCTTTTATATATATATATATATATATATATATATATATATATATATATATATATATATATATATATATATATATATATATATATATATATATATATATATATATATATATATATATATATATATATATATATATATATATATATATATATATATATATATATATATATATATAATAAGTATATAGGTTGCCATAATGCTTGGAATACCTGTGGGTAGGCCTAACCACAGGTGTTCCTAGCGTTATGGCACCCTATATACTTAGTAGTACATATATAAAAAAAAAGTTAGGTCACTTTCTAACGTGACTTTTAAACCGTATAAGAAAATTCCTTTTTTTGAGATGAACAAATGCTGGATTTTCCACCGACATTAGTCATGACAGTGTACAGCCCAACAATATGCTGCAAACCAATTAACCTGCTGCTTCTCCATCGCAACGTTTCTTTAGTTTGCAGCAAATTGTTAGGCATTTACAGTCTTAACGGTAAAGGGGTAGAAATTCAATCGTTTCTACATCTAATCGAAAAAAACTAACAAATACTGTGGCTTATAAACGAAGAAGGGAGTCTCCAGCAAATGTGAGTCGAGTCAAAAAATGTAATTAAGAATCGCGAATGGTCAAAAAAAGAAATTTTCATATATGGTCAAAAGTTGTGTTAAAAAGTGACCTAACTTTTTTTTATATATGTATTACTATTAACTTATTAAGTATAGGTTGCCATAACGCTAGGAACACCTGTGGGCCTAACGTTAGGCCTATGCAGTCACACATAGTTGCCACCAACACTCAACAGCTTCGATCTTCACTTATCAAAACCTCTGATGTGTGCAGCCACTCTTGAATCTTGATTGCAAATTATTACATTGTGTAAGAAATATTAAAATAAATAATGAAAAATTAGAAAATATGCCTCGTGCCTTTTGAAAATGTCTGGACGCAAATCTACGTTAAATGCTCATGGCCCAAATGCTCCAACATGAAGATAATTAATTTCACATGCAAAACCAGCTGAAAAGGGTAACGAAATCTAGGGTCTAGCGTTATTGTGCATTTCCGTAGGCCCTATGGACAAGTTTTTTGCAATTTCTTGGCAGTGTAGCAGACGGCGAAATTGAGGTCGGACATCCGGGAATGTTGTGAAGCACGGCGACGTAATGATGCTTTTTTGACGAAGGGGAAAACTAACAAAACAAACAGTCAGTTATCATTGCAGTCAATAGAAGAAAAACCCATTTTTGTCATTTTGCTAAAAATACTCGACAGATTTTATTTTTCTCAACAAATGTTGTATTACTTGATAATAGTTTCCAATATATATGAGTACCAATAATTTTCGCTGACAGGCTAAGGCAACACAAGTATTCATAAAAAATATCCCATTAACTGTATTGATAAAGTTTCCCACTCAACTTGGCGAAACCGTACTGAGCCCGTACACAGTTACGTCGAACCGACCGCCTAACTGAAAATGAGTCTCGTTCTAGCCTAGTGTTATGTCTTCATTATTAAACTTTGTAAGCAATAACGTTAGGCTAACTCGGCAAAAGAGTAAATGACATTTCACTTTTTCGGGCATTTTAAAGAGAAAATATGAAATAAGTTTGTATACTTTGCTGTTAATCATTCTTACCAAATAAGAATAAACGGAAATAAATCTTCAAAGTTATATGAAATTCATATGCGAGACGGAAATTCTACGCTGGAACATCTTCGCAGCATTCATCGATTCAGAAAAAATGGCGTGAAATGGTCACGTGGTCATAGCGTCGCTGCTTCACGCATGCAGTATTCGTTTGGTTGGTGACACCTCACTTCCGGGAGATGACGTCATTTGCTGGAGTGAAGAGAAAGCTTATTTTTATTTTCGTCGCATTTTTTTGAAAATTATATGGTAGTGAAAATTTGTAGAAACAAAGTAGTGAAATAACCATGTTAATATCATACTAATGTCATATTAACATAATTATGTTCTATATATGATACTTGGACTCATCCGTAGATCATTCACCTATCTTGACAAAACAAACCTCTTTAGTCCAACACTACAAGGCATTTGTCATCAAAGAAAAAAAATACATTGAGTTGATCGAAAATGTTCAAAGGAGGTCCACCAAACTGATCCCACATTTGCGTAATCTGCCATATCTAGAGAGGTTTAACAATTTGAAACTACCAACATTAACTTACAGGAGAGCAACAGGTAATATGAATTATGTAGGCTAAATAAGATGGTCTCACATATATATGATACAAGAGTTGCAAATTTATTACCTATTCGTAATAATACTAGAACGAGAGGTTCTAAAAAGAGGAACATTCTTCAATCACATTCATTCACCAGCGTTCGACATAATTTTTTTCTTCAACCGGATTTGCTAGTTTTAGAATAATTTACCTAAGGGGGTCGTGAAAGCATGCAATTTAAATTTGTTTAAGAACAGGTTGGATAAGCACTGGTGTAATTGGGCTTTTCGCTTTCACTCCAAGGCCGAGAATCACGAATTACTTGACACATCTAGGTCTGGAATCTCAGGCAAACCTTCTAGCCTTTCGTCAAGGAAACATCATAGGTATCATCGGTCTATCTTCTTCCGTTTAGAAGATTTTTACATCGAACAGCATTTCTGGTTCATTATAGAGATAGGGTCGAGTATATAATTTACAAGAAAGCATTTGGGTTTTTTCTTGGTAAGCATCACATTTTCAATGAGAAAAAAAAAATCCAAATCATTTAAAGAAAAATACAAAGGTCGTTTTGTTGAAATTGTCTCTATGACATCACAGATGTTGCCAATCAGTCACTTTTGTCCAAATTCAAAAATAATTTAAAATTTCGTAACTTCTAAACGGAATAAAAAATTAACATAGGTTTTTCACCACAATGTTTCCAAAATATTTCTCTATCATATATGAAAAAAAATGAAAATCCATGGGAATATACCTTTAATCTGTAATCCTTTGAGACAATGTATGATGATCGATTCGGAATATCACATGCAAATACCCTGCAGGTATAGCCTACCAGTACCACGTACACTATCCGATCGTCCGTCAAAATCGTTATAAACTTCAATTAAGTGTTATACTTCACTGTCAGACTGTGCAATCAAGTAACGAAGCAATGAATGAAAATGGAGTTAAATTAACAATTGGTAATAGCTAAAATTTTGTCCGACTTTGCATACCCACAGCCAGGGGCGGACTGGGTCTTGCAAACGGCCCGGGCATTTTTCACATGGACCGGCCCATTATTCATTGATATGTTACTTATATATTGATCGACATCCTGTGGGTAGGTCTGAGTGAAGGTGGTATATTTTTGAAGTTAAGGAATGTCTAGCTGCAAAATGGTGCTATGTCTAAATTTTAGGTTACAATATTCCTTTAAAAAAAGACTCAAAACTAATTTTCCAGAAGCAAAACTACGAAACCACGAAATTTTTAAACGTAAACAAATTACATGACCGACAAGATGATATATGCGCAATAACATGAGTACATATCTTGTCTACAAGAGTAGGAGCCTACGCAATTCGCTGCTTCTGACAGCCACACCATCAATTATATTTTTAGTGCCAAGTTTGGCCAAGATCCTTTTTTCTTCAGACATCAATATGAACGCCTTAAGATGCTTTTGGGCCATTGTACTTCTCAAACGGTTTTTTATTCTCTTCAAGGCAGAGAAAGAACGTTCAAATGCCACTTTTAACACAGGTAGCGTTAGCAGCAGCTTGTAGGCAAGCCCAATACTCTTGTAAGCATCAGTGAAGAGGTTCAACTTGAGGAGCACCTTGTAGCAGCAGAGAGGGCAGCCTTTACATGACTCACTTGATAAGCACTCTCTGTGCTGTTCAGAGTCAGACTCACCATCACTGTCCTCCTGCAATGTATTAGCATCTGTTACTGATTGTTCAAGTGTTGGCCACTGATCTCCAAGGCTTTGCAGTTCTGTTCGCAGTTGTTCCGCATTTACAGCATCATCAAATCTGTAATTTTCTGTCAATCAAGAGCTGTAATTTTTTTCAGGCTCCCTGGCCCACCGGCCCACGAGGCCACCAGCCCACCGGGCATTGCCCAAATGCCCGTGTGGCCAGTCCGCCCCTGCCCACAGCAGACACTCAGACTTGCCGTTCGTACAACGCGCAAAGCTTTGTTTTCACTCCAGCACGTTATTTTCTGGCCGGATGTGACGTGTCACCAACCAAGTTAATCACTTGAATGGATTCGTGGCCAGAGGTCATAGTAACCGCGCGCCGCTGGATTGAAAACAGAGCAATCAGCTGTGTTTGTTTACATACAGTATCATATACAATACGTAGCATGGTAGACCGACGACGACGAATGAACACACAATTACAATGACGGGGTCGTCACCTGCGTAATCGCTTATGATAGAAGCAATGCTATCACGAAACGCTTAATACGACCCGGACGAGAACACAGGTACGACGTACGGACAGACATAACATCGACAACCAAGTCAATATCCACGGCCTTTTGATAACCAGTTGTGGTGCACTGGCGTGTCTACCCAACCCAGGCTTGAACCCAGGACCTCGTGGTCTGTAGACATGTATGATAACCGCTACACCACAGTAGGTATACCCGAATTTCAACCACTTAAGGCACAAATTTGCCTTTCAGACAATGTAGGCCTATGATGATCGGTTCGGGATATGTGGCGTTGCTTTTTAAGTTTTCGGTAAAGCTCTAGTTAGGCCAGCGCCAGTACTTGAGTATGCATCAACAATTTGGGACCACCATCACCAGTGCGAGGTAGATAAACTTGAATCAATTCAACGGAGAGCAGCCAGGTTCTGTATGGCAGAGTACTCTCATAAATCCAGTGTCACTAGCATGCTTCATCCATCCATCCATCCATGTTCATTTGTAGTAGGCGCCTTTTCCATAGGATACAAAGCGCCCAGAATGCTGCCCCAAAGTTCAGTAAGTAATACATGATTAAAAAAGAAAAGTCTTAAGACGTGTTTTGAACTGTCCAAGTGAACTGGCATGGCGAATGTGTGAAGGCAAAGAGTTCCAAACATGGGGTGCTGCAGCTGAAAAAGCCCTAGAACCAGCTTTGTTGTTAGTTCTGGGTTCAGTCAGGAAGTTTTCAGAAGAGGAGCGAAGGGATCGTGCTGGTGTATAAAGTTTCAGACTGTTGGATATGTATTCAGGTGATTGATGTATCAGGGATTTGTAGACAATAAGACATGTTTTGTATAAAATTCGCTGTGACACAGGGAGCCAATGCAATTTGTTGAGCAAGGGTGAGGCATGATCACGACGACGTTTCCTGAATATAAGCTTAGCAGCTTTATTTTGGAGTTTCTGTAGGCGATTTACATTTTTCATGGTAATACCATTCAAAAGGGAATTACAGTAGTCCAAACGTGATAGGATGAGTGATCGAACAACATAATGACAGGTTTCAACGTCAATGTACCGACGAATCTTGCCAATGTTTCTAATGTGATAATTAATTGTTTTACTAAGTTGTGTCACATGGTTGTCCATTGACATTCTATTATCGAAAGCAACTCCCAAATTTTTAACTGAAGTGACTGGTGAGATGCAAGTATTGCCAAAAACAAACTTGAGGTTCTCAAGGGCTTTACTAGCATTTGATGAAGAGAATATGATACACTCTGTTTTGTCCTCTGTTTTGTCCTCATAAATTAGATTGGCCCTTGCTAATAACAAGAAGAAGGAACACCCGTCTAAGAATGCTATATAAAATCAATAACAGTCTTGTCGCCATTGATAATGATAACGTGATCCCAAACGCAAGAATTAATACAAGGAATAACCATGATCTGAATTTCCACATTCCTTATGCTAAAAAGATTGTTTATAAATACTCCTTCTTTTCTCAAACACTAAAAGATTGGAAGCTTTACCATCGGACATTGTACATGCACCAAGTCTAAACTGTTTCAAAGCCAAACTTGCTAAGCTTGTTAATTGATGTTTTTTTTTCCCTCATTCTTTTGCTACGCTCGGTTGGCGTTCATGTCCTCAAATTTTTTTTTTGCCGATTTAACCTATTCAGATTTCAACCACGGTGTCTTAAACATGCCTACCCAGCAGGTGTACCAGTAAAACGTACAATGTAAATCGATATAAACTTAAATTAATTGTCATCCTAAATTGCACAATCAACTAACGAAGCATCTAATTAGTGAAAATGGAGTTTAGCTAACAATTTGCAACCGTAAATATTTTGTCCAGACTTTGCATACCACGGACCTACGTTACATACACACTTACCGTTCGCCGTAACGCGCAAAACGTTGTTTTTACTCTAGTAAATAAGGTATTCTCACGGAAGTGACGTTGCACCAATCAAGTGAATTTATTAGTTTGGAAATGTGACCTGAGGTTATCATCCCGCATAGCAACCGCGCGCATTCATCCCGCATTGGTATGAAAACAAAGCGATCAGCTGTGTTTGTTTACATGTCATACGTACTGCACACAGTAAACGCATACAGACTTGCCCACGTGCATCGCGCAAAGGCTTGTTTTCACTCAACCAAATGACGTCATCTCCTGGATGTGACGTGACAACCAAGTAAATAAGACGAATGACGTCACCCTCTTTGGTTGTTGTCCTATTATTTTAATGACACCAAGACCGTCGACCAATATGTAATTAGTCAAAGTTTTACTACTGCGAGGTGTGGTCAAATCCCTTCCCCTTTCTCTCCCTTCGTTCCATGCCTCTCCCTTCGTTCCCCTGCCCCTCTCTTCGTTCCTCTGCCTCTCCCTTCGTTCCCCTGCCTCCCCCTTTGTTCCCCCGCCTCTCCTGTCCTTCCCCTGCCTCTGCCTACATCTCCCATCCCATCCCCTATCTCCCCTGTCTCTTCCTTCCCTACCCTCCCTCTCCTTTCCCCTGCCTTTCCATTCTCCTACATTTCCTTCATTCCCCTCCTCTCTTCCATTCCCATCTCATCCCATCCCTTCTATTCCCCCACACTCTCCTCCCCTCACTCCCTTCCCCTTCACTCCCTTCCCTCATTCCCTTTCCCGATCACTTGGTTTTATTTGAATATTTCCCTAATTTCGGCCCAAACGAGAAGAAAGCATACATGCATGCATGGCATGTGGTATGTTAGTGGAAGATAATACTGGGTTGCGTTCTGTACAAAATGCGACATTATGGTTTATCGCGTGTCTTGGGAAAACCGCCGTCGATTGAGTTGTTACTTGGTGGGCTTATGAAAGACATGCAAAGTTGTGTCTCGTAAATGGTGTGACATGGCGCTTAAAGGTCAAAGATCAGAGGTCAAAAACAAAATGTTACATTTTGTGTTGCATATCGTAGGAAACACGTAATTGCTATTATATTTATCTTGGTGGGTTAGTGGCATAGGTCGCGGAACCGAGGACATAGGAGCCACGTGCCCCCCCCCCACTTTTCACAAAAGTTTACAAAGTGCCCTTTTTCAGAGAGGAAAGGTTCCCTTTTTCTGAAGAAAAGTGACTTTTTTCAGAAGGAAAAGTGCCCTTTCAAAGAAAAGAAGTGCCTTTTTAGCCTGGAAGGAACACAAACAATGAAGACATTTTTCTTCAAAGACTATATATCTAATCTTTTTTTGAAGAAAGTAATACAAATATCACTCTAAAAGGACTACAATCTGACATTTGTGAAATTTCGCACGCATACACTATTCTGAATTTTCCAAAGTTGGGGCCCAACAGCCATACATATTGGAATTTTTCAGCCTGTGCCTCTGCCTACTTGGATTTTCGCAGCTTATAACTTGTCAAAACTCTCTGAGCTGCTGAGAATAGGCCTTTCTAGAGCAGTGCGCGAGCCACCTCAAATTTCATTAGTCTGTTAGTGGAGCATCTGTGAAAAGGGCCATGCTGGCCAAAACTTACTATTTTAGACCCGGGCCATTGCCATGACGTGCCCTCCTCATTTTCTTAGTAAAGTTTAAAAGGTGTGCCTTTACAGATATACATTTTTTTTATATTTAGTTCCCTTATTATAATTGATCTTTTTATTGACATATTGAAGAATGAGTAACGCAAACATTAAGTAAAACAGCCCTTAACCTTATATAGCTATGCTGCTGTGATGCATGCTTTGAAAATATGAGTTGAAATTTAAAGCGCCCCTCAGATCCTGTGTCCCCAGTTTCAAACATCTTCCGCCGTCCCTGCTTTGGTGGAGGTTGTTACTTGTGGGGTTGATTGAGGGTCATAAGCACATTTATATCCCTCATATACTAAGATATGTCACGTGAAGGTCAAAGGTCAGAGGTAAGAAAAAGATTAAAAGTAGTCAATGTTGCGTCGCGCTTTCTGGGAAGCCCGTGAGTCATATTGTGTTGCATGACGCAGTTAGAGTCCTGGGGGCCCGTGGGGAATTTGGTGTCCTCGATTTTTGTTCGGGGCCCGTGGGGTTTACCTACGCTAGATTCCCACCACATCGTTGCGCCACTGTTGGGTTGGTACTTGATGGGTTGGTGTAAGGTGACGTAAAAGGCAGTGTACCGCATAAAACGGGACATGTCACTTAAAGGTCATAGGTCAAATAACTTATTTAAAAATGGTTAATTTTGGTCAATCGCGTGTTGAGGAAAGACAGTAAGTGCAACTAGATTGCTATTTGGCAGTTGGAGGGTTGATGAAGGATGATGTAAAATTATGTCTCGCCAAAAGATGTGTTATGTCATTTGAAGATAATTTTCAAATTATAGGCGGCAAAGGCAATAAGGTCTACAACTCCGTGGATGCCATCTTGTTCATATTTGAAGACTATGCACATGGCATGTATAGAGAATACCATATTTTGTTCAATTCTAAATTGAAATCTTGATGACAATATTTCCCCAACAGAGACATAGATTTTAATGTATTTCTTTTTCAATTTTATTAAAAATTTTATGCTAAAATGATGTGACACAAAGTTTTAACAGCATGTTTGAATAATTTTATATGTACACAAAAATGTCCTTTACCCTTACAATAGAAAAACAAGCTTTGATAAGCTATAGAAAAGTTATGATAGATTAAAAAGGAATACAAGAGATTCCAGCATCCTGCTGGGTTAATTGATGACATCATTTTCTGCATCTTAAAATCAAAATGGCGACTACCATATCATTAAAACTTAATAATTACAAAAATATGTTAGATAAACTTCGTGAGGTGTAAAATTGGTCAAAAGGATTTGTTATTTTTAATTTCATATAAAATAAGCTGAAGGATTATGTTAGACTTTATGTATCATTTTGGTGGTTTTTATGAAAGCATTGGAAGAGCCATAAATAATAATTGGGGTATCAACCGTCCTAACATTTGTATAAGCATACATGAGCCGAAAACTGTTGGGTGTCCATACCTCGCAGGCCGCAGGTAGTGATGGTGCTAGGAGGGACCCGGGGAATTTGCTCCCCAAAGAGACCACTTTTCCATCCTACTTTCCCTTCAGAAAGTTCCGGCCGACATATTTTGTCCGATCTATAGGCCTAATTGTTTCCTCCTCATAAAACCAAGGTGCCCTTACCTAAAATGATTATATATTTTTTCTACACTTTTAGGAATTTGTCTCTGTTTTACTACCCCCTTTTTATAGTCCTTTGAATTGCTTTGTTTTCATCCCATTTTGCCATCTATTTGATTATGTTGGTTTTTACTCCAGTGTTTCCCTTTTAGTGTTCATAACATAACATAACAAGATTACGGGCTAAGAAGGGTGATGATCACCCCATAAAAAGCCCAAACTAACACCACCACCACAAACAAAACAAAAAACAAAAAAATCAAAGACGCCTAGAGTTAGTAAAGAACTTATCAATGTTGACTTTGAAATTGTGAAGCGAATTGGAGCTAGCTACCCACTCAGGAAAACCATTCCACTCATTAACAACTCTTTGCGAAGAGCTAAAACGCTGTATATGTATTCGTGAGAACTCTTTGGTCAACTTTAAAACTATTACCACGTGTCACATGAGGATTAGCTGAAACATGCATGCAAGAAATTACAGGAAGTCAAAGCATCACTATCAGATAGGAATTTAAAAACCTGAATCATATCGCCACGTACTCTTATAAACTCAAGCGTGTCAAACCAAGAATTCACAACCCTGACTCAATGCTAGATTCTTAAGAGAAATTCCTTACTTCAAGAATAAGTAAATAGGTGTCTTCCCTGAACCTGCTCCAAAATAAACTTATCCTTCTCATAAAAGGGACTCCAAGCCTGAATAGCATACTCAAGATGAGGACTGACTAACTGCTTATACAAATCAAGAACAACCTCTTTACAAAAACAAACAAATTCTTCTAACCAAACCAAGCATCCTATTTGCCCTTGCAGCTGCTAAAGTACACTGTTTAGAAAGCTTCAGACTGCTGGTAATAACAGCACGTAGATCCCTCTCTTGATCAACACAACCAAGATTTGAACCAGTCATGCAGTAATCAAAAGCCAAATTGCTCTGACCAAAATGAATAACTTTGCATTTATCAACATTGAATGACAACTGCCATGTTTGGGACCAAGAAACTAAACTTATCCAGATCAGTTTGCAAAAGTGAAGAATCCCTAACATCACCAACAATCCTGTACAGCTTAGTATCATCAGCAAATTTACAAATCCTGGAGCCAAGGGAACCATCAATATCGTTGATAAAGATTAAGAAAAGAAGCAGACCTAATACAGAGCCCCGAGGAACACCACCTGCAACCTTCTTTCATGGAGAAACTTAACCATTAACAACAACTCTTTGTGACCTGTCAACTAACCAAGATTATATCCAACTGGCACACTTTCCCTCCACACCAAGCGCTCTTGTTTTTAACATAAGTCTGCCTAACGGAACCTTATCAGATGCTTTTTGGAAGTCTAAATAGATAACATCCACATTATGACCAGAATCAACTAGTTTAGTTACATCATCAAGAAACTTCAATAAATTAGAAACATAAGACCTCTTAAGTAAGCACCCATGCTGGAACAAATTCAACAAACCACCAGAAGATGATCTAGTAAAACATCCTTAACAAACAATGGACTCCATGACCTTGCACACAACTCTAGTAAGACTCACTGGCCTATAGTTACAGGGCAAACTGTGGTTACCCTTTTCAAAAATAGGAGTGACATTTGCAATTCTCCAATCACTGGGAATAATGTTCATTAGGACTCTTTACTTTTCTTTGCCATGCATGTTGCCATTCTAGTCGTTTGTCAGGTTAAGGGTTTGTATATTATTTGTTTATACTTATTTTTACCTCAAGCGACGGGAACTGATCTTGGAATCTGGTTGAAGGCAAGAGATTGCCTGTTGACTGCGGTCTTTCTTGGTGTCCATAGTATCTCCATGCATAATATTTCTGGTTTCCGGTTCCAAATTTAGCCGATCTATAGCTCATCTATTATGGGTTCATGGGCTCATCTTTTTTTTTTTTTTTACTCTTTATGATCTGCATCTTTTCTTTTTATATGCATTCATTGTCATATCTATGGCTCCCAATAATTCTTGTTCCAGTTGTATTTTTGGGCCCTCTTACCAGGGATAATTTGCAGTGCATGCGTAGGCGATAGATCGGTAATAATCGTGTGAGAAAAAAATCTTTAGTTAAACCTGAAGAGCGCCAACTGTTATTAATCATCGGCCAGTCATGTCAGTTGCACAGGAAGACAGGAACCTAAATCTTTGTAATAATTGCACTGACTAAAAACTTTCAAGGAAGCATTTTCGTTCATGTGAGATTAAATTTGTTAATTGGGATATTTGTGAAATAAGGAAAGCAGTTTGTTCAGAATGTTTTTCTGTTTAATATCGCAAGTTATTTTGGCCTGAACTTAGCATAGGGAGTCACATAAACCAAATGCGCGATACATTTCCGTTTCTGGTTTAGGCCTAGGCCTAACCACAGGTGTTCCTAGTATTATGGCAACCTATATACTTAATACATATATATACAAAAGTAGTTCACTTTCTAACGCGACCTTTGCACCGTATATGAAAATTCCCTTTTTTGATCACTCGCAAATCTTAATTACATTTTTAGACTGCACTCATATTTGCTGGAGACTCCCTTCTTCAATTATAAGCCACAGTATTTGTTATTTTTTTCTGATGAGATGTACAATTTGGATTTTCTACCGACATTACAGTCATGACAGTGTAAAAGCCCAACAATTTGCTGCAAACCAAAGAAACGTTGCGATGATGTCATGAAGAAGCAACACTCACTTCAATTGGTTAACAGTTGTTGGGCATCTACACTGTCATGACTGATGTCGGTAGAAAATCCTTCGTTTATACAAATCATCAGAAAAAAAGAACAAATACTGTGGCTTTATAAACAAAGAAGGGAGTCTCCAGCAAATGTGAGTTGAGTCAAGAAATGTAATTAAGATTCGCGAGTGGTCAAAAAACGATATTTTCATATACGGTTGGAAAGTCATGGTAGGGGTTACCTACCTTGTTATATAATATATATATATGTATAAAGTATATAGGTTGCCATAATGCTAGGAACACCTGTGGGCCTAACAATTATTTTATGATCTAAATTTTTCAAAAATTCCCATTTATTTCATAAAAAAAAAAAAGATATTCAGATTTCTTATTTAAATTTCGAAGTAAAATCCTAGTATAGAATTTTTTTTTTTCTTTTTGATTTTATTCCGTTGTATTTATGTATTTGAACTAATTTCCTTTTTATTGGGTCTTTTAAGTAGAAACTAAGCCAAAATTGTTTAAGATAGAAGAACAATTCCTACGTTTTGGCTTCCCGATCAAAAGACTACAAGTTGTAGTATACTCTACAGTCAGAAAATGCTATATACTTTATAACATTGAAACTGCTGCATTGGCTTATCATAGTATTATAGATTAATTTTGACTATGCGTGCTAGAATAACTAGGCCTTTCCGCTATGATCTCAGGTCAACTTTTGACAATGCCTTTTATTGTCATGGAACACTTTTACGTAATACTTAATAAATATATATATTCATTAATACTACATTGACTTGTTCACTTATGTTTTGGGCGTGGGTTTGATGAAGAAAACTGAAAATTTGCGTTTGTACCACAGCCTTCGCTACTGACTTATTTTTTGAACAGCGCCGTGGGTGGATATATCTAATTACTAGTTAAAAAGTTATTGAACAATAGAGCATTCAAGGTTCATATAGCACTTTAAATTGAACACTGCGCACATTTGCTGACAAACATTTTCAAAATAGCAGTTACCAGCGCACTGAGATGATATGCACATTAATTATGTACGGGTTTCCAAAAGTGAGGAATTGCAAAGTAATTGGAATGTCATTTCTTCAGTTGTTTAGATGTTTTTTTACGTACAAAATGTTCAGCATTTCATTTGTAACTCAGTTTGAAAGATACTTTAAAGTTTCAAGATGCTAATGAAATCAAAATCATAGCTCGTGAGTACTTTTGTCAGGGATTTCATTTCATGATTATGTCATTTGTTGTTGTCTGAGTGGTTTTTAATGTTACGAGTGTATTATGCATTGTCTCACTCAGTATGCAAGTATTGCCTTGCAAGTAGTGCCCTACTGAGTGAGGTGTTTATCTCACTAGTACTGTACTGAGAGTGAAGTCTCAGTCTGCAAGCTGTTTTACTGTTTAAGTGAAATAAACAAAAACATGCGCATAATTAATGTAGATTCTCATTTTCAGCTTAGGTTTAGGATTAGGTTTTAGGATTAGGTTTTAGAATTAGGGTTTAGGATTAGGTTTATAGGATTAGGTTTTATGATTTTGACATTGTTAAATTTCCTCCGCACCTTTATTCAGCTTTTGTTTCTATAGTTTCGTTCAAAATGGCTGACAAGAACACAAAATTTGTGAGCTCGTGATTTATTATATTTTTTTAACAAAATTTGCTTGAAAAGGTATAAATTTGAGATTATTTTGGAATAATGGGAAGATAAAGAACAATAAAATTGCTGAAAGACGGTAAGAAACTTTTCAAAAAGACTAAAAAGCATGATTTTCTTGAAGCCTAAAATTTGTCTCTCCAAATTTTATTAGATTGAAATAAAAACCCATTTTTTGCCCCCAAATTCCTAGATTATTGACTAAGATTGATGTTTTAAGATTGCAAGTTATAAGAAAATCGGTCACCTATTGGCCTACGTATTAAAAATGTTGAAATTAATTCCTACTTAGTGATTTACCGCTGTACTTGGATTTTTCCAATTTTACTTGGAAATATCTTCCATTTCTACCCACTGGAGAGAGTGCACACTCTCCCTCTCAAATTACAGTTTTTCATGCAGCCTTTTAATATAAAAGATGAAAACAACCAATTTTAAACCCATCTCTAAAAGAAATAGCAATAATTCAAAGCAGAAAGATGAAAGAATGTTCTCTCTTTTCACCGTACAATTTCGCAACCAATTTACGGTTTACATTCTCTTCCTATTCTCCTTTTGCTAGTATATTTGTGCATGTATGCAAGTGGGTAGAAAGCAAAGAGAATGTATGCCAGGCGTGGTATTTCCCTGGCTTCATTGCACACAAATATATCTAGTTTGTTTCAGTGTTGGAAGTTTATTATTTATTAAAATTGCTTTATGATGGATACTGTATGTATCATTATTATGGAATAAATCTCAATGTTGACTTTATTTGAAAGGCTGGATGTGAAATTCAAATTATTAAGAATCTTTTTATATTAATAAAGGTGATGTAAGCCTTCTTTAGCTTTTTATCTAGTCCAAAATGATATTTTTTAATCCCTTCAGTACAGGTTTTAAAAATTAAGATTCTACATCATTATATAAACCAATTAATGCAAAAATTATGAAGAATCTCTATATATCACTCTTCCATTTCTCCCCGTTTCACAGTTTGGGCTTTTTTCAAAACCGGGCGGTTTCTTTAACAGCGCCCAGTTAAAACTGACAAACCGAGTATTTCCAAAGTTTTTGTAAAAAAACCGGAATGCAACAAAGTGCATTAACCCTACCTGTACTGTTACTGTTCTATCACTGTATCATTGTATTGCAAGTATGTTCTGTAGATAATGCTGAAAATGAGAGTGGAGGCATTGGTGAATAAAATACATTAATAAACTTGTATGTTGTTAGCGTGTAGTGTGATTTTATTTATCCATCTTGCCCTCAAATATGCCGTTTTTGACTCCTACCTTAATCTATGTCTTAAGGCATAAACCAACTCCCACTGTACCAGGTCACTTACCATAGAAAATTTAGACTGCGGGCATGTAGTACAATGGGTCCCTCATTTACAAAAGCGGCTGGAAAAATCTCCTTGCTAATTGCAACACAACAATAATTTGTTTTTATAATTCAGTAACATTTAGCCCCTATTTAAAACTATACTTTTAATTGAAGCAAAGAAGGAAGGAAATCTTCCGAATGTCTCAGGCTGTTTTTCAAGTAGGCCTACATTCGTCTTTATTGCTGTACTTTTAATCTGAATTGGCCAATATGTGCATTTGCCATTACACAATAGCTACTCCAAGGTCCCCCCTATATCCTTATATGGTATTCTTCTCTTATGTCAGACTGCTTGAAGAGCGTAACGTTTGAGCTTACTCATATACAGAAAAGAAAATGGCCGCTAATGAGCATAAACAGTATTGCCCCACTCCCCACCAAATCCATATTTCCGTCATCAAAATTAAAAGCTGTACTTCCAGCAATATTAATACGACTCATGATTTGATATTAAACCAAATTACTTTGTATTCCGTAAACACACTTTGTAGCCTGTGTTTCGGGAGGTTTTTGATCATGGCAGAATTTAGTCATTCAATACACTTTAATCTATCAACTTCCATAATCAAAGGATACATTTTGAGGGGTTCAACATTGTGTTTCAAACATTTAGCAGTGATAAACAATATTTTCAGTCATTCAGTGATCATCTTTAACGAAAAATAACACGTGTATCTGAAAATTATTTTTTACATGCATTTCTCGAACGATGTATAGAGATAATATTATTCATATGTGTATGTTAATAAGCTATAACATGTACCTAGAGCATCCACAAAGAATGTATAATTACCAGCTACACTTTAAACCAATGAAATTATTTTTAGTAGTCCCCCAAGCGATAAACATGTGAACATCTAATACACGCAACACATGACAACAACGGTCCAGCACTTACAGTAATACACAATGAACGGCAGAGCTTTTCAAAAGCTGAAAGTTACAGTAAATTGGATCGAAATGTGTAGTTTATTTTTTTCATATTTGAACAGTTTTGACAGGGCTCAGTGTGTAGAATTATATTATACACATGTAAATGTCACGGTGGCTGGAATTCAAATTATTGAGAGAATTAACGGTCATTTTTTCTTGACGATCATATCATGAATGGTTATCATACAAAGTGACAAAAAAACAAGTGGACATTTCGTTCCCATTGTACATTAATTGTTCCGTAGCGATTTTCCGTTCCTCAATATTATCATACTATTTTTAGCGATGGTTTTTCTGCAGCAGAAAGTTGCAATTCTCCCACTCCAAAGACCTCAAAAATATAAACGAGAAAGTTAAAAACATGTTTGATCTTTAACCTAGTTACCATAGTGGCACTTGATTTAAGGAGTTGTTGACAGGCTCCTGCTTGAATCAAGGGGACCGTGTTGTTTGTGAACGGAACTAACACATACTGTAGGGGTTTACTATAGTCATTGAGGTACAGTTGAAAAGACCGTCAAGGTTTCAAGGCATAACTTTTAATCATTTTGCTTCTCTGTGTTTGATTTTCTTCTTGGTATCAATCAAATTTTATTTTTGACATTGTAAACATTAACCAAAAGTATTTTGTTTAGAAAGCGGTGAAATAATGTCTTTATATTACTGATGCTTCCATGTAGTAAATGTGTCAGTCTTTCTGTGTACAGTATATGGTATTTAATACTCATTCATGAAATCTGAAGAATAGCTCTCATTCGATAAATTTAATGTGTGTGTTTTAAACCTCGTGGACAATTGTTTTTCTTGGAAGTTGAAACCAACCAGGAGGACTTCTATAAACAAACTATCTGCATTATCGCATTGATGTTTGGATAAAAGTTTGCATAGTGGCTTATGTTTTTAAACATTATACACTAGATATTTGCTTTTCGTTTTTATTTCTTTTGCATTCAACAAACATCGATACAATCATGCACCAGTTAGTTACAGTAAATAGAACACATTTTCAATAACAAAACATACATTTTCTAATTAAAATGATCTTAGGGAAGGAAAATATCAACTTTTTAGATTTTCACGGTTTTAAAAAAAAAAAATGAGTATATAAACATTAGTAGCCAGTTAAAACCGGTCTACTGTAAAACTTTAAGAGTGCGCACTCTCCGCTTTCTAATACATACTCAAAAGGGGAGATAAAGAGATTCTTCTTTTTTTGTTTGAGAATTATCCCCTCGCCAACAAAGTTGGTGAGGAGGGGATATAGCATCTTTACCATTTGTTCGTTTGTCCACATCTATTGTCTGTCCAGCCTCATGCATTGTTCAGCTATTAGGAAACAAAAGATTGCTGCCCTAGAAAGGAATTCCAACTATTTTTAAAAAAAGAAAAAAAATATACAAAAGAACAAATGCATTCCAGACTTGAATAGCAGCAATTAAAGGATTTGTTCTGGGATGAAAAAAAACAAACAGAGGATGCAGATACAATTTCTTTACACAATTTTTCTATCTTCGTGTTGGTTGCAAAAATGCTTGCGTGCGTGTTACATTTTTGTCAAGACATGCAAAAAAAATGTTTTAAAACTTTTATTTTTGAACGAAAAATGTTATTATGATAACAATGTATTAAACAAATTCAAGTTTCAGTGTGCTGATTTTCAGCCTTCAGGTTAAAATATGGAAGACTTTATATCGAAAATCAATTTGCCCAAAATTTTTGCCCATTGACTTGGCTTAAGAGTGTAAATGGATTAGGTATGTAATCGTTGATACTCTAAATCAGAGATTCAGGGCGAAGGAGTTTCGAGTTTGAAGCTTCGTACTAACTAGTTAAAACAATGAACATTCTTTTACAGAAAAATAATAATGAATGTTTACAGTCAGCACTTGATCTGACAGTCAACAATTGGAAACTTGCATAGGCTTAGACCACATTTTATTTTGGCCTTGAAACTTATAGCATATACAGGGTTAAATTATATGAGAGCTGACATCCAGTGGCAAAATTCCTGTCAGAATTATCAAGAATATGCATCATGTATCAAGATGTCTACAGTTATTTGGATAACCTTTGTGAAGCACTGTTTGGAGACCCACTGGGAGTCAAACTTGGCATGCTTGTCAAGCACTTTTAAGTTTTGAGTTCAGCCTTACATACTTTTTTGCAAATGTTTTTTCATTAGTCACAGGAAAATATCTTGACCGAGCATTACTATGTTGAACATATGGGAAATTCCAAGTATTTTTGCAAAATTTTTGGTGATAAACGTCCTATAAGTTTTGCAATAATAAGAGGTATGTCTCAGTAATGGTTGTTATTGCAGGATGATTTTCATAAGAAAATCACCGAAAGAGAGACATATTGATCTCATTGAATATGTCCAAAGAAGAGCAACTAAGCTTATTCCTTCATTACATAACCTCTTTTATCCTGAAGGCTTGCAAAACTAAGCTTGCCTACCCTCACTTATAGGAGAGCGAGAGGAGATATGATCGAAGCCTTCAAGAGATTGAAATATTTACTATTCAAGAGTTGCTAACTTAATTACACTTCACCAGAATACTATTACAAGAAGTTCTACTACAACCATATTTAGTCCTCTTTCCCCACCCCCACTCTCTCTACATTATTTTTTCACCCATACACCTCTCTCGATCCCAGCTTTCTGGCTTTTAGTTTTCGTGTTTCTCTCAATCTCCCCCTGTTTATTCTCCTTCCTACCTCTGGAATGATCTAACCTCTCAGGCACAATTTGACCCTCGCTGTTGTGGTGCCGTTAAACTCTCATCAAACAAACAAACAAACAAGAAGTTCAAAGTTGACTAAACTTTTACAGTCGCAGTTGTCTTCCAGTATTATTTATAACTTTTTTCACAAAGGATTTGTGGACTATATATAGTCTGCCAACAGAGCTTGTGGAAGCAAGTAACCTTAATATTTTTTTAAACAGGCTGGATAAGCATAATTGGGCTTTCAGCTTTTACTTTAATGTTGAGAGTTTGAAACTAACAAGATTCTCAGCGATATTTCAAGAGCAGTAATCCCAGACAATTAAGCTTTTTATCCAGGATTCATCATAGGCATCATATGTATAGGAAAGAATCTTGTGGCTGGGTATCTCATCATACATATAGGTTAGAATCTTGTGGCTGGGTATCTTACAAGGAAAAGTCTTTAATTAGGTCAGATTTCAATTAAAAAAAGTGGAATAAAATATAATAGTTTTCCTACCTTCTGACCTCAAATTGTTTGAAAAATAAACTTGGAAACTAATACATATTTGATCTTGGCCTTGTTCTTTGTAATAGAAGCTGGTTCAGAGGTTATAATTTAGTTTTTTGTTGTCATTTCAGGTGTTTACAGACAGAAATATCCTGAAGCTCGTTTTGTGAAAAAGCAAGAAAAGGAGATTCAGCAATGATTTGGGGTAAGGTCTTTATCTGTCTTAAAACAAATATTCGCGTGAATATTCATTTTCGTTTATTTATTAAAGAAACAAATTGGTGACGAAAGTATGTTGAAATATCATTCCGTTTGTGTGTTGAATAGTGACCTTGCAGTGTGCATTGTGATGTCATAATTGCAGATCCACGATCAGAAGCATCAAATTGGTCAAATATTGACCATTTTGCAGCCTTTGTGAAATTTTCAGGAATTTTTATGGTAATTTGTAATGTTTGAACGAGTGACCTTTTTTGATTATCTTTTGGTATCTTTTTTGATTAATCCTTCATCTTTCATAATTTTTGAAGGGGTGCATCATATTTTGACCAAAAGAGTTTTTGTCTGTACCATACAACCAATCATATTCTATTAAAAGAAGTCTCTCATCATTTTCAGTGAGTCCCAGACCCCTAGCTTGATTTGAAAAGGGACAGGGTGCTATACTTGTTGATGGGCACATTAATGCTTTTTTTGGCATGGGAGTACAAGGGTCCCCTTAAGGCTCAAGTCCCTGGTAAAGCTCTGGGATTTAAGCTATAAGCATACTTTAGAATGAAACTATTCTGACTGATATTAATAAAGACCAGTCATTAGCCAAACAGGACAAGTGCTTACTATGCTATCATTGTGTGTTCTGTATCCATGTAAGGTATTTCACTTATGAAATTAATTAAGATTATGAAGTAAAAAAGAAAACAATATTTTTTACATTTTCTGATTAGGAGCAGGGCAGACCCCAGGGGATGGGGTGGGCCCACGGAGGGGTGTGGCAGGCCACCCCTGTGAAACAGCAAAGCTAGGGGTTGACTGAGATGTAGGAAGGAATCATTCATCACAAATGAAGCATGTATTTAAATTTCCTCCAACTGATCAGCCATAACTCAGAAACCAAAATTATAGCTACAGTATATACAATCTGAAGACTGCCCAAATTTACACTTCTTTCTCATACGCTTTTGGACTCTATAAGATGTCCATTTACCCATAATGCCATTTTGTTTTGTGTTGATAGGACTTACTTTGAAGCCCGGGGAAGTCTACCCAGTGGACATCAATGATGAGGAGATTCAGTTGTCCATGGCTGCTTTAAAAAGTAGCAAAAGGCAAGGTAGGCCCAGTGTGATTGGTTGATCTTGAATCACTATGATTGTAATTACTGTTGAACAGGAACAAGGAGCCAATCGCTATTAACACTTGAAAAATTTGAATGTTTGGGCAAATGTATTTCCGCAAATAATGGAGTGGAAATGATCCTAAACGTTAGGGTCAAAACAAAAGGGAACTAGCAAATTTGTTTAATCTTTTTTTTTTTTTTTTTTTTTGTATCAAACTTTACTAAAAACTGGGAAAATTGATATATTTGTGCACTGAAGACGACCCCGAATTGTTGAAAGCAATAAGAAAGGTTGTCAATTTTAATTATCAAAATTAGATACAAATTGGACAAAATTGAAAGGAATTCAAAAGAAACAAAATGATAAAGAAGGCATTTGAAAATCTTACAATGGTGGCCGTTAAGGAGATATTCAATTTGAAAGTTCCGCCTTGGTTGTGTAGAAACGTCTGAAATCACATGAGTCGTGATGTCACATCCCCACATTGCTTATAGTCTTTATGGTTTCTAATTTATTTTTCTGGAGATTTTGTGGCTTAAAAGTCATTGGATATGTCAGGAAAGTATAAAGTTGAATTTAGTGAAGGTTATTATAATTCACCAACTCAAAAGAGACTTTTGAGCAGAAAAACAGATAATTAGAGCAGTGAAATTATTGTTCTTTAAATACATTAAAGGAGACAAAACCCACAGAATGATTTAGGTTCTATTTGGGTAAAAATGTATGAAGATTCCAAAAGTCAATACCGTTTCCCACAAAAATCAACACAGTTTCCAGATTTTATTCAAAGTTTGAGGCCCTATGGAGGTCGCCATATTGGTTGATGTATTGTGAAACTGCTGGTTTTCAGGTCTAGAAGTGACGTTTTAGAATCAGTTCCTGTTTTTTGTTGTCATAAAATATCTATATGGTTTTTATCTCCATAATAGAATAAGAAGCGCCCTTAAATTAAATATGTTTTACCATAGTATAATATAATTTTGATCAAAATGTAAAGGTTTATCGTAATTCTGTCCAAAAAGTCTAGTTACATGTATGCTGTAGAGTAAATTGTGTAGATGTGGAAATGCGAATAAATATTTTTGCTTTCCTTTACATATGTAGAGTGTACTGCTTACAGGTTTATGTGATGTTTAATTCTTTTTATTGTAGGTGATAAATCAGTTTTGGAAGCTGAGGTGTTTCTGCATGCTAACAATACATCTTACCTTCTATGCACTCTAGTGCAGGGAGTGGTTTATCAACAAAATCTTGACCTGAAGCTGAATGCTAGAGAGAAACTGAGCTTCAGTGTCCTTGGAGAAGGTGAGCTTGACTTAAAGATATTAAAAGGAATATCTTTTCTTCATGGGCGGCTGTAAGAGATGGAGGGGGTGGGGGACATATTTATAATGAACAAATATTTGGGGTGGGGGCAAGTGCACCCCCTGCTCCTATGGCAAGCCACCCATGCTTTGTACTTAACTGGTAAACAGTACACATATGTATTGATTATAATATTGATTAAAAATTATCAAAACTCGTAAAAAGTATAGACTAGGAATGGCAACATCAAAGCTGGAAAAAATCTGATTCAATTTTAATAACTGTGGAAAAATCAGGAATTCTATTTTTTGAGATTTCCTGAGTAAACAACAGTATATGTGGTAAATATGTGTTCTAAAAACGTCCCCTATGTAATTGTGCGATAAAAAGTACATTAATTGTGAAAGAGGGAAGTTTTTAAAGATGTTTTCACTACATTAATATTATATCTGTCACGATTTTTGTGGGAAGATTTACGACACCTTTATTTAGAACCGTGGGAGATTTTATAATTAATTCCAACTCCGGGCAACATTAAGAATATTTATTTTTGAAGGTGTGTGGGCAGGTAGCAAGAACCGGAGCTAAAATGGTTTAAAACTTGTCCATTTTACAGCATTTTAAAACATAGGTACCTACTTAGCATATAATTTGCATAAAAGTTTGTGACCTCAGAATGGGACTACTAGAAAATTGTTCATGTTGACGTATTGTTGTGTAGTCCTTCCCTAAAACATTTTGAATGGGAGAAGTTAGTTAAAATGAACAGGAAATTGTGAATATTATTATTATTCATAAGACTTGACCAAGTTTCAGCAGTAGAAGGCAATTTGAGAACTGTTAATATTTTAAATATGGGAAAGAAATATAAAGAATTTTATTCAAAAACTTTAACTGTATTCCTTTTCATACATCACCACTTTTGCACATGCTTACATTTTTTACAAACTCTGAATTGTTATAAATTAAATGCTTTAAGTGCTATTGTGACCATTTACATGTAAAGACTGTTCAGCTCAGCATTTCCATTTGGGTAAAAATCTTCATCTGCCCATACACCTTTAAGAGCTTCCATAAAAAAAAAAAAATGTGCTGGCTATGAAGAGAGAAGATGTAAGAGGGTTCCACAGATTGGTCTTGCCACACCACCTTACATTTGGGGAATCTATATTAACCAAGTCCTGGAATGGCAACCGTTGAGTAAGTGGAAAGTAAAGTTACAGAATATTATGTCGCACTGTTGTTAACAATTGGTGCTAAAGGTCTGTCATTTCAGTCTCCACTGATTTAGCAAAATACTGATGGAGAAAGCACTAATATATTTCTGGTCAAGCTGCTCCACCATTTATGTCGTTTTGTAAACTCACCTTCCTCGCATCAACTTTTACAGGTACAGTGTATATTACAGGCTATACCAGTGGGTTTATTGAAAGGTCAGAGGTCACATACGAAGATGAAATATATGGCTATGGGGATGAACCATTAATGGGGATGAGTCATGGATTGGCCTGGATGGTCAAGAGGACTTTGGTACGTCCCAAGCTGACAGGAATGCTGAACCACAACAAGCATGGGGAAATGAGCCTCAACAGGTAGTGACAAGGGCTGCACCAGTTCCACTACAAAAAACAGGTGGGAGGGCTTTTCTCTCTTCCAGTGATTATCCAATCAATAAGATTATAAACAAATTATGAGGATTTATGTTTTATTATTGTAGTGTTTTGGAAGGGCATGAAAATTATTGCACTCCATATCTTTTAGCATACTAATGCACTGCAATAATAGGAATACATTAAGAAAATTGTTGGAATGTCAGTAAAAAAAACAAAGAAATCCATCAAAATCAAGAATGACCATTTTACACTTTTCAAAAAACTAATTATTCAAAAGAGTATGATAGGGAAAAAAAAAAATGTCAATCTCTGATGTTCCACAAACCATTTCTATACCCTTTTCTCATTGCACATGCCAATTTTTTGTTCTCTCTTGCATCATTGCATTTGATTGTATTTAAACCCTCTATGCCACTATTAACCTGAGTCATTGATATGTCAATAAAAAATATTAACTTGAATCCGATGCTTAACATCAGAAATGGAGTTGCCATCTTTCATTTATCTTAATACACATTTACCAGTAATCATTTTAATGAGTAAATAGTTACTCATAGGTAGGACTTGGGGGGAGCAAGTGGGTCATTTACCCCTCCCACATTTTTTTAATGTATCATTTTTATATGGCAAGTTTTGTGTATCTTAAGAGTTATTTTGTGGTTTTCCTCCATCCCTCCCTCCCACACCACCCCCACTTATTATTATACAGTGGCATAACTAACCCCGTCAGCAGGGGCAGTTTCCCCTAAAAAGGGCATGGATTTGGCCCTATAAGGGGGCCGTGAAAAAAATTATTATACCTATATACCATAGGGGCCCACAGGGCCCACTCACCCCCAGCCAATAGTGCCCTAGCTACGCCACTGTAACTATAGTCCCACTTATTATTTTTACCACTCCCCACTTTTGGTAGGCGAATCCTGCTCATGTGGTTACTGATGTCATAAAATTTTTGAGAATCACTGTTTATATCAAGTAATCATTTGGACTGCTTTAATTCTGGGTATAAAAGGAAAATTATTCACCAAAGAAGAGCACTTGAACAAATTATTTAAAGTCATTTTAGTCATGTCTCCAAATATCCATATTTGAAAAAAAATTAATAATAACATTTGATTTTTAAATTGTAAATGAAGCACAAATTGAAACTATTTTCTGGGTGTAACCATTATTTATTTCTATATTTTTTGGAATTGCATATTTCATAAAACATTAAATGCATCTGCCATTTATTTTGATGTGAACAAGATAAATGGTTGCAACACCAAAACAGGGGGTGGAAAACATAGCAGACCATGGCACCAATGGTCCCATAAATGTTTCAGGTCTCCAGAAAGATGAACAGGAGAAAAATGAAGGGAAATGGGAAAAAAAGAAAGGCAAAGAACAGGAAAAAAAGTGTAAAAGAAAGAAATGAGAAAATACAGAAAGCTAATTTTCTTTGGTTTCATTAGAAATTGGGGTTGCCATCTTAAATCACTATTTAGATTAACTTATCATATGGACTGCTTCAATTTCATAAATAACTGCTTATGACACATGTGACTTTACCTGTTAAAGTCCTGTTAAACCCAAACAAACATGCAAACATTAACACTGGGTATAATGGGAAAATGATTAACCGAAGGGCAACACTTGGACAACAATTTAGTCCTTTTAGTCACGATGTCTCCAAATATACATATTTGTTTAGAAAATGAACTTTTGCTATTTAAATTAAGATTGAAACACAAATTTAACCATGAAAAAATTAAAAACAAAAACATTTTTTATTCCAATATTTTTGTGCATTGCTTATTTCATAAACATTAAATGCATCTACCATTTTGTTTTGTTGTGAACAAGATAAATGGTGGCAATCCCATATCAGAGAGTAGAAAACATAGCAGACCATGGCACCAATGGTCCCATCAATTTTTCAGATCTCCAGAAAGAAGAACAGGAGAAAAAGGGAAAAAAGAAAGGAAATTGGGAGAAAGAAAAGGGGAAAATGAATAAAGAAAAGAAAGGGAAAAGGTGTAAAAAAAAAAAAAAAAAATGAGAAAAGTTTGAAACAGTGTTTACACTCAGGTTCAAATTTTATTACTATTATTATGATTTTTTGAGAGGATTTTCCCTCTTGTGTAATTGTTTTGAGGGAGGTTTTTTTTTTACCCCCTTGTGTATTTTGTGGGGGATTTTTCCCCCTTGTGTATTTTGTGGGGGATTTTTCCCCCTTGTGTAATTTTTTGGGGGGATTTAAAAAAAAAAAGGGAAGGGGAATTTTTTTTATGAAAAAAAGAAAAATACCAAAAAAGGCCAAAAATACCAAAATGGCCACAAATACAAAAATACCCAAATTTGGCTGAAAAAATGCGGCCATTTTGTTTTTTGCGGGAATTATTTTTATTTACCTGGAATTTGATGATATGTCCATCCTGCACCTTAAAGTGAACACTGCTACAATTTTCTTTGATTTTATTGTTGTTGTTGCGTTTGCGTTATACTTGGCGATTTCTTTTGTCAAGACTTTCTATAGTCCCAGAGAGTATAATATTTTTTCCATCCCTGCACCAAATTCTGACTTTTTGTTGTAAATATTGTATATTTTCAGTGCGACAGCAACACAGAAAAAGAGGTAGGGAAGCTGTATCTCATAAACCAGGAAACCAGGGACCAGCATCTAAAAAGCAAGACCTACAAGACCAACAACAAGACCAACAACTTCCAGCACCTGCAGCACAGTTTCATCCAGCATATAGAGATATCACTGTCTTACCAGGTCTGAAAATATACATTCTTTTCTTTTTTTTGTTTATATTATAAAATTGAGGAAATGATTGAAAGAATTACATAAAGTTATTGAGCTATCTACCTTGTATATATCACAATTTACAGCTTATATTAAATTTTCAAACTTGATCAGCCATATTTCGGAAATTAAAAGAGCTATTTTCAATATTTAAAGACTATTCTACCTGAAATTTCAAACCTTTTTTAATAAGCTATTTAACTCTAGATATCTCTAGACCTGTAAGTTATTGGGTAAATGAGCTGGTGACTGAAGTTAGGCCATATGATGGTACTGAAAACCTTGATATTAATATTCAAACTAATAATATTTATTAATTTATTATGAATTCTGTAGTTTTTTTGCAACGCTTTCATCCAAAATTGGACCTGGGTCATTTCAAAATTAGACCTGGGTCATTTCAAAATTAGACCTGGGTCATTTCAAAATTAGACCTGGGTCATTTCAAAATTGACCAGGGTCATTTCAAAATTAGACCTGGGTCATTTTAAAATTAGACCTGGGTCATTTTAAAATTAGACGTGGGTCATTTCAAAATTAAACCTGGGTCATTTCAAAATAAGACCTGGGTCATTTTAAAATTAGACCTGGGTCATTTCAAAATTAGACCTGGGTCATTTTAAAATTAGACCTGGGTCATTTCTAAATTAGACCTGGGTCATTTCTAAATCAGGCGTGGGTCATTTTAAAATTAGACCTGGGTCATTTCAAAATTAGACCTGGGTCATTTTAAATTAGACCTGGGTCATTTTAAAATTAGACCTGGGTCATTGAGAATAAGACCTGGGTCATTTCAAAATTCACGTGACTTAAAACAAACACCTTTGCTTTTTGACTGAGAGCTCTTGCTTCATTGTACATTTTGAATATAGAACATCTAGTATTTCAGTGATGACTAAATGTATCCCATTTACATTTTGTTAGACAAGTTTGCTATCAGTCAGACATTAAACTGAAATTCTTTCAGAATGAAGTTGGTCTTTGGGTATAAACTTTGTTATTATTTTGTTTACTTCAATTTTCTGCTGTATCAGAATGAATGTACTTAAAAAACGGATGTCCTACTTCCCAGTTATTGATACAAATTGAGGTGTTTACCTCTACTCAACCGCCGCCAACAACAGGTTGTAACGGCACTAATATGTTTCCGATGACTTTCTTCCGTACAGAAAACCAAGATATTAAACCTGAACCTTTGCCTAATGAAAGAGATGATCAATTAACAACCGTAGTTGAAATTGATGATAACAGCAGTGGCTGGATTGACCAAAATGGTCAAGCAAGCACTGGTCAAGATACCATCATCACAGGTAAGCTTTAGAATTTATTTTCTGCTTAAAGGATTAGTTCAGGGATCATGCAAGTCTTATCTTATCTGAAAGAGGACTTTTAAAAGAAACAAAATAGTGAAGGAAGCATTCAAAAAACTTATTGTGCTATAGAAACGACTAAAATCAGACTAGTTGTGATGTCATAGCCTCAGATTCCTCAAAGCCTTTATGTATTCCATAATATTTTGTCCTGTGATTTTGTGGCTTATAAACCATGGGGTATGTCAAAAAGTAGTAAAACTGAATCTAGGAAGGGTATTTATAATATACTACCTGAAGAAAGTTTGAAGAAAAATAATTTAAATAGTAAACAAATTGAATAAACTTTCTTTGAAATACATAAAGACTGAGTAATTTGAGGCTGTGACGTCACAACTAGTCTGATTTCAGTCGTTTCTACAAGAAATGATACCAAACTTTAAACTTAAATATCTCCTAAATAGAATAAGATTTTTGAATGCTTTCTTCACCATTTTGTTTCTCTTATAAAGTCCTCTCTCATATAAGATAAGACTTGCATGATCCCTGAAGTAATCCTTTAAATTCTTCAAGTGTTGTCAATTTTTTTGTATCTTCATGCATAGTATATGGCAAATTTTTGGGCCCTGGTTGTGTAGAATATATCGTATGATAATGTACCTCCTTTAACTAGTAGATACTCCAGACACATGAGGGCAGAAGTATGACATCTGCATCACACGCTCATCATCATGGCGCTCACCGTCCATCAAATTAAGATGTCAAATGCTTGTTCTGACACACCCTGCCTGGTTCTAAACACTATTTGAGAAAAAAAATGTGAAAACGTGGTGTTCATTCAATTCTCAATCAGACCTAGTCAAGTCAATCAGACCTAGTCAAGTTAATCAGACCTAGTCAAGTCAATCAGACCTAGTCAAGTCAATCAGACCTAGTCAAGTCAATCAGACCTAGTCAAGTCAATCAGACCCAGTCAAGTCAATCAGACCTAGTCAAGTTAATCAGACATAGTCAAGTCAACCAGATCCAGTCAAGTCAATCAGACCTAGTCAAATCAATCAGACATAGTCAAGTCAATCAGACCTAGTCAAGTCAATCAGACCCAGTCAAGTCAATCAGACCTAGTCAAATCAATCAGACATAGTCAAGTCAATCACACCTAGTCAAGTCAATCAGACCTAGTCAAGTCAATCAGACTTAGTCAAGTCAATCAGACCTAGTCAAGTCAATAAGACCTAGTCAAGTCAATCATACCTAGTCAAATCAATCAGACCTAGTCAAGTCAATCAGACCTAGTCAAGTCAATCAGACCTAGTCAAGTCAATCAGACCTAGTCAAGTCAATCAGACCTAGTCAAGTCAATCAGACCTAGTCAAGTCAATCAGACCTAGTCAAATTAATCAGACCTAGTCAAGTCAATCAGACCTAGTCAAGTCAATCAGACCTAGTCAAGTCAATCAGACCTAGTCAAGTCAAGCAGACCTAGTCAAGTCAATCAGACCTAGTCAAGTCAATCAGACCTAGTCAAGTCAATTAGACCTAGTCAAGTCAATCAGACCTAGTCAAGTCAATCAGACCTAGTCAAGTCAATCAGACATAGTCAAGTCAATCAGACCTAGTCAAGTCTTAGTTGTTGTTCCTGGATAACTTGACTGGTGCGCAAGGAGACACCAGTGTGAGTTATGCATTTTAAGAAGTCATATCTATCATATCTTTCTATCATTCCACATCCGTAGAACCGTCAACATCTCAAGAGTCTGATATGCCAATGTCTTTGCCAGAAATGCCACTTCCCTCATCCTCCAGCCATCTCTCATCCCCTGGCCATTCCTTATCTCCAGGCCAAACTGCCTCAACCTCAGGTAACCAAGGTGAGATCAAAATTTAATATTCAGCAAAAGATTAGATGTTAGATGAACCAGTGAAGAAAACAAAAAATGATTAGGGCTCATCCTGTGTGGTGAATTAATGCCATTGGCTGAAAGTATGCAGTGTATTTATACCATGATCCTCAATATTTGAGTCTCAACATTTTTTAAATAACAAAGTTCCTGCAACTCCAAATCTGCTCATTTTCAAGAAGACTTGTTTCATTAGAATTCTATAGGCTCTATCGAAAAGGCTGTATCCGTGCATTTACAAATAAGTTGTGTGTGAAATGTATATTGACAGGTAGATATTTTTAAAAGAGCATTGGATTCTGAGCAGAACAGGCATTAAATGATTACAATAGCACTTATAGTTTTCAAGGAAATTTTGTACAAAATTTCAGCATGCACCAAAGTGTTAGTGTATAAACAGGAATGCAGGTAAAATTATTTAATGTAATTCTTTATATTTCATCCCAAAATTTTAGATATGAGGTTATCAAATTATGTTCTACTGCTAAATCTGATCAAGATTATAATAATATCCATATTCTTGTTTATTATAGCCAACTTCTCCCATTTAAAATCTATGGTGGAAGGATCGAAAACCAAAAAGTTAGCATAAGCAATTTTCAGCCATTCTGAGCTCACAAAATGCACAATTTTACCCTCGCTGTCGTGGTGCCGTTAAGCCCTCATCAAACAAACAAACAAACAAAATATTGCACAATTTATGCTAATAAGGGTTCTATGCTTTAAAATGCTGTGAAATGGTTGAGCTTTATTGTTTTTGACATGACTTTTTTCTGTTTGCATGAATTTTAGCACCTTTTAAAGCTCGTGTTGTTGCTATCTGTCCATATGATATTAACAGGATGGGCTAGATGATGAAATGTCAGGTAGGCAGTCAAAATGGGTGTGTTGCGATGGATGTATTGATAATTATATGATGAAAAGGAAGATATTGTGGGATTGCAAGAGGTCTGGAGGAGGTACAGTTAAAAGGGGATTTGTGGGATTACAAGAGGGGTCTGGAGAAGGTACAGTAATAAGGGGATTTGTGGGATTGCAAGAGGGGTCTGGAGAAGGTACAGTAATAAGGGGATTTGTGGGATTGCAAGAGGGGTCTGGAGAAGGTACAGTAATCAGGGGACTTGTGGGATTGCAAGAGGGGTCTGGAGAAGGTACAGTATTAAGGGGATTTGTGGGATTTCAAGAGGGGTCTGGAGAAGGTACAGTAATAAGGGGTTTTGTGGGATTGCAACAGGGGTTTGGAGAAGGTACAGTAATAAGGGGATTTGTGGGATTGCAAGAGGGGTCTGGAGAAGGTACTGTAATCAGGGGATTTGTGGGATTGCAAGAGGGGTCTGGAGAAGGTACAGTATTAAGGGGTTTTGTGGGATTGCAAGAGGGGTCTGGAGAAGGTACAGTAATCAGGGGATTTGTGGGATTGCAAGAGGGGTCTGGAGAAGGTACAGTAATAAGGGGATTTGTGGGATTGCAAGAGGGGTCTGGAGAAGGTACAGTAATAAGGGGATTTGTGGTATTGCAAGAGGGGTCTGGAGAAGGTACAGTAATAAGGGGATTTGTGGGATTGCAAGAGAGGTCTGGAGAATGTACAGTAATAAGGGGATTTGTGGGATAACAAGAGGGATTTGGAGAAGGTACAGTAAAAAGGGGAATTGTGGGATTGCATGAGAGGTCTAGAGAAGGTACAGTAATAAGGAGATTTGTGGGATTGCAAGAGGGGTGTGGAGATGGTACAGTAATAAGGGGATTTGTGGGATTGCAAGAGAGGTCTGGAGAAGGTATAGCAATAAGGGGCTTTGTGGGATAGCAAGAGGGGTCTGGAGAAGGCACAGTAATAAGGGGATTTGTGGGATTGCAAGAGGGGTCTGGAGAAGGTACAGTAATAATAGGATTTGTGGGATTGTAAGAGAGGTCTGGAGAAGGTACATTAATAAGGGGATTTGTGGGATTGCAAGAGGGGTCTGGAGAAGGTACAGTAAAAAGGGGGAATTGTGGGATTGCAAGAGAGGTCTGAAGAAGGTTCAGTAATAAGGGGATTTGTGGGATTGCAAGAGGGGTCTGGAGAAGGTATGGCAATAAGGGGCTTTGTGGGATTGCAAGAGGGGTCTGGAGAAAGTACAATATTAAGAGGATTTGTGGGATTGCAAGAGGGGTCCGGAGAAGGTACAGTAATAAGGGGATTTGTGGGATTGCAAGAGGGGGCTGGAGAAGGTATGTAATAAGGGGTTTTGTAGGATTGCAAGAGGGGTCTGGAGAAGGTACAGTAATAAGGGGATTTGTGGGATTGCAAGAGGGGTATGGAGTAGGTACAGTAATAGGGGGGTTTGTGGGATTGCAAGAGGGGTCTGGAGAAGGTACAGTAATAAGGGGATTTGTGGGATTACAAGAGGGGTCTGGAAAAGGTACAGTAATAAGGGGATTTGTGGGATTGCAAGAGGGGTCTGGAGAAGGTACAGTAATCGGGGATTTGTGGGATTGCAAGAAGTGTATGGAGAAGGCACAGTGATAAGGGGATTCGTGGGATTGCAAGAGGGGTCTGGAGAAGGTACAAGTAATAATGGGATTTGCTATGTTCTTGTTACACAAATTCATAAGTTTGAATTTTTTTCTTATTAAGTTGTTGTTATTTTCCCTATGTGAAATAAACACAGCACCTTTAATACTATTACAGACTTTAACGACTTGTGGCCTACTTTGTTTGTGAATTATTTCCATTACATTAGTAGCAACATAATCAGATCATTTTTTTGCGGTCATTTTGAGCAGCCTTCTTGTTATATTTTATGACTTAATCGTAGCTGGTTGTTGGCCTTCCATTCTTGTCCTTTCTGTGGTTGCAGTTCACAGTAAATGTCAAAGTTCATGTCACATATGGCACAATGCATAAAGGGAGTAAGCTTGGAAGTACGTCTCATTTTGATGAAAAAATGTTTAGCAGATATTTGATTAAATAAAACATGAATATATGTAAATTGATAGATACAATTTTATCAATGAAGGTAAATTTTCATGATTTCTTTCTGAAACATATTTCTAATATATGGAGATACCAATTGTTTTATGTTTATAAATGATATTTCTTCTTCTGAGAGGTGTTGAAGAAGTGCATCATGGAATAGATCATATTACCATATCCATAGTAGGGTTAGGAGTCCCTTATTATTTCATCATTGTCAAATATTATTCGTAAATATCCTATGCAGTTCAAATTAGAATGCGACGTATTGAAAGCAACGTGACTTCTTTCTATTCTCTCAAACTTTGCATTCCGATTACACTCTACCTCACACTTTTCCTCCTAAACTTTTGTTTTGCACCTTCGTTTTCCGGGATTTTTTTTCTCTGGATGGGTGTCTCCTTTCGGTGAGATTGTTCTTTTTGTTTTTTTCCCTCCCATTGTGACCAGGCCTTCAAGCCCTTTTCGGTACCTGTACAGTTTTTCTCATATAGTAGTTCTGCAATTGTTTTTCAGTTGCCTCGGGTGTCCCGGCCCTTGGTATTTTTTTTCCATCATGACCAAACTCTTCTGCCTTGCCCTTGACCCTCTCTCCCCTCCCTGTGACCCACTTGCTACCTCCATTGACAATTCTTTAGCCCCAGTCCTCAAAATTTTAATTATTCAGGCCACCAATAAACCAGACAGTTTCCCCCTTTTCTAATTCACAATGCGCTCCAAGGCCTTGTCGGTACCCTCCCCAAGGTCTCCACCCTCAGATCCGGCGATCTCCTGGTTCACTGCACCAGGGACACTCAAGCCACCACCCTCCTAACCACCAAAACCCTAGCCAATACCTGTATTGACATTACAATCACCCCCCACCATTCCCTAAACTCCAGCAAAGGTGTGGTCAGAACTAGAGACCTAGCCTACCTGACCGATGAATACCTCATAGAGGAACTTACCAATCAACTCGTTACTGAAGCCCATTGTCTTGCCTCAAGAGAGACGGTGCTGAAACACCTACCAATACCATCTTCCTGACATTTTCCACACCAGCTCTCTCCTCCCACATCACTGCTGACTACCTGAGAATTCCTGTCACCCCTTATATTCCAAACCCCCTCTGTTATCATAAGTGCCAGAGGTATGGCCATGGTAAAAACTCCTGCCGCAGCCAAGCGTGCTGTGGTAACTGTGGAGCCCTGAACGATGACAGCACCCCCTGCATCAGCACCCCACACTGCACCAATTGCGACAGTACTCACTCAGCTAACCATCCCCCCTTCTCAAAAGACTGCCCACCTGGCTTCAGGAAGAGCAAATAACCAAACTAAAAACCCTTAATCCAAACATCACTTTCCCGGAGGCAAGGAAGCAATTTCTCGCTTCTCTTCACACTAAACCATGATACTCGAGCGCAGTCTCCTCTAACACCAATATCGCCCTCCCCATAACACAAATAAAACTAACTCACATACCCAAACCATTACCCTCTTCTTATACACTCCAACCTTCAAACCCCCACTGACCACACCCCCAATTGGAACCTCGAGAAGGCTGAATGACCCCTTTTCGAAACCCTCTGTGACTCACACCTCTCCCCCCATCTCCTCGAGGGTGAGGATCCCATGTCAAACTTCAGTAATATCCTTATCAACATCGCCACATGCTCTATTCCCCAAACCTCCAAACCCCCTAATCACCCCCGACCCCTGGTTCTTCGATGACTGTGAAACTGCCATCAAGAACAGGAAAAGGGCCCTCAGGAACTTCAAAACTAACCCAACAACCCACAACCTCAACCACTTTTGCATCAGCCATGCTAAGGCTAGGTGCACTATCAAGGACAGTAAAACCAACACTTAGAACAACTTCATCTCTTCTCTCACCACCAACACCCTTACTAAGAAGATTTGGAGAATGGTTAACAGCTTCCACGGCAGGGTGGGCAAGTCTCCCATCTCTCCTGGAATGGTAACCTTCTCACCGCGAAAAAGGACATCGTTAACCACCTTGTTGCCTCTATCAGCAACATCTCGTCCTCGGCCAACTACCCCAATGCTTTCAAAATCAATAAAGCTCGTGATGAAGCTCAAAGTATCACCTTTCCCTCCAACAACTCCGAGAGCTACAACACCCCTCTCACCCTTTCTGAATTAAACCAAGCCATCCACAACGCTGGCTGCACCTCCAAGGGCCAAGATAACATCCTCTACCAGTTCCTGAAACACCTCCCTAACAAGGCCACCACTACCCTACTCATCATCCTCAACCACCTTTGATCCTCACACTCCTTTTCCCTCATCTGGAGGACAGCTATTGTCACCCCCATCTCTAAACCAGGGAAGGACAGTACCAACCCCTCCAGCTACTGCCCATCGCCCTCACCTGCTGTCTCTGTAAATTATGGAAAGGATCATTAAGCGGAGACTAAACTGGTTCCTTGAGACAAACAGAATCCTCTCCCCTCACCAAAGCGGCTTTTGGAAACGTTGTAATACACTGGACCAGTTAATTATGCTCGACTCTGCTATCCAGGAATCCTTTGCAAAAAAAGGAACACGTCATTGCCATCTTTTTGACACTACTTGGAAATACGGCATTACCCGCACGCTTCACACCATCGGTCTCAGAGGCCACCTCCCCATCTTTATTCAAAACTTCCTCTCACCCAGACAGTTCCAAGTTTGTATTGGCCACACCCTCTCCAACCCCTTACCCTCAAGAAGAGGGCATCCCCCAAGGCAGCATCCTCTCCCCCACTCTTTTCAACCTGAGCATTAACAATGTCGTGGACAACCTTGGCCCCAACATCAAACGTGCCCTCAAATGTGGACGACTTTACCATCTTCTACTCCTCTCCTAACTTTCATCTTGTCGAAAATAGGCTCCAACTTGGCCTTAACTGGCTTGCAAGTTTGGTGCAACAATAACGGTTTTAAATTCTCCAAAGACAAGACAGTCTGCATGCACTTCTGTCATTTCAACAACCTCCACCCCAACCCGAACTTCGTGCTCAATGGGAATCGCATCCCTAAAGTTTCTGGATTTAACCCTAGACCTCAAGCTCTCCTACAAGCAGCACATCACCAACCTGAAACAGAAATGCAACAGCTCCCTCAACATTCTCTGCCTCCTCTCCAACACTACACTTGGTATGCGAATCCCCATGCTCTCCTCAAAATCTGCAGGCTCACCATTCAAGCCAAGCTCGACTGTGGCAATATTATCTACTGTGCCGCTCACAACTCTTACCTCAACCACATCAACACCATCCAAAATAAAGCCCTCATGCTTTGTCTGGGTGCCTGCAGGACCTCCCCCATCACCAGCCTTCATGTTGAAGCCAATGAACCCTCCCCACCCCCCTTCTTTTTGCTAAGGTATAGAAAGCTTAGCCTCTCCTATACTTTTAGAGCCCTCACCAACACCCAGAACCCTGTTTACAACCTCATTAGGTACCCCAATATCTCCACCTCTTTGATAGGATTAAAACCCTATCCCCTCCTTCAGCTTAGGCATCAAACCTGACCTCCACTATCTTGGCATGAATCCTGCCACTCTTGGCACCTTCTCCAGGCCCACTTTTCCTCCCTGGGCCACCCTCCCTTTATCTACCTGGGCCTCTCCACTCATCACAAAACCCAAACCCACCTCAACTTCTTCATCAACCTTCACAACCAAATAAAAGACAAACTCTCAAATTACACTCCCATCTATACTGATGGCTCCAAGGAAGGTAACAAAACAGCTTCTGCTGCCATCATTCAAGACATCACCATCAGTAGCAGGCTTTCCAACTACTCGTCCATCTTCTTGGCCGAGGCCAAGGCCATCCTACTGCCCTTACCTGTATTGGGTATTCCCTGCTCAGCCACTTTGCCATCTTCTCAGACTCCAAGTCTGTCCTTACTTTTTACTCAATCTTAAATGGGATAACCCCATGTCCCACCTCCTCCCCTGTAAACTTCTTCCCTGTAAACTCCTCTCACCCCCTGCAGGAAAAGTATTCTTTTCTTTTGGATACCCAGCCATGTTGGCATCCATGGCAATGACAAAGCTGATGCAGCCGCTAAGCTTTCCCTCAACCTCCACCTACTCCCTTTCCCAAAACCCTTTCTGACATCAAACCACTTATCGCTTCCCTTGTTCGTAAACGCTGGCAAACCTCATGGGACTCCCAAATTGATAACAAACTCCATGTCATCCAGCCCTCCATCCACAATCTCTCCTGTGTCGACAACATCCACATTACCCACCTTAAAATAGGTCACACCCACCTCACTCACTCCCACCTCCTTATTGGCTCCCCCACCCCTCTGCAACACTTGCCATTGCACCCTTACAGTCCACCATGTCCTCCTTGCCCCCTATACAGCCTTCCCAGAGCTTCCCTTGTCCCCACAACTTAAGAGCCAAGCTCTTCCAGAAAACCCTCCATATAAATTTATCTCCTTACTTCATCATGCTTCCCTCTACAACCATATTTAGTCCTCCTCTCCCACCCCCTCTCTACTTTTGCCCCTTTTTTGCATCCATGCACTTCCTCTCTCGATCCCAGCTTTGTTGCTTTTAGTCCCCATATTTCTCTCAGTCTCCCCCTATTTTCTTTTCTTCCTACCTCTGGAATGATCTAATCTCTCAGGGACAATTTGACCCTCGCTGTCATGGTGCTGTTAAGCCCTCAACAAAGAAACAGACAAACAGAACAAACTGCAATAAAAACCTTTGAGCTTTTTTCTTCCAATTGCTGTTTTGCTCCTCAAGGTACAAATATTTTTAGTGTTCTAAGCACACATTTGTCCTTTCTCTCTTCTCTGTGGTGCCAGTTGTACCCATCGTTTTACTAGGGGGAATTTAAAACCTCTCTGCCACTGTATCAACCTTGACCGTTAAGCAATATTTCTCAAGATGTAACAAACTTATCTTTAATGACATTTTGGTGTGTGGCTCCTGAATGCGCAAGCAAAGAAAAGTGATGAACTAAAATTGGTAGTTTATTTTGTATTGAAATAAGTCCTAATATGTGGTAACAGAGACTAAAACATTTACATCAAAAAAATATTGAACACAGATGGCAAATAATGTATTACCTTTGCAAAAAACAAATATGAAAAAGACAAAGAGAACCTAACAATGTTGTTTTCTGTAATGTGATTGGATGAGAGGGGACACACTTCTAATTTGCATAGTACATTATTCTGTGACAAAATGACACCATTAGCATGAATCCATCATAGAAGGCTATTCTACTTTTTCTTCAGCAAGTTACATTAATTTTGATAGTTTTTTTTTTTTTTAAAGAAACATTGTTATGAGTTTTTCTTCTTATTTCAAACATAAAAGATGAGAATGAACAGGTTATTTGACTTAATCAGTTTTTCTGGTGTAGTTTTGTTGAGGGATAGGGGAGGGTGGGGGGTGGATAATGGGCATTGAGTGGCCCATAGACTCAGTTATCATCTGGGCTTTAAATGGAACAGAAAAAAAAAACTTTGTCATCAACGAACCTTTCATTACTCATTTGACTGTCTTGTGTAAGAACAGAAGAGATTGTTGCAGGAATATCAGGGCCGTAGCTAGGCCCAAATTTTGTTGGGGCAAAATACCCCAAAATTTGTGGGGGCAAAATGTTGAATGCAGTTTCAATATACTGAAAACATTTCTGCATTATTCTGGGAGAAAATTCTCCCCTGCCTGCTGCCCTCCCCTTGCTTTCTACGACCCTGTGTAGGATTGTGGCTAGATGGAGGTGTTCTACCAAGTACTCTCTACAGTGTAGGTCATACCTGTATTGATGCACAATGTTGAAAGTTTAACTAAGGTTTGGTATTCTCTAAGGGTGAAGACTATCATGGACACAATTGTTGTTACCTAAAATCTTGGACAAAACTCGTTAGAACACTTTATGAAAATTTGTACTGCCTTTATAAACATGCTTCTTTATTCTTCAACATCAATACAGCATAAATAGTGGCACTGTTTCTTTGTGGCTCTTTGATCCATATTCTATCAGTTTTTGTTAGTATTCCTTTTATTTTTAGGACATTTGCAGAATTTTCTTGATGTCCACAGTGTCCCCCACTCTACCTTCTTGTCTTAACCCCTCCCCTCCCTCTCCCACCCCATTTGATATTGACCATTGTTTTGGTTTTATTTTTAAAAGAGGCTAAAACCCGCAAAACATCCAATATTGGAAAACGGGAGAGAGCAGGGAGTTTGAAAACAGAAGGAAATAATAAAGAATCACAACACTTATTATTTAGCTCTTTGCGACTCTTAATTGTTCCAACAGTTTTGTCTAATATTGCAGCTCTTCTACCCCACACTCAGTATTATTTGAAGTTACTTTGAAAATTAATCAATGACAAAATTGTTATCACACTTCCCTGTCTACCCCACATAAAGAAGGGTTGAAATACAAACATTTATCAGTATCAACCCAAACATTGAAAATGATTGAAAGGAGAAAGAATGTTAATCACATTTGTCAATAGGTTTGCTTGATCATAATGACATTATTCTTGAGCTTTGCAGTTAGCAGTGTCAATGTTAAGCTGCCAGAAGGTACCTTTCTAAGACTTAAATCACGGTTTCTTAATTAATTTTTTCTAAGAGCCACCAATTGACAAGAGCCTCAGGCCATGGGCCAATCACGTGGCAAAACCAGCATCACATGACAAACAAAACCCGGCAAAACAATCCCTGAATACAAACAAGCTGAGAGCACATGCGATAAAGATGTACGCCAGATGTTGGCGGTTCTTTTATCCGCCTTCCTTTGACACACCATTTTATTGATCTGCCTTGCAAAAACCCAAAATAAATAAGGATTTTGCAATTTTTACCGATCTCATTCGGATCGATCGGGATGTACTATATATTTTTTTCCACTATGACTATTGTTCGGCCGCCAATTAAAAATTGCTGACTTAGATCCTAATTCTCAACACGTAATGGTTGATTGATAACAAACACTGCATTGCATTGATGCATTTGATAACTGCATTTTTAGATGTCGATGTTCTAGTTTTAGGCAGTGTGAAATGTTTTAAGCAGAAAATGATTTTCTTAAAAGATTTGTTATGGTATTATCATATAACATATGCCCCCTCTACACCCCCTCCCCCCTCTTTAGCGCTATTACTGAACATCTTAATTTTTTGACACAGGTGAGCCTTGATTTTTAGGCCTGGGTTCCATAAATGAAATTATTTAATTGATAAGCCACTTTGAGCTACTTTGTGTCTATTCATTTCAGCTGCATTCTCTGCCTCCAAACCTAAAACTCTGATGACTGACACCTTTGCATATGACAATATTGACAAATTTGCATATTTTTTACCTGGAATTTCAAAAAGCTGTAAAGTGGTGAACTTGAATCTACTTTTTGTATTATATATTTTTTATTTAGATACTTTTGCAGGGCTCTACCTGTCCATATACCTAGAAGTGTTCTTATATGGATTATATTTACTTAGGTTTTGCTTAATTGAATTGAATAGTTTTATGTTTTAACATCACATAAGATTTATTCAAACAATACACATATGAAATTGTAGAAAAAACTAAACTTTCCAGTGAGTGAGGGCAGTTGGTTGGTCAGAGTAAATTGATAAGATATATTTACTTTAAGTAATATCTCACCTTCCATGCTATAAATATGTAATCTGATCTCTTGACATGATTCTAACACACTTCTAACCGACCTTAAAAGTGTAGTTACCTACCCAGTCTTGACCTCCAATTTATCTCTCTAATTCCTCACTTTTCTTCAACACAGTTGAGAACTGGTCTGGAAATTCAACTCGAATTCCACTTTTTTTCTTTTTCTGTTAGCAGCTCTGAGGTGGCCTTAGGCCTAGGGGAAAACTGCTGTCCGATTCGCAGGACTTCTCCATACAGTTTACACTAGTGATGGATAGAATTTTCTTCATTCCCGTACAAAACGGTCTCTGGATTTGAGTGTTTTTCACTCCTATGGCCAGAGGCTTTATGCCGCAGAGCAACTTTTAAGCCAGGTTCTGAGGAATCTTCCACTCAGGTACAGTTTATTTCACCATAGGCAAGAGCCTAATGTTATATGATACATATATCTTACATGTTAGGATATCTCCAACACAGGTTCTCCTATGCATTAGGCCATCAACTTTGATTGTTGTCGGCGCATGCGCAAGAGTCCGATGTCACCACAGGATGACTGCGGAGTCGGCTGCAACACTCTCCAAGGAGTTACAATTTGTATAAGAGGACCTATTATTAATTTTACATTACTATGTATAGCTTGAGGTGATAAGTCTAGCACTGTTTTAGGACTAAGTTTTTGATTTAAGTGCTTGTTTGTGGGGGCGCAGGAGGGACCCTGGTGAGGTCCCCCTTGTGCCCCCTTTTTCGAGAGAATTTATCCTTTCATTTTCTCTCCACAGACACCAAGGAGTAGTGGCTAGCATTTTCCTACGCCCTCCCACGATATCAAAAATCAGCTTTTTTACCTATTTCTCAGGTTTACAAAATAGCTCAGATCATGGAGCTCAGTGTTCTAAATTGCTGTGGCTTGTCTCATACTAGTGTTTGTTGACTTCCGCGACCCTGCCTTGCCCTCATAAGGGTCTACTTCATTTCCCCGTAGGTGAGTTTGACGTAAGTTGTATAGTGTATCATGTCTAATGACGGGACATACCTATAACCACATATAATACTAATAGGTCACGGCTCGGTCTGAGCTGTTGGTTTATAAGTAGTGGTGAGTGTTACTTTTAATACAGCTGTGGGCCACGGTTCCAAGCTGGGACGGACAGACCACATGTAGCGGTATTTTAAGTAGTCACATTTGACCCACGGCTCTTAGTTTAAGCCATAGAGTTACCCAGGGTTTTTTATTACCCTGTATTAAGACTTTCACGGGTCCATATGGATCCATAGCACGGCCCTATGGCTCCATTAAACAGGTCCCTACGGCTCCATAGCATGGCTTTATGGGTCCATACAGCTCCATTGAACAGGTCCATACGGCTCCATAGCATAGCTTTACGGGTCCATACGGCTCCATTGAACAGCTCCGTATGGGTCCGTACGGCTCCATAGTACGGGTCCATACGGCTCCATTGAACGAGTCCATACTGCTCTGTATCACGGCTGTATGGGTCCATACGGCTCTATAGAATGGGTCATACAGCTCCATAGAATGGATCCATACAGCTCGATAGGACCTATTGTTATTCTAACAGAAACGCGTGTACTGAATACAATAGTCCTCCACACGTAGCCACTAGCTTCGTAGCTCATGGTGAAGAAAAGTAAACAAGAGTTAATTGCTCGTATAGCATACGTGAAACGTTAACAATAGCATAAATTAACAAAACACAGGTTAATTTTTCTCACGCGAGTAAAGGTTTTCTAAACAGCTCCTCTTGTGGTGACTGTTAGAGACAATGTCACATGCAGTTTATGTCATACATTAACGTTTCTGCAAAACTATCACAGAGATCGTGAATAACGCTGACAGGTTGTCAGGTGCTGCACGCACCCAGATATCCCACGATGTATCGCATGCAAACGCTTCATCAAGCTACGACCCGGGGATATACACAGCACATGCTCTGCATGCAGAATATGCTGTAAAGCAAATCCCTGTACACTATGCAGTGACTGGGATTAGGCGGCTTGGAGGGAGCATAGAGTGTTCCGAGATTGGCACTTTTAGAAAGCAGCTGAGAGGGCAGAGAAGAGACGGGGCAGAGAGCCTCTTCATCTTCTCCCATTCACCTCCACTCAAGTCAAGACCATCGATTTCCCCTCACAACAGGGAGGAGAGGCCTCCACCCACACTGGACAGAGCACCCTCTACAGAGCCTACCATTCAGAGCAGGTGTACCATCCGAGTACGCTGTTCCCACAGGAAACCGCAGCTGTGCCCAGCACATCTCACGATTCTCATCCACTGGCTCCGCCTGAGCGAGGCAGGCCCAGGACATGAGACAGAGAACGAAGTAGGAGACATAAGAGGGGTAGATGTTATACATCCTCCTCTGACTCCTCAGATTCCTTGTCCTCCCCTCAACCTAGGCGGAGACTACGGAAGCGCCTAGAAGGAAAATTCTCTGGAGGATAATAACTTCATGGACGCTCTGAAACTGAAGCTCCAGGCTTGCTTATCACAAGCGGTGAAGGAGAGGCTGCTGCCTCCTGCACACCACCGCCCAGCAGCAGAGGCACGGTTCTCCCCGACCATGCGAGTCTTGGGGACAATGCCCTAGACATTTACCCTCAGGGGATGATGACTACCTCATGGAGGACATGGACCCCCTGCAGAGCCTTAGGCTACCCCAGGGCAGCGGACCCTCCCCTCGGGAATGGGAAGCCTCCAGCCACTATTAGCCAAGCCCACACTAGTGACCCCTTGCTGATAAAGGCAGCACTAGACAGGATCCCCTGCCCCCGCAAGGTTGCAGGACGAGGTCCTGTTCCCACCGACCTCAGAGATGGACCCCCTGTTACAGGGAAGAAGGTCCTACAGTCACTGGAAGTCCTGGTCAAGGAATTTCATCTTGACCTGAGGCTCGCGCTCAATCTCGGAAAAGGCTGCTGACGTTCGCCCAAAGGGACTCTATTGACTCATACTTGATTACAAGGGTGCAGCACTGGCGAGAACCCCAGCAAGGACTGGATTGACTTCAAAAGGATGTTGACCAAGCCACATGCATCCAGTCCTCTGCTTACTAGGCACTGGTAACCATGTTGGTCCCCTATCCCGGAAGGAGTATGGGAAACTCCTCCGCCAACCCGTTAGCAGCACTCCAGCAGTGTTAAGCTCCGGAACCAGGTTAATCAATTTATTAACTCTGCGGTCCAGCTAAGGGAGGAATTCTCAAGGTTGTGGACTGGGCCATATGAGAAGGCTACAAATATCAAGCCCTCACTGTATTGGTGACAGAGGGGCTAGAGTCAGTCTTTCAGAAACATCTGCCAGCTGACATTCACACAGAGACCAAACCTTTGCTGGTCAGGTTGTCAGATCTGATCGACGCAACAGTCGATTCAGCTGGCCCAAGCCTCCTCAAAGGTGGCCACGGAGCAGCGCAAGAATGTTCTCCTCCTTCTTGGCCTTTCGGATGCCATGCAGGCTGACCTCAGGTGGTTGCCGTTGGAAGCCTGGACCACTTTGCAGGTCACTTCTGGGATGTACTGTTGCACCATGCTGGCCAACAGGACAATCTCAGGAAGACTAAAAAGCTGTTGGCAAAGGCCTCACCTTTGTCATCCCCCTACTGCACACTGCCTGACTCTGAAGCCCCTGAGGGGTAGGAGTGTGGCTGGCAAGTGAAAGGGTCCATGCCGCCCGAGGGCAGCGCCGAGACCCGACACAGCTTCTTCTACCTGCCAGGACTCCACACCGTGAACTGGGCAGGTGCACGCAGAGTGCACATGTTTGGGGAAGAGGCAAGAGGCAGTGCTTTGACTCACCCCGGCACCCCCATTGACAACAGGTCAGCTTGAAATATCTGGGGAAAAGTCACCTCAGGCAGATGGGTGCTCTGGACCGTCCAGGATGGTTACAGAATTGAGTTCACGTCCCCCTTGCCACAGGAAGGGATTTTTCGCCCCACCCCAACTCCTCGGCTGGACAGCCTTGTTAACTTATTATGGACGGAGATCAGGGAGCTGCTCTTGAAAGACCACTCGTCCCGATCCCGAATCTGCCCGAAAATCTTGTGTAAAGTCCACGTTTTTCTTAGCCCCCAAGAAAGGGAACAAGTGGCGTCCAATCATCAACCTAAGACCACTCAACAAATTCGTTCATTTGTTGAAATTCAAAATTACACTCCATTTTCCCTCGTTGACAGAAGGCCTTTGGGTGACTTCCGTTGACCTGGCAGATGTGTATCTGCGGCACATGCACGAGGAACACAGATGCTTTCTTTTGTTCCATTTCAAGGGAGTTACGTACATGTTCAAGGCATTACCCTTCTATTTGTCCACCACCCCCAGGGTGTTCATGCAGATAACAAGGGTTCTCTCAGCCTTTCTCTGAAAGCAAGGCATAAGAATCTTTATGTTTCTGGACGACTGGCTCATCGTCGCAGAAGATGTAGCCACAGTCGCAAAACAAACAGACGTAGTCATAAGAGTGACACAAGACTTAGGGTGGGTTATCAACCATGCCAATTGGGTCCAATCTAGTTTCCATCCCAAGCTTCCACCTTTCTAGGAGCAGTCCTGGACCTCACACAAGGTCGCAATATGATTGACAGAGGAGGTGCTCCTGGAGCCGACGTTCTCCTTTTGCAGCCAACGTCTCCAGCAAAGAGCATGGCTGGTATTCTTAGGATACCTAGTCAGTCTGGTAGATGTAGTTCGTATGTGCAGGTTTCACATAAAGGATCTACAATTTCACCTACTGAATTTTTTTGTCCCATCCTGGAGGGATCTCATTGTTCCAGTCCCTTGCGCACAGGTGGTGGTTCCTCACATATTGTCGTGGTACGACCACTCCCACTCCCACTCTGTCTCCAAGTCCTTCTATCTTGGTGCATGCCAAACAAAATCTTCAGGCCATCCACCTTCCAGGCAAGGAGAATACGATCTCAGATCTGTTATCTAACCTACAGGGAGTACCCACAGAGTGTGCACTTCTACCACAGGTGGCCAGCGCGATGTGGATGACTTTTGGCCTTCTGGACGTAGATCTGTTCGCATCTGTGGACAATCACAAGCTACCAATATTCTGTGCTCTGACTTCCAACTTAAGAGTCTGGAAATTGACGCTTTCACAATCAGATGGACTCACTTCGTGGGATACGCCATCCCTCCATACGTATTATTACTGAGAGTGCTAAACAAGGTGAAGGATCAGTGTTACTTCTGGTAGCGCCCAATTGGCCCGGCCAACTGTGGTTCCCTCAGCTGCTCAATCTAATCGTAGGCTTTCTGTATTAGCTTCCGGCCAGGGACGACTTAGTCTCGATACTAGGCTCCGCCAAGCTGCACCACAATCCAAAAGCACTCCATTTGATTGTGTGGCCTCTATCCGCCAATCCTTGGTGTTGCAGGACTTTTCTGAAAAAGCTGCCCAAATGGCAGCCCAAAGTCGGAGGCCCTTTACTTTGGGGATGTATTCTTTCAGACTTGGAATGTTCCAAGACTCGGTTTCTGCACATTTGGCATCTCTTGGTGATATAGCGGATTTCTTATTATATCAGTTAAATCTGAACAAGTTTATCAGTATCAGTTTTCGGACAGCTGTAGCAGCTATCTACTGGGGCTTCCCAGATGGGTCAACCGTCACTGACGCATGACCACTAAAATTTTTAGTAAAATGAATGTTCTTACAAAGACCTTTAGTCAGGAACCTAACCCCTCCGTGGGACATGCAAGTAGTTATCAACACACTGGCAAAGGCTCTGTTCGAGCCCACAGCTACGTGTTCACTCAAGAAATTGATGCTCAAAACGGTTTTTCAGCTTTCCACGGCCTCTGCTAGAGGTGCCGTGCCGTTCTTGCGCTCTTCCTCAAGGAGGGTCATATTTGCTTAGAGTCTGGGGGTGTATGGCTCGTGCCCTGGTGGGCTCTGGACCTGAATTTCCCCCCTTTCGATCCTTGGTTGCAATCTGATTGCATATTTATAGCATGGAAGGTAAGATATATCTTGAGGTAAATTTACCCTGCTTTGAGTAGCGGGGATATTTATGAGAGTTATACTTACCTTTCATACATCCCGCCCGCCTTTTCTCTCGCTCAGGCCTTAGTGGAATGTTGAGTGATGGATTAGAGAGGTAAACTGGAGGTCAGTGCTGGGTAGGTAATTATGTTTTTAAGGTCAGATAACCCCCTAACCACCCCCCTCCCAACCCCTGGCTCACCACTGACTGCAAAACTGGCATCAAGAACAGAGAATTGGCCCTCAGGAACTTTAAAACTAACCCGACTACCCACAACCTCAACCTCTTTTGCATCCGCCATGCTAAAGCCAGGTGCACTATTAAGGACAGTAAAACCAACACTTGGAAGAACTTCATCTCTTCTCTCACCACCAACACCCCCACTAAGAATATTTGAAGAATGGTTAACAGCTTCCACGGCAGGATGGGCAAGTCACCCATCTCCCCTCTCTCCTGAAGTGGTAACCTTCTCACCATGAAAAAGGACATCGTTAACCACCTGGAGCCTCTTTCAGCAACATCTCGTCCTCGGCCAACTACCCCAATGCTTTCAAAGCCAAAAAAGCTCGCAATTTGGTTCAAACCCACCATCCACAATCTCTTCCATGCCGACAACATCCACGTTACCCGCCATAGAATAGGTCACACTCACTTCACTCACTCCCACTTCCTTATTGGCTCCCCCACCCCTCTGCAACAATTGCCACTGCACCCTCACAGTCCACCACTTCCTCCTTGCTTGCCCCCGTGCAACCTTCCCAGAGCTTCCCTCGCTCTCTACAACTCAATACTCGAGCTCTTCCAGGAAAACCCTCCTGATAGAATTATCTCCTTCTTTCATCATGCTTCCCTCTACAACCATATTTTATTTAGTGCTCCACTTCCTCCCCGTCCCTATACTTTTGCCCCTTTTTTTACCCATGCACTTTTTCTCTCGTTCCCAGCTTTCTGGCTTTTAGTTTTGTTTTCTCAATCTCTCCCCCCTCCCCCCACTTATTTTCTATTCTTCCTACCTCAGGAATGGTCTAACCTCAGGCACAATTTGACCCTCACTGTTGTGGTGCTGTTAAGCCATTAGCAAACAAACAAACATAAAGGTTGGATAGAATTGTGTTAGAATCAGGTCATGAGGCCAGATTGCATGTTTAAAGCATGGAAGGTAAGGTTAACTCACGTAAATATCCCCGCTATTCAAAAAGGGAAAATTGGTCAAGAGTTATGTCATTGTTAATTAGCCATTATATCATTGTAATTAGCACAGGTCAGAGTGAGGTTAATATCAATCAGATTGATGTCTTTTTGGTAGTATTGCGCAGGGCGATATGATATCATTGGATATAATTTATTGGTCAGTGATATTCTTTTGATAGTATTGGCAGGGCAGTATGATATCATATAATAGTGTTTATTGGCCAGTGATGTCCTTCTGATAGTATTGGGCAGACTGGTATGGTATCATTTTATAGTATTGGTCTTTGAGGTCATTGCATATTGGGCAAGTAAGGTCAGTGGTGGTCAGGGTGAGGTCATTGGATGTTATTGGTCTTTGAGGTCATTGCATATTGTACAAGTGAGGTCAATGTTGGTCAGGGTGATGTCATTGGATAGTACTGGTCTTTGAGGTCATTGCATATTGGACAAGTGAGGTCAGTGTTTGTCAGGGTGAGGTCATTGGATAGTATTGGTCTTTGAGGTCATTGCACATTGGACAAGTGAGGTCAATGTTGGTCAGGGTGATGTCATTGGATATTACTGGTCTTTAAGGTCATTGCATATTGGACAAGTGAGGTCAGTGTTTGTCAGGGTGAGGTCATTGGATGGTATTGGTCATTGAGGTCATTGCACATTGGACAAGTGAGGTCAATGTTGGTCAGGGTGAGGTCATTGGATAGTATTGGTCAGTGAGGTCATTGCATATTGGACAAGTGAGGTCAATGTTGGTCAGGTTGAGGTCATTGGATAGCACTGATCTTTGAGGTCATTGCATATTGGACAAGTGAGGTCAGTGTTTGTCAGGGTGAAGTCATTGGATAGTACTGGTCTTTGAGGGCATTGCATATTGGACAAGTGAGGTCAATGTTGGTCAGGGTGAGGTCATTGGATAGTATTGGACAATGAGGTCATTGCATATTGGGCAAGTGAGGTCAATGGTGGTCAGGGTAAGGTCATTGGATAGTATTGGTCAGTGAGGTCATTGCCTATCGGCAAATGAGGTCAATGGTGGTCAGGGTGAGGTCATTGGATAGTATTGGTCAGTGAGGTCAATGTTGGTTAGGGTGAGGTCAATGTTGGTTAGGGTGAGGTCATTGGATAGTATTGGTCCAAGTGAGGTCAGTATTGGACAAAGTGAGATCATTTCAGTCAGGGTGATGACAGTGGTCAGTCTGGTCATTTGGCATTGATCAGAGTAAGGTCAGTATTGGACAAAGTGAGGTCAGTATTGGACAGAGTGAGGTCAGTATTGGACAGAGTGAGGTCAGTATCGGACAGATTGAAATCAGTATTGGACAGAGTGAGGTTAGTAATGGTCAGGGTGAAGTCATTTGGTAGGATCCGTCAGAGGCCATTGGTTAGGATGGTCAGAGGCCATTGGTTAGGATTAGTCGGAGGCCATTGGTTAGGATTAGTCGGAGGCCATTGGGTAGGATTAGTCGGAGGCCATTGGTTAGGATTAGTCGGAGGCCATTGGTTAGGATTAGTCGGAGGCCATTGGTTAGGATTAGTCCGAGTGAGGTCTAGGAATAGTATTGGTCCGAGTGAGGTCATTGCATATTGAACAGATTGAGGTCAGTATTGATCAGAGTGGTATCAGCATTGGTCAGGGTAAGTTCATTGGATAGTATTGGTCCGAGGGAGGTCATTACATATTATTGGTCAGTGAGGGCATTACATATTATTGGTCAAGTGAGGTCCTTACATATTAGACAAGAGTGATGTCAGTTTTGAACAAAGTGATATCAGTGTTTGTCTGGGTGATAAGGTTGGATAGTATTGGTCAGCCAGATGTCATTGGGTAGGATTGGTCAGTCAGGTTACAGTGTAGAAGTGATCAGAGTGACATGTTAGAGTAGTGTTATTTAAAATGGGGTCATAGCATGTTTCTGAAATAGAAGTCAGCTTAAAATATATGATGTAACTTTTTCACCAGTACCTTTAAAATCATACCCTTGTCAGTCTGAGACAGCCATAACTTGTTTTTGTTACAGAAATTATTCCATGGTTCTCACACCACTACCCGATGGCTGGGATGTACCAAGAATCCGAAACCCAATCAAAATTAAATCAAACATTACCTCGCAAGGAAAACCGTTCGGGACAATACGCTTGCAGTTACTGCAACAAAGTGTTTCGTCACCAGAGTTCCTGCAGCCGTCATAAACTTACCCATACTTGTATTGACCGTTATGTATGCAAAGTTTGTGGGAAGTGCTTTGTCAAGTACACTAGTTACAGGAGGCACGAACACATGCATGAAACAAGCTAGAGTGGGGGTAGAGCATCCGGAGAACTTTGTTATCAGTTGTTCAAGGCGAATTAAAGGATTTTAAGGAAAGTTGGTTCCGAACATCAGGTGCATCTTTTTTCATTTGTATCTTTCTATAAACAGTGATTGGATATACATGGGTGTAGCCATGGGGGGTGAACCAGGTCGTTCGACCCCCCACGACATCCCAATGGTAAAAAAGTTCAGAAATTTTGTTAAAAGGTCGAGAATTTGAGGCACTGACCTTTGTGTGTTGCTCTTTAGTCAAATTTAACATCCGAACAATTTAAACACCGCTATTTTGACACAATTTTGGAAAAGATTTTGCACCATCATAATTTTTTTTCGTTCTGCGACCCAAAAGACTAGCTACACCCCTGATATATCAAGACTTCCAGATGTCTGAGGCTTGGATTTTATATTTTTGTGCAGATAATTGGATGAACGTGCCATTGCAAGGATTGAACATGTCCCACGAGACACACAAACAGCAGTATCAACATGACAACCATCCGCATAAAGTATTAAGTCAGGATAACAATGGAACAAGTGTAACAAGAATGTTTTACTGTAAACATTGTGGGAAATCTTTTCAATACAGAAGCTCCTGTTTACGTCATGAGTTCATTCATGGAAATAAACGATTTTACTGCCAGCTCTGTGGAAAGACCTTTGCAGATCAAAGCAATTTTAAGCGACATTGTCGTACGCATGTGAAGTAGCTGTGAAATCAGAAAAGACGGATTGAACCAGTGATGTACTTAATAAAGGAATATTCCCATGGTTTTTTGTAACAAAAATAAAATAATAATATTTAAAAGAGCATACTTTTAGAGCCAATTTGGTACAAAAATCAAGTTAATTATTATATTCCATTCAGAGATATAGTTTTATAAAGATTTCTCAATTGCATTTGATTTTTTTGGTATAGTATCATGAATACGTGTATGATGTCATAGAGGCAATTCCAATGCAAATGTTTGTGTATTTCTTTAAATGTTAATTGGTCGTTTCTGTATGATTAGAAACAATTTTCCAAAAGTTATTGAAGTAGGGTAAATTTGGCAATGTATATAAATACCTAATTTTCATCAATTTATTTTTCTAGCAGGTTTTACTAATAAAAAAGGATGATAGATTTTAAGGAAATACTTTGTGGGAGAATGCGTTGCTGTGATGTCATACTGAGCCTTTTCCTATTAGTTTATTGGCATTTTTTGTGAACCTTAAAATTTGAATATCTCCTGGTAGGAATAACATATCAACATGATATTTGTATTAAATTGTTTCTAAATTTTGTCCCTTTTGTGAAAGGTTACGAAAAAACTGGGAATATTTCTTTAAAAACTGGGAATATTCCTTTAAAACATGGGAATATTCCTTTAAAACCTGGGAATATTTCTTTGAAAACTGGAAATATTCCAATAAAAACTAGGAATATTTCTTTAAAAACTAGATATATTTCTTTAAAAACTGGGAATATTCCTTTAAAAACTGGGAATATTCCTTTAAAAACTGGGAATATTCCTTTAAAGTAGCGTCTGACGAGCGTTTGGATGTATTTTATATTGGATGATTGCAGACAAATTTGGTGTTGTATGGAGCACTTTTTAACTGAAATTTGGAATGTACACTTACAGTTATCAGATACTGGAGGTACTCGGCACCTACATGTACATATTGATTGGGATCTGGGGAAAGGAGTAGTAATGTAAAACAGTGCAAAATAATAAGAACCAAACATTTAGAACATGCACAGAAAGAAAAAAATAATTTAGGAATACGCAAAAACAAGAATAACTTTAAAAACAATTTGAATCTTAACTCAAATGTCTTTATTGATGAGTTATAAGAAGTGTAGAGTTTCATATGGTCCGGAAGTCTGTGCCACAAATAAGGAGCTGAAGAAACGAATTACCATTTTCCCCATGTTCTATTAGTCTGTGGTTTAATTAAAAGAAATTTGCCATTGGAGCGCATGAACTCGCGATGTGATTTATAAGGAATGAGAAGATACGAGAGGTATAAAGGAGACAATTCAGTGGTAGAATTTTAAACAGAAAGTAGTTTTTTAAACACAAAAGTATTTGAAGTGACCAATATACCGGTCTTTGCTTTATAAATAATGAAACGTGTGAGGTGTGACTAATGGAATCTATGGCCTAAAAGACTAGAACTATGAAGAACAAATTTAATGAATATAAGAGGTCCTGACCTTGCTGAAAACATATAACATTTGAAGTATAAGTTCAGGGCTCCAGCTAGTCCATCTTGTATGAAAGAGGACTTCAAAAGAAACAAAATGGTAAAGAAACTGTGCAAAAGCCTTATTGCGTTAAGATATTCAAGTTAGAGATATTCAAGTTTAAAGTTTGGTATAATTTGTGTAGAAACGACAGAAATCAGACTAGTTGTGATGTCATAGCCTCAGATTCCACAAAGTCTCTATGTATTCTATCTTATTTTGTGGATTTTTAAAAACCATCGAATGTTTTAGGAAAGTTGCAAAACAGAATCATGTAAGGGTAATTATTAATTGGAACTTACCAGTCAACACTTTACTGATACCCGCCATCTTGTCCTTTAGAGAGACGGTGCCGAAACACCCACCAATACCATCTTCCTGACTTATGCCACACCAACTCTCCCCTCCCACATCACTGCCGGCTACCTGAGAATCCCAGTCGCCCCATACATTCCCAACCCCCTCCGTTGTAATAAGTGCCAGAGGGTTGGCCATGGAAAAAACTCCTGTCACAGCCAAGTGCGCTGTGGCAGCTGTTGAGCCTCGGACCATGACAGTGCCTCCTGCACCAATTGTGACTGTGCTCACTCAGCCAACCATTTCTCCCTTTCAAAAGACTGCCCCACCTGGCTTCAGGAAAAGCAGATAACCAAACTGAAAACCCTTAATCCCAACATCACTTGCCTGGAGGCTAGGATGCAATTCCTCGCTTCCCTCCACACCAAACCTTCCTACTCGCGCGTTGTCTCCTCTAACACCAATACCGCCCCCCTTACACAACTAAAACTAACTCACATGTCCAAACCGACCTCACCTTGCTCTTTTTACTCAGATCTAAGCCCATCACGACTGCCAACAACCCAACCACACCCATTACCCAAACCATCTCCACTACCACTTCTCTCCCCAACCTTTCTTCCTTCTCTAAGACCCCCACTGTCCCCTACCCCAACACCTCAAATGCCATCAAACATCAAGCTCAAGCCAACCTAACAAACATCAAACCAACAAAAAACCAATCAACAAACAGCCTACCATCCGAACCCACATGTATGACACTGAAGTGAACATGGATTGTTCAATTACCGAACACATCGAACATACTTCTCGTCCAACTTAAAAAAACACAGGTGGTTATTGACTGGCTTGTAAGCATGTGTGCAAATCTTTAGACCAATTAAAAGCAATTAAAAGCGGCTAATTGTATTGTATATTTCTGTCCATGTTAACACTATAACCGGCCATGTAGGAGATTTTTAAAGGCAAGGCCTGCCAGTAGCAAGACACATGAAATAATATAAGGTAACATAAAATATATTCTGGCTGAATATCTAAATGCAAGTGACTGTCAATGATAAAAGGACAAACTAATGTAAACTCTCGTAACAAAAAGGATTAAACTTGATTAAACTTACTAAAGAAACTGAACTAGTATGAACATTCTTGTAAATCAAAAACAAAAAGAGAAGACCTCCATGGTCTAGCGGTCACAGGTCTTGAGGTCATAGCATCAGTGTGGCATGTAGAGGTCCTCATCCCAGTCGTGGTGTCTCATTCACCAGTGTTTTACAAGTGGTTTATCAAACAGCCGTGGACATCTGTATATAATCGTAGCTGTTGAGAATGGGAGGCAGGTAGTTCATAGGAAGGCAGGTAGCTCAGTTGGTTGAGTGTACAACTGATATGCTGGAGGTCCCAAGTTTAAGTCCCAACATTAATTTAACCAGCATTTTTTTCACAGATATGAAGGATGATTTACGCTGACATCAAGTGCAGAGGTTTGTCTTCTGCATCATACCTTCTCCCCCACCTGTCCTTTGTGAAAAGTGGCAAATGGTTGGGTGGCACTCACCGTCCTTTGGAGGGGACGTAAAGTCATCGGTCCCGATGGTAAAAGTTTCACCCCCTACCTGGTTCTTTGAACATTTCTTGAAAAGAGCAGGGTGTTAACCCGGTGTTCATCCACTTTCCATCCTGGCAAATTCTTTGGGTACACACTGAAAACAAGTCGGTGTTGACTTTTAACCAATAAGAAAGAGGAATATTAAACGGATATGATGTAAATATTTTTTAGTTGGTGCAGTGCTTAAGGAGTTGTGCTCATATACGAAAGGGACCGGGTTTGATTCCTGTTGTGAGTGCTGCATTGTGTCCTTGAGTAAGACACTTTACTCTACTTGCCCCAGTCCACTCAGCTGTAAAATGAGTACCAGCATTGCTGGGGAGTTAACCTGCGATGGACTGGCATCCCTTCCAGGGAGAGTCATGTGCTCTCATCCGCTTGCGCTATGGAAACCGGGGATAAGCACCGGCCCTATTAGGCCTAATGGATTTAACTTTAATTGTAAATACTTCTTACAAGATGTTTAATTTTTGAGAGATTTGTTTAGACTGGTGTAAGATCACAGGAGATTCCAACTCATCAAAAAAGCAAACTTTGTTAAAGGTGTTATGGACGTGGAGTAGTTTGTGTATTGGTTGAAAAGAGTATTAAAATCTGAGCAGATTAGGTTTTGAGTTATGGCTGTGATTTGTAATATATGACTGGAGGAGCAGCTCAAAATCTGTTTACAATTCTCTGAATTCTGTACTTAAGTTTAGTCACTGAAAATGCTGGGAAAGTTTATCGAGGGCATGGCAAAAACTCAAAAGGTTTGTTCATAATTTACTGCAGTGCTTCACAGACTTATGATAGACTTCTAATTAACAAAAGATTTACACAAAGAAATACTGAGGTTGCCATGTAATACATCCCAAATTTGGATGAAATATGCAAATTTATTGCTGTGATTTGAAAAGCTGTAAAATTGTCAATGTTTCACTTATATTTATAACTTTTTGCTACTATGATGGTTTTAATGGATCGTTTAGAAGCAATGTTGCCTCTAAAGGCTGATATACCTTTACTCCTCTTCATGCCTAGGCTGAGGTGATCACCATCCTTGCATGTCATGGCATTGTCTCTCAAAACCCCCAGCTGAACTTCTTTAAGTTCCTGTTCCACTATTCTGTACCGTGACTTCTTTGATCTATTCTTCTGACTTATTTTGTAAAAAATATGGAAACAATAGAAAAAGTGTTGATTACTACAGATTCATCATTCTTTATTTTCAAGTTTATGAGAATATTTTTTGAGCAAGAATATCTATTCAATTTCGATATTAAGATCCACGACTAGAATCAGCTGCTATTCTTGAATGTACTGTGGTAGAGGATGTGTACTTCTAAAAAAATCATAGCTCACAAATCTGCATAATAAGAACTGAATATTCATGATGCAGTGATGTAATTTCTTTGCCTTTCATGCTATGACTATAGATGTATTTCAGTTCAAATTTGTCTGATGTTATTTGATGCCAAATTACCTAGTTAGATTTAAAGGTCTATAGACAGGTACAAATGTTTCACTGTTCTACCATGTACCGAAAAGGACCATGAAGCAATATCTTTCCTTAGGGTAAATGATCCATCAATCATTTACAGCTAATGCACAAATCACCTTAGGCATATGATACACAGCTATTTTTATCACCAGTTTGAAAACAAACTTCTCTCACTTGGACACCTAACATGGATGAGTGATTTAAATCACAAAAGTGCCTTGATTATTCAGCTCTGGCTTTGTGTAATCTTATACAGACAAATAGCCTTGGGATACTTGGCTGTGGTGTGCACGGGAATGGCAGATAAACAATCATTGTTGGAATGGAAACACAATACACTGAACAGGAAGACGAGTTGGTAATTGTCATACCTGAGTTTTTAGAAATAAACTCAGGTGTCTGGTGCGGGTAGGGTTAAAGAGAAACTTTTCAGCAAAGAGTGAATTTTTGTTACAATATATATATGCAAAAATATGTGATGAATGAACAGGAAAACACCTCAAAAGTGCTTTTGTATTTCTTAATATTTCTTCCCTTAATTTTGGACCTTGAAAATGTTCAAAATGTGCCTTCTCCATCATGAGGTTGGTTGGGAGTTTGTTAAAGTTCAAATCCTTTTCATTACAATTATAAGTTCCTTTTTTTTCAAAGAGAAATGGCAGAGAGTTAGGAAACAATGGATTTACATAAGAAATTAGACCCTATATCCCATTCATACACCACAGTAACACAAAATTATGCATGTTTGCACAACAATTTTCAAAAAGCTGTTATATGGCCAATTTTTAACAGATTTGGATGAAATTTGTTGCTTTCGGGTTGCTTAGCTGATTTTAAATCAATTTAGCTAATGTTCTGCTCTACTTGTCCATGTACCTTTAAATAACTGTGATTTTAATAGTTATAGGAAATTGCAAAATCATTTTGGTGTTGTGATAATCTTTTGTCAGGAGGAGACTATCGAGAGTTTTGCAGCATGTGTTCTATACTGTACTTGTCCTTAGTCAGTGCCAGGCTGTTATCATAGTATTTTTGCACATGGGTCAATGCTAGTGTTATCATAGCAAGTGTGTTGTGTTTTTTGCATCATGCCAATATTGTGCCACGGCATCTACAACATTGCTACTCACAGCGCCCTCACTCAATATTTCTTTAATAACATACATGCTGTGTTCGCTTAAACCATTTACAAAATATTCTCCGGACAGTGTATGTACAGAGTGTGAGAGCAGTGATGCGTACATTTTTGGTGACCTAAGATGTTCAATTTTCTAACATGTGGAAAGACCAGACATCGCTGTTATAAGGGCACGATTCTTTCTTGTAACATTGTGAATAATGTTTCTATCAATAGATTTATTTGTGATGATTCCTGTTTGTACACAGTATATAACAACATTTTAAGCAGGGCCTCTTTGAGTGGAATGTGCAAATAAGAAAACATTTTGAAAATTATTGTTTTGCAAAATTATTGAGGGGGTCATGTCTCCCCTGGGGTTGTTGGCCTTGAAATTGAGAAGCTGTTTTGAATTACAAAGGTCATCCAGTCTAACATCACAAATTGGCTGCTAACTGTTTCTGACTTGCTGCATGGAGAGAAAGGGGGAGGAAGGGGGTGGAGGAGGGTTCCATTTTCTCAATAAGATTTCCGAATTAGACATGAATTATAGTGAGGTGTATGATGAATTATAGTGAGGTGTATGATAAATTATAGTGAGGTGTATGGAATTTGTGTACATTGGGGGTGGTATGGGAGGGGGAGGGAGGGGGTGCGATCACTATGGTGCCCAGCCCAGTCTTACATCACAAATTACCATTGCATAACATTATATGGTGATGTCTGAAGATCGTAAAGTAACTTAAAAATACGGCCTCTACAGCCCATAGAGCTTTAAAAGAATTTTGAGTTAATTGTCATCTAGGGTTTTTGACCCTTTTGGGGGTCATGCAAAGGGGTTATTGTTGAATGGAATTACTTTGTGATGGTGTATAGGCCTTTGTTATGGTTGACAGTGTTTGTTATGTATCTTTTGCATTTATTTTGGGTTTATACGCTGTGATGGGGGGGGGGGGGAGGGGTTGTTAGGGTATTCTGTCATAGGTATATGTAATGTATGGGAGCTTGAGTTGTCATGGGGATATCACTTTCAGGGGAGTTTTTGTAGACTTCTGTGGACATGGGCTTCAATTGTCATAGTGGCTTATACTTTGGTTATCAAAAATGTGATTCATAATTTCTTAGGACTTTAACCACTATAGAGAACTATTTTGGGTTGTTGATTCTGTGCTGTTTGTGGAGGGTTCTTGTTTCAAAAAGAAATTCCAAAGACAAATATCAGAGGTTTGGAATAGATTGACCCACATTGACTTGAGTAAAACAGGCCAGATGAACGCAATTTCGCATTTGTTGCAGCTGCTTTCTCTGTACCTATTTTTAAGTTAGTGGAATGCTACCTTGAGTTTGAATATTCAAATTTGTACAATTGAGTAGACTCAAAAGAATGGTGTTGTTGTTCATTGCAGGTATGTTAGTGGAAGGATGGTCTTCACCCTCATTACAAGATCAGATGTCAGCGGGCAATCCCCAAGAAACCCTTCCAGACGAACCTGGTCACAAACAGCATGGGAAATTTCAGTGCGACCTTTGCGACAAAACATTTTTTAGGAAAAAATATTTATTAAGGCATAAACGTATTCATGAAAAACCCACTTATAATTGTTCCTTTTGTCTTAAGTCATTTGCAGACAAAAGCAACTGTATCAGACACGAAAGGATCCACACGGGTGAAAAACGGTTTAAATGTAGATTTTGTGGAAAGTGCTTCGCAGACAATCGTAACTGCAAGAAACATGAGCTTAAGGTTCACGCATGGGGATATTATACTTAACTACCTGCATCTTACGCAACAGTAAATTTGAGAAATTCCTCTTGATGGAAAGAAAACCATTTTCTATGAGCAATATGGGCATTCAGATTTTTCGAATGCTATGAGGATATCTTGAGTAGCCAAGACTGTACAGGCTCACGTTAAAGAACAGAATGTCTGAACTGTACAAGTTAGTTGGTTGTCTACAGAATATGCATAAGCAGGATTTTCCCACCAAAAGTGGCGAAAAGCAATATCATAAAATTTCCTTACAAAAGATATGTATATGGAAAAAAAAGTGTGTGGGGTGGAGGGTAGATTCCCCCTTAGACCTTTCAAATTCCATCTAAAGTTAGGCCCCATAACATTTTTTTTAGCTGATCACCCTCGCACGCATCAGTTTTTAAAGAATCCTAGATTTGTATGAGGACATGCCTAGATTCTTGATCGTTGACTTGAAGAGTGGAATTTCTTAACTATTCAAGTCCACTGGTTGTCTACCTAAGATACACATGGCAGTACATGGTCATAAGTCGTATGCACGGATGGAAAGTTGCATTGACATGGTGGCCTGTTCTGCCATGTTTGTGTGATGTAGATTTATGGTTGAATGATAGATTTTAACACTCATGGTCGCGAACTGTGGTTAGTAAAAAGGGATTAATAACCTTGTTTGATTTTTACCATATAAAGAACAGTTTTGAGGGAGTGGGCATCAATATGCAGTTTGTGGAGGGTTTTTCTTTCAAAAGAAAAATATCAGAAGTGTAGAATAGAATGGCCTGCATTGACACAATTTTCTCATTTGGTGAACTTGTCAACTCTGTACATGTTTTTCAATTGGTAGAATGCTACCTCGAGTTAAAATTGAGTAGACTCAAAAGAATGGTGTTGTTGTTCATTTCAGGTCTGTTAGTGGAAGGATGGTATTACCAGAATCCACGCTCATTACAAGATGAGACAGATGACAAACCCCGAGAAACCCTTCCAGACGAACCTGGGCACAAACAGCATGGGAAATTTCAGTGTGACATGTGTGCTAAAACATTTTTAAAGAAAGACTATTTATCTAGACATAGACGTATTCATGACACCCACAGTTATAAATGCACCTATTGTCTCAAGTCATTTGCAGACAAAAGTAACTGTTCTAGACATGAACGAATACATACGGGTGAAAAACCATATCATTGTAGATTTTGTTCAAAGTGCTTCACGGATAGCCAGAACTGCAAGAGACATGAGATTAAAGTTCACGCAACGGAATATTTTGCTCAACCTCGCGTATCTGAATTAAAAGAGCATGTGACCAAAAAATGAGGGCGCCTTATTCAAGGTAGTAGAGTATGGTGGCACTTGCAGTTGAAATGGCAAGGGGTGGGGCGAAGGTCTTGAGAAAAAGGTTATCACCAATTTGGCACATTGTTTGCACAATTTGATCCAAAACAGAATTCTATATAGTTATTAAAAATGGACATGATGATGTATAAAAGGTATTTACATTGCAATTCAGAATCCAGAAGGGGACTTATTGCTCCCCTATCTCCCTGTAAATGGAGGGCACTTTTTTCCCTCATGTGGTGAAGGGCAGGGGGGACTTGTCCCTGTGCTCCAGGCATCCTTGACCGGTACTTCACAGGTACTGTGTTGAGATTGCTCCAATTGACTCAGCTGTTGAATGAGTGCCAACGTACTGGTGAGCAATATGGTGTCCCATCCAATGGAGGTCGGCTATTCCCATCAACTTGCACCAAGGGAACCTGGGATAAACCTCAACATAAATGAGCCTTTTATGATTCTGACTGATTCAACTTTGAAGAGACAAGTGAGGGTGTAACTTTCTAGAGACTCGTAAATAATCAGCAACGTTTTTTGACCCCCAAGTGAAGAGGTACAGACAATAACATTTTATCACTTTGCCTCGCAAAACAGGTCAAGAATATTAAAAAAATTATCAAAAAAATTATGAATCTAGTCCATCTTTAAACTAAATTATTCTCGGCTCTGCAGAATATTCAAACACCTCAACCAGGCAATATGGTACTGCATCTTCATCAATGCCTCCAAATTGTGGCCAGAGTTTCCAAAATGTATGTGTGCCTTTCCATCGTTGACTTATACTTGTGGACTGATGGGTGAACAAGTCTTTGTTTGAACAGCATTGAAAAGAAGAGAGCAAGATGAGACATTTTTTTTCTCTCACAAATATCAGGGCTCTCTGTTTGTGGTTGGGTGGTGCTCCTTTAAGGGTTTTCTTCAGTGGTGTAGGAGAAAGGTGTCTTATATGAAAGAGGGCTTGAAAGAAACAAAATTGTGACAAATAATTTATATCTTTTTCTGTTTTAAAGGAAATTCCCATGGATTTTCATTTTTTTTATATATGATAGAGAAAAATTTTAGGATTAAAGTGGTGAAAAAACTATGTTAATATCTTATTCTGTTTGGAAATTATGAAATTATATGAAGTATTTTTGAAGTTGGATAAAAGTGACTGTTGATTGGCAACATCTGTTATGTCATAGAGACAATTTCAACAAAACATTTTCTGTATTTCTCTAAAAATGATTTAATTTTTTTTTTCTCATTGAATATTGATGTACACCAAGCAAAAAAAAAAAAAAAATGTTTTCCTGTAAATTATATATTCCACCCCATCTCTATAATGAACCAAAAATGCTTTTCGATAATGTAAAAAAAGTGATTAAATTTATAAGAAATACATAACTGTGATGGATTTGTTTTGATGACATCACCAAGCTGAAGGACTTGTACTGTACGAGGTGCTTTTAAGAACATTTTTCTACTCTTCAAATTCTTAAAACTTTTATACGGAATAAGATATTAAATAGTTTTTTCACCACTATATTTCTATAAATAATCTATGTCATATATAAAAAAATGAAAATCCATGGGAATATTCCTCTAAGGAGGTATTTTAAAGTTCCGTCTCATTTGCATAAAAAGGACTGGTGTGGGAGGTTTACTGTTAAAGGTTTTCACCATTATCCTCACTGTCCAACAATTGTTAACGTATTTTGAAGAAAATTAAATAAACTTTTAATTATTATTTTTCATCAAAGTGTGTTAAAAAAAAAAAAAAAGGTTCTGATGGTAAATTATATTTACCTTACCATTTTCTGTTTTTCTACTTTCTTGACATATCCATTGGCTTTTAAGCCATAAAATGTTAGGGAAAATATAATAGAACACATACAAATCTTCAAGAATGTGGAAATGTTCATTTTAACAACCCACATGTTGTTAGCTAGTATGGTATTTAGAGGTTGAATTTTGTTATAGGTATATGGACAGGTAGAGGCAACTTTAGCTAAATTGATTTAAAATCCACTGAACAACATGAAGAAAGCTAAACATTTCATCAAAATCAGTTAAAAATTGGCCATTTTACAGCTTTTCACAGATTTTTGTGCAAACATGCATATGTTTGAAAGGGATATCTCTATTTTCTTATGTAAATCTATTGTTTTTTAAGCCTGTGCCATATCTCTTTTCAAAAATATAAAGAAAAACAAAAGCATTTTGTGGTCATTTTCTGTTCATACATCGCATTTTGTCAATATATTAAAAATGTTCAAACTTTGATTACTCATAACTCATAAAATTCAAAGACTGTTTAACTCGGAAATTAATGCTCTTTTCCGTTCGTGCTTGAACAGAAAACTTAGGTACCTGTGCATAGACCATAGGAGGGCAAAGCTTAATGTGAGTTTTGTCAAAAGAGGTTTGTTTTTGTTCAAGTATTTTTCTTCTCACAAGTGTTTGCCTTTTTCAAATTTTGAAATTGTTTTTCCAACGTGCATGCCATTGTTGTTATTCTTTGTTATTTTGAGCAAATAAAATTTATTACACAAGTATTTAAAACTTTATTCTGTATTGTGCATACGGAACCTGAAATCTTTGGTAATTTCTTGTCAGAATTATAACAAAATATCTATGATGTTGGAGGTGGGGGATGGAGGGAGTGCGCCCTTTGTTAATGTCATTTTCTGTCCTTATATAAGCCTGGAAATTATCCATAGATTTGAAACCAGTATCGTTACTTTTGCATACACAAGTGAAAGTTTGACAAAAATGTACTTTTAAGCTTCGTCTGTTTTGTATAAACATTATTTGAAGTCGGCGTCACTTTTCTTGAAAACTTGGAAATAAGTTTCCTAACAATGCCTATTTTAAAGTTGTGCAGATGAGATCATGCTGCAGAGCATTATGATCTTGATGTTATAAAATCTGAACAGAAGTTCTTTGTGTTCTTCCTTGACCATATTTTATCTGTACAGCCATGAGTTAGATTTCATTGTTGGGATGTTCATACCGTAACAAATAGTTTGGCATGTTTTTGTATGTTTCATTAGTTGTTGTGTTCCTTTAAGTTTCAAACAGTCAGACCCGACCTGATATATAAGCAGATCGGGTCAAACTTTTCCTCTTTATTCTGAAAACCACAAGTAATTAGGATCAAATTTCCCTTATCAATGGCTCCATTGTACTAGTTCTCCATTTGTTTAGGGAAAGAAGGATGAAGATGGGGGGAAAGAGGGGGGGGGGGGGAGTGGAAGTTGGTGTTTAGTATCAAATTAGCAATGGATGCAGTCCTTGGGGGGAAAGAGGGGGGGGGAGGAATGGAAGTTGGTGTTTAGTATCAAATTAGCAATGGATGCAGTCCTTATTGTGTGGTTGAGTGCTTATTTTAATTAGGATAAGTGGTCTCATTATTTGCTACATCAAGTTTGTGGCTATGATTTGCTGGAACAAATTTGTAAGGTTATAAGTCATGTGTTTGTTTGTGTTTAAAGACACTTTAACAGTTTTAAGTCACATGTGCCACACAAGGTTATTTATGTATGGTTATAAATGTTTGGTGCTTGGACTAAGTGCAAAGATATGTGTAAGTCTTGTGGTTATGATGGTGCTATGTATAAACAAAAAAGAAATACCAGCATGAGAGTTATGCAGAGAAGCATAAAGGAGTAGTACAGACCTTTTCAAATCTGAATCGGCAATTTCCGGATAACTTATTTAAATAATGTCACATGGCTGAGATTCACGTGTCCATAATGGACCAATCGTATACTGGAGGAATCTTATTGACCAATAAAATACTGGAGGAATCTTTGCTGTCTGCACAATTCATGCACTGTATGGAACGAAGCGATGAAAAATGTTTTCAAGCGCACGTATCATACGTGCGTTGTACATGAAGGAAATACGCGCATGCATTGCTTACATTTTTTCATCAAACCTGCATCTGATTGATTGGGAAACAAAGGAAAAGTCCCTCCAGCATTTGATTGGTTGAAGTACTGAAGAAATCACGTTCAGTTAATTTGGTTTGAAAAGGTCTATGAAAGGCCAGCTATTGGCCAGTTGAGAAGGTTGAATGGTGTTTTCGAGACATTTTGGATAACTTCATTATTTTTTGTAATTATGTTGTATTTTCGATAAAACTCATACTTTTAATTATGGATACACAAGTAATAAAATCAATCAGAATAAAAAAACTTTTGTCATTATTTCATTATTTGTTTTGCTTATATGGATTTAGAGGGTTTTAAAAGGTTTATTGACATGTAGCAATTTCTATATTGTGCTTATAAGGTATTAACATCCGAGCAGATTAGGTTTTGAAATTTGAAAATAATACTTTTAGTTGTTATTGCTTATAATGTGCAATATGACTGGGTAGACAGCTCAAAATCTTTTTGTAATTCTTTAAATTTCTTACCCTAATCTCAGTTACTGAAAGTCTATTTGTGCTAGAATTACTTTGTGTGTACCAGGGCCATAATTATTATCTGGAAAGTAGTATAACAACTTGCAAATGCTGGAAATTATTTTTTGTAATTGTTTTTGCTCTGTTCATAGATTTTAAAGTAATTTACATAATGTTACATCTACATGTCCATATACCTTAAAGCATGAACTTTACAGGCTATTATATGAGTCAGGACTCCCTCTAAAAGATCTATCTGTTGGTAGAGGCAATTTAGCTAAAGCCAGTAAAAATCATGAAAAAAACACAAATTCCCTTCAATATCGGCACTAAAAAGTCAATAACTGCTTAACAGGCAAACTTGTAGGTGTTAATGTACACATTTTGTGATACTCTCTTTTCTTATGTAAGTTCTTTTGTTTCATAATCATGTACCACATTGCATGAAAGTAATTTTGCAATTAAATATTCTTTAAAACTTTTTAATATGACTTCTGTTTAATATTTGATTATTATAGCTTTACTGCACCGCCACATGTTTCTAATTTTCCTAAAAGGAGAGAACATGGAGCCTGATTAGTCTGTCCCTATCCTGCATTTTAATCAGGGGAAAATATTCCCTTTCATCTTAAAAAAACAAACAATGACATTCATTGTGGATATAAAATTTCTCGTCTTTTATAAGAAAATCATTATCCTATGACAGGGCAGTGGCAAAAATTTTACCTCTACATTTGACATTCCCCCCACATTTGACATTCCCCCATTTAACACTCACCCACATTTGACATTCCCCCATGTTTGACATTCCTCCACATTTGACATTCCCACATTTGACATTCCCCACATTTGACATTCCCCACATTTGACATTCCCCATTTGACATTCACCCCACATTTGACATTTCCCCACGTTTGACATTCCCCCACATTTGACATTCACCCCACATTTGACATTCCCCATGTTTGACATTCCTCCACATTTGACATTCCCCCACATTTGACATTCCCCACATTTGACATTCCCCCATTTGACATTCCCCCATTTGACATTTGACATTTCCCACATTTGACATTCCCCACATTTGACATTCCCCACATTTGACATTCCCCATGTTTGACATTCCCCACATTTGACATTCCCCACATTTGACATTCCCACATTTGACATTCCCCATTTGACATTCCCCACATTTGACATTTCCCCACGTTTGACATTCCCCACATTTGACATTCACCCACATTTGACATTCCCCATGTTTGACATTCCTCCACATTTGACATTCCCCACATTTGACATTCCCCACATTTGACATTCCCCACATTTGACATTCCCCATTTGACATTCACCCCACATTTGACATTCCCCACATTTGACATTCACCCCACATTTGACATTCCCCATTTGACATTCACCCCACATTTGACATTTCCCACGTTTGACATTCCCCCACATTTGACATTCACCCCACATTTGACATTCCCCCATGTTTGACATTCCTCCACATTTGACATTCCCACATTTGACATTCCCCACATTTGACATTCCCCACATTTGACATTCCCCATTTGACATTCACCCCACATTTGACATTTCCCCACATTTGACATTCCCACATTTGACACTCACCCACATTTGACATTCCCCATGTTTGACATTCCCCACATTTGACATTCCTCCACATTTGACATTCCCCACATTTGACATTCCCCACATTTGACATTCCCCACATTTGACATTCCCCATTTGACATTCACCCCACATTTGACATTCCCCACATTTGACATTCCCCACATTTGACATCCCCATTTGACCCCACATTTGACATCCCACATTTGACATTCCCCCACATTTGACATTCCCCACATTTGACATTCCCCACATTTGACATCCCCACATTTGACATTCCCCATATTTGACATTCCTCCCACAATTGACATTTCTCCCACTTTTGACATTAGCCCACACATTTGGTAGGAAATTCCTGCCCTTTTCCACCATTCCCCAGATTTTGGGGTTGCAAGGGATAATCCCCCCCACACACGCACACACTTTCTTCTCAATATTTTGTATGGTAATTTCTTCTATTTTAGTATGATTTTTCTTCCATCCTCTCATGAGCCAACTTTAATTTTTTGTACTCTTCCCCCCGCCAATCACATTACTCTCTAGAAAATAATTTGTGTGACTTATGATGTTAATTTCATACATCTTTACTTTTGGGAGCGGTGTTTTTTCAATGTAAGATTTCATTTTCAATCAACTGTTTTCTATTTTAATTTCTTCAGATCCATATGTAGTCAATTTCTCTGGAGACTTGATGGCAGCTCCCTGCTCAGAAAGTCATCAAGAACTGATGTGGAACATTAACAGACCATACAAATGTAAATTTTGTTCAAAGAGTTTCTCCCAAAAAACTGCCTGCCAAAACCATGAGAATATTCATACTGGATTGAAACCATTCAAGTGTACATACTGTGAAAAGGAGTTTCGTCAAAAGAGTGCACTTATAAGCCACGAGAGAATTCACACAGGATATAAACCATATAAGTGTAGATTTTGTGAGAAATCTTCATACAGGGTGGGGCCTGTAAGCGTCATGAATTTGTCCACTTTGATAACAAGCCGTATTTATGTCACTTCTGTCCACGCTCGTTTATTTACAAGAATGAATTGGCTACCCATGAGTATACCCACTCAAAGTTGAGGTAATCTGCACCACAAGGGAAATGGAGGGAGGGGGGGGGGGAGGAATTATCCCTTTTTGTGGGCAGACATCCATGGAGTGCTTAAAGTTCTGGGTAGGTTATATCATAATTTCTGCAATTGTGGAAAGAAAATTTAGAAATAAAGATCTGATATCATTTGGATGAGCGTACGTGATAATGGAGCCAGATGATCATGTACACCCACAGGAGTGAAAATTTGTAGTTGGAATCATGAAATGTGGGATAACAGTTGGATGGGTGATTGAGTGGTATATATTTTAATTGCACCCTCATGTGTCCATAGATAGACCCTCCAGAAATGGAAAATTCTCATCGAAACTTATTCATTGTCATCGTGACAATTTCTTTCACGTAATGTTTCTGCAACGTACTGTAGCAAACAAGAGAACATGTGGTTGCGAACTTGGAGGGGACATGGCCAAACACCTGTACTGTTGCCTCCATACACCTTTCTGGTGGGCAATAACCAATTTTTCCTGTGGATATTTCCTTTGGTTTTATCTAATTTCTTGAAGGCATGGATCCACATAAGATTCGATTTGCACTGCAGGCACATGATTTTGTATGGAATTACAGGCTTGTAAATCAATACCACCAAACCAAGTTTAGTTAATTAATTTATCAAAATTTCTTCCAGGAAGAAATATCGTTTTCCTTCTTACCTTTTATTCCATTAAAAAAAAAAAGACCAAATTTTTTTGCCATGACACTCCAGAAATGAAATAATCTGTTTTAATATTATCATTTCTTGTTTTATTCAATCCTTTTCATTTTAGACAGTTTTTCTATTGTTAGAATATTCAAATTTTCTTTGATTCTTGAGGGAGGCAGGGTAGCTCAGTCGGTTGAGCGTATGACTGACATGCTGGAGGTTCGAATCCAACGTCGATTTAACCAGCGATTTTCCCACAGATATGCAGAATGATTTATGATGAAATCAAGTGCAGAGGGTTTGTCTTCTGCATCACACCTTCTCACCCACCCGACATTTGTGAAAAATGGCCAATGGTTGGGTGGCGCTCACCATCCTTCGAAGGGGACGTAAAGCCGTCGGTCCCAATGGTAGGGGTTTCACCCCCTTGCTGGTTTTCTGAACACTTCTCGAAAAGAGCAGGGTGTTCATCCACTTTCCATCCTGGCAAATTCATCGGATACACACTGAAAACAAGTCATTGTGACTTATGTGTGGTTTTCCTGGCAAATGCCTAAAAATGCAAAATCAAAAACATGCATGTGAAATTTGCATATTTAAAATTTGTTAAAATTTCATCTATTTTTTCATTCTGTCTCACATTAAACATCCTAGTGACCATTGGCAGATTTTTTTGGGAAATGGTGTGACTTCCCCCTCCCTCCTCCTGACCCCCTCCACTTTTTTACCGAATGTATATCTCATGCATGGTGATTTTTTGTATTTTTGTGTTTTTGAGATTGGAATTTTCCTCTAGGTTTGCAGTAGAATGCAAATTTAAAACCTTTGATTGTTGAAGTTTTAGAAAGAAATGTAAAGAATAATTTTTAGCTGTAATCCTTTTCATACATCATCACCTTTGCATGTGCTGAAAATTTCTCAAACTTTATTTTTTATGATTTAAAAACTATAAATGCTTTTTGTGACTATTCTAATGAGACGTGACAATCTACCTGTCCACATACCATGAACTATTTCAGATTCCACATACTTCCTACAATCCCCGACAAAAGTAAATGACACAAAACTGCTGCCTTCCTCAATATTGATTGAATTTTTTCAGCCAACATAAAACAAGCATGGGGGGGGGGAGGGGGTAGGGGATGCGCTTGTAAATTTATGTAAGTGACACGTGGAGGCTGAATAAGACATGCATCTCTAAAGTTTTGTCATTGATTTTGTTGGGATTGTATCTTGTTTACGGGTTTGATTGCTATTTTCGTGTGATTCAATTCTTTGTGTGGGGGAGACATCTTTAAATCTGTCTCCCTCTGTACATGTCTCCCTCTATACATGTCTCTCTCTATGCATACTATGAACCTCATACTATGAACCTAATTTCTGAACCTTATTTCTACTTATGATTATTTTCACTTATCTTATACATATTTCTTAAGTTTGTATAACTGATTCTCTTGATTTCATTTGTTTTCTTTTGTATTGGGTGCTTGTTTTATAATTGATAAAGCAATGTGGGGTAATATTGAAACTTGTTTAATATATCAGTTTTATGTAAAGTGGTTCCCCATCAGCAAAGTGGGTTTGCCATCAGATGGATAGTCTTGAAATTGATTGAAAATGATCAGAAGTCTATTCTCCATTAACAGTGTGTTTTATGGGGATGGAGGGACATGGCAAAGACTCCACAAAGTAAAACCAGGTTTAGTCAAAATTTGCTGCATCTTTTTTTTTATGCCAAAAAGAATTAGGGATAGACATTTCCCCACAAAAAAAAATGAAAAGATGTCCATTTACAAATATATGGATTCCACCTGTCCCCTGCAAAAATTATGGACATCACAAAAATTATGGAAATTAGTATAGAATGATGGGGAAAGTCTATTCTTGTTAAATTTTATTGACTCAAAAACTTTTACATAATTTGCTGCATTTTAAAGAAAATAGACATTTTGTAAAATAATTAATATTCAACATCACAAAATTTTGATTAACTTGGTTTTAAAAATGCTTGTAAAATAATTAATATTCAACCAGTTTTGATTAATATTTTTGCTTCTATGATGGGTTTTAATAGATTATCAAGCAGCTTAGCTACTGTAATATTGCCTGTACACGTGCATATACGTTTAATGATTAAAGTGCATCAAAACGAGAAATAAAGACCACATCTTAATTTCAACTAATATCCTCACAGTGTAGACGTCTCGACTTGTTTTAGGACAATTCTTGGATAATACAAAGACTTTTGGTTAAAGGTAGTTATCAAATTTCTATGGAGTACTTGCATTGATTTGACCCGTGCATTAAATCCCATTAATGCACAACCTTGATTATTTGGCTTATTCCATTTTCAAAACAGGTAATTTTTTAATAAAGTGATAAAATATATGTAAACTTTTCTTATTCTTTTTAGTTGTTTTTTTATGCATTTTAAACAATCTAACACAAAAAAATTTGATAAAAAAATTTGATAAAAAAATTTGTTTTGGCATCGTGTTTAGATGTGTATTTAATGCAGTTAAAAAAAAACTTTGCACTTGCAAATGACCCTCCTAAAGTTGGGCTATTCCACTTATGTTAAAGTCCTTTGCCCTGTGCATTAAATACGCATAGAAACTCTGTCTCAACATTAATCTTTACTAATTGATAGAAAGAAGCAATAGAGTAAATGTGCATTATATTCATATTTACAACCATGATAGCACGATGCCTAAAGAAGCAGTAACTTAACCAACAAAAAAATAGAACATCAAAATATGAACATTTCAAATCATGCAAACACAAGTTTCTAAAATAAAGCTATCTCTAAAGGAAATACAGATAAAACAAAAGAATTAAGCGAAAAAACTATATGAAACATATTTTAGGAGCCAAAAGGGTGTAAACAGGCAAAAATAAACAGATTTGATTCTTTCCTGCACAATTTGTTTCTTTCTTCCCTTCCTTGCATGTATATTACCAATATTCCAATCATCTAATAGAAAGAACAATATGAATTAATTAAAATGAAACACTTTTCAAACATATATATCCTGAATTTGGTGTGTGTAGAAGTGTATCCTGAATTTGGTATGTGTAGAAGTGTAACCTGAATTTGGTGTGTGTAGAAGTGTATCCTGAATTTGGTGTGTGTAGAAGTGTAACCTGAATTTGGTGTGTTGAAGTGTATCCTGAATTTGGTGTGTGTAGAACAAGACCATAGCATTCATATTCTCTAACATTGTAACTGTTTTAGCACTTACATTTATTAAGCCCAATCCTTGCTACAAATTTTTAGTCTTTTCACCTGCAAGAACCTCCATTTCAGCAGGTATAACTTGCAAACTCTGCTAGAAGCAATTAAGAAACCCACCACAGATAATTCAGTGATTTTACGCATCAGTAATTACACTCCCAATCATCTATATGCTCACAATGGAACTGATTGTGAAGAGCCAGGTATTGTAGATTTGGTTACTGCAGGGCCAAGTTATGTGTGTAATTTGGGGCTGAGGAATCATTCTGACTTTTAAAAGGATGTTTCCATCAGTGAGTTATAAACACTCTGGTGAGTTTGGATGCATTAAACTGAAAATTTATAGCCAGAGTTATTCATCATGTATATATCCCACCCTCCATTGTATGCTATGATGAGATATAGGGGTCTGCAAAAATAACTTATGTTAAGATCATTTTACCGAACAGATAAGACAATGTGTCTAAATGTTCCGTGGTCGTTAATACCTTAAAATATATAACCCAATGCCACCAAATAAAGTGCCTTTGTCAGAATCCTAATTCTAGCTTTACACAATGATCAGTCACATTAAGACACAATGATCAGTCAACTAAGCTTGTTGAGTAATCACTAAAGCTACACAATCAGATAAACAGGGTCGCTGAGAAGATTGCAGGGCCCGAGGGACAACCTGAAACTCTAGGTCCCCATATCAAAAAATTCACCTATTTCTGTTCAAATTTTTCGCCATTGTGAAGCTCCAATTTTTAGGGCCTGCTGTTTAATCGCATATTCTATACTTAATATTTACAGGACCCTAGGACCCTTCTTGGCAGTTCTGCAGATAAATAAATCATCTTCAGTTTAATCATAATGAAAATACATCGATATAAATAAACACATAATGCACTCTTATTGTAAAGCTAAAAACATATGTAAGAGTTGTTGTACATATCACCAGCTGCTATACATAAAACCCTGATATTTTCTTGGAATTCAAGCAAAGACGAAGAAGAAAAAACGTTGCTGGAATCGAGTCATAGTTATAATATCGTGCTCTGTATATACAATCACTAACTTCACAGGTAATACTGTAATTGGTAAGACCAATTTCTGTTTTTCAACATGATTGTCTAATGTATCACTGAATACTTGATCTGAATACAGAATGGGAGCATACACTCTGGCAAATCTGTGTTCTTTTGACGTCAATTGCTAAATGCTGCTTTTTTAAAATTTCCTTGTTGGAAAATTGGGAAAAATGGTCTGTGTTGGTATTCAGCAAACATCCATGACATTGTTTTGCAGAGTTGCATGGTAAATTGCATATGACCCCTCCCCCACCCCACACACACACCAGGTTGACTCTTCTTCATGTATTTCCTGTCCAGGGGTGAGGTTAAGGGTACATGGAGTATCAAATGACATCCCTACTTACTTTTATTAATTTGCATTACTTGCATAAACACATAAAATCATATCTTTAATCTAGTACGTCAAATACAACTACAAAAGTGACAATAACTACCTCAGCTCAGCTCATGTTCTAATGAATACAAAGAAGTGAATATGTTACTGGCGTTTTCATTTATGCTGCAAAGTGATATATTATATCTGTATCTGAAGTCATGCAAAACTCATTGAATGAACATCTTAGTCCAAAATACACTACACTGGAAGGATGTCGACAGATTTCGATTACATTTGTTGTTTTTTAATAACAGTTTTAAACAATTCAGCCATTACACCTTATTACCCACCAACTGTTAACTATTCCAACATGAATACTTTGAGTGCTTATTCATATTTTAACAACACAACTTATGAATGAAGATGGAAGATGTAACATTGAGAAAGACAACGGCAAGTCATGTTTACATGCTTTTCAAAAGACCAAACAATACCAAGATCAATGCTCAGATACACATGTATTTTCAGTGTGAAACATTTGATGTAATAGTCACAAGTATTACTAGCAGCTGTATGCATATACAGCACAAAACGTTACATCAACATGTCAACCCTGAGACAGCTAGCCTATACTGTTAATGTTGAAGACCTTAACCCTTAAAGACCCAGGGGTTCAAAATGTGACAAATGATTATCAGAATTTTTTCTTTAAAATAAATTTTCACACCTCTCCTATCATTTTCTACTACTACAAGTTTAGTTTATATGAATGTTAAGACAATAAACTTTTCAATAAAAAAGTCAAAATAAAGAAAAAATTGACAAAAATATGCAAATTTGCACATTTAAGGCCAATTTTTTGAGCTTGTTTATTTTCTTGTAAATAATGAAAAATGAGGATTCTTTTACATATTTAGATTGTTTGTGAGATTTCCTTTCCATTGATACCAGTCTATATTTTTTTCTAAAAGCAAAACATGCAAAAACAATAAAAATAAACAAAAAATAATGATCGCTGTATTTACTAGCAGAAAAACGGAAGCCACGTGTCCGGTACTGGGAACAAATGTGGGTCATCCACTTGCTGTGCACAGAGACTTGCCACTAGACCAATGTGACTAACTGTGAAAGAGGAAGCTTCATTATTACTTAAATCTAGATGTTATTAGAGAGGGGGTACTTGCTCTTTTTGATATCAATTAAAAGTACATGGCTTGGCTTTTCTTACGATATATTTTGCATACGGTAGGTTTATTGTGATCAGAACTTACAATTTTTTCAAAATTTGGGCAGGAGAAGTCAAAATTCAACCGGAATTGGATACTTTGATGTCTTTTACAGTCATTCACAGCTTTTCAAGCAAAAGCTAGAAGTGGAATTATGGCAAGAAAGCTTTTGAAAAAAAAAGAGAAGTTTTTTTGTTAAATTTTGTGCATTTTTTAATTCTCTTTTTCAATTCATTTTTTCACAAATGTTTTCAACATAACCTCCATCAAAAAGTTATATTTTCTGAAAGAACTATTCAAGCCCTTTCAAAATATACCAAGATCACTGCTGTAGGCCTAATTTGACAAAGAAAAATATTTTGTGAACAAATGTGTCCCCAATCGAGCAAGACATGCTTGGTCTGGTTATTTAAAGGTTAATCCTATAAACACAGCTTCCAGTCTAGCACAAAATGTTACATCAATATTTCAACCCTGACAAGAGCTAGCCACTACTGTTAATGTTGAAGACCTTCATCATATAAACACAGCTTGTAAGTTGTTTTAAGACACCAAATTTATTAAGTGTTTTGTAAAGAAAACATAAAAAAATAACAATGTGAAATATGTTCAAGAGATGCAATCTACACAATAAAAGGACATGATATCAAGAACTGCATGCTGGACAGAACCATCTCTAGTCAGACCTTCCTAGTCGTAAGCAAGCACTATAAATCAACTTAAGAGGTACAAAATACTCAATGAAAGAAATACTGATATGACTCTGTAGGGCATATTTTTGACATGTTAATGTAGTACTGAAAAAAAAAAAAAAAAACAATAAACAATTTACTGTAATAACAGGTAGCACCCATGTATTTAAGTCTTTTACAACCCAAGTGTTGAATTTACAATTACTGGCAGGTTTTAAAAATGATCACAATTAAACTTTGCATCCTTGCTTAAATCACAAATGAGTAAATGATATCCTCTTAGAGTTGCAAGGGAAATTTCTTCAACTATTTACACAAGGCATCCTCTTAGCTCCCAAACTCTTCCAGTTTGCACAAAAAGCTTCATTTTGGAACAAACATATCCAAATTTGGACCTAAAATCTTAATTGTGGACTCCATTTTGGAACAAAATTTTCAATTTAAGGCCAAACATTTTAAGTTCTGAGCTTCCTCTACAACATAGGACCAAAAATCTTCAATCAAGGACCAAGATAGGGAGGTAAAGATCCTTAAGATGTTGTGTTAGGGAGATTTAGCTCCAGAAAAAATCAAAAGCAAGACATGCCCCTAAATTAAACTCCAAGTGGTTGTGACAAACTTAAAAAGTAACTATATTTGAAAGGTTGTCATGGAAACAATCATTTCATATTCTACCACAACAAATATGACTATTTCTGAGTTGCTTTGAATGTTAATAAATAAATAATTATGAATACATTATGATGAATGTTGTTGAATCTTTGATGCTGAGTAATAGTTCCTTATAACTACTGTAGACACACCCATTACATAGTCTTATCTAGATGGATTCTAATCACACAAAGTATAAACAAGGTTAAAGTATTGTTACACACTTTCATGACTGTACAAAGAGGCAAACAAATTGATGGAGAAATAGAGAACAATTTGAAGAATGTATTAACTGCTAAGTGTGTCTGGTGAGGTTTAATGGCACCACAACAGCAAAGGTCAAATTGTGCCTGAGAGGTTAGATTATATCAGAGGTAGGAAAAACGCTAAGATCATCAATTTGAGAAAAGGTTGAGAGCTAATAGACATGAAGCTAGGATCATAAGAGGAAGTGCAATGTGGTAAAACAATAAAATATGGGGGGTTGGGGGGTGCAAATGTTTAGTGTTATGCATACCGACCCCGGGTGAAATGTGAAAGCAATAACTTAGTGGGTAAAGGAACACTAAAATATAGTTGTAGAGGGAGGTATGATGAAGAAAGGAGATGATTATATCTAAGGAATTTTTCCGGAAAAGCTCAGCAATGGAATTGTAACGGAGTGAAGGAAGCTCTGGGGAGGTTGTACAGGGGGCAGTCAATGAGGACATGATAAACAGTGAGGGGAACAGTGACAGTTATTGCACAGGGTTGGGGAAACTGCTAAGGAGATGTGAGTGTGTGAGGTGGGTGTGGCCAATTCCAAGGCTGCTAAGCCGGTCACCTGGTTTGGTTTGTTGATGTGTAACAACACCATGACAGTCAGTCAAATGTGCCAAGAGGGTGTTAATAAATTATGGTGCAAGTGGGATAGTGAGGAGATGGAAGGTTTGTAAGGGAGAAAAGGGGGGGAAAAGCAGAATGTGGAAAGAAACAAAAATGGCATATCCTCTACATGATTATCTTTATTATCAATGAATCCTAAAAAGAAAAGAAAAAATCATGAAAAAACCAGTTTCCAACTTGTAAGACCTATGTAACAAAGGTCAGTCATTCCAGAATAACATAATTTCTAAAATAATTTACAGATTTAAACAACATCTAGCACAAGCACCTAAAATGTCAGAACCACTATTTTACTATCTACACATTTCTAAGTTGTTAATAATTGCATAGTCCTTGATAATAGCTCTCCAAAGAAAAATGGCAAAAACAATTAATCTCCTGGATAAATAAGAGAAGTTTTGTTAGAATTAGTATCATACTTTGCAAAACTATTCAACTATAGGTAAACAGAGTTTTTAAATTGATGGTTGTTCTGTATTTTGATTAAAGGTATATGGACAGGTAGGGATATTATATTCACCAGAAAGACCTTTATATTCTCAAAAAATATTCTTTAAATTAGGATGTTTCGAGTTATGCCTAATCAAAGTTTGAAGACGTTTTAATGTGTGGAAAAGTTATGAACAGAAGACAACTAAAAATCTTTAATGTAATTGTTTACATTTTTGTCCCAAATATCAGTCAATGAAATTACCACACTGTTTTCTCCTACTAAATTGTAATGGAGGGTGTATTGGAGATTCAAAAACTCCACATTAGATTCATCCCATTCAATTTACAATGGTAGAAGATTGAAAAACAATGTTGACATAAGGATATTTTCTTGATGTGATGTCACAAAATTTCAAAAGAATTTGCATAATTTATTACAATAAGGCTTGAAAATTGAAAATGCTGTTAAATAGTCAAGTTTTCACCAATTATGATGAAACATTTATGTTTCATGATTAAGCTGAAGTTGCTGCTACCTGTCCATACATAGATCTTGCATTAGTAAAGGCACTGCTTAAAAATTTGGCCTGCAATTTTAAAGCAACAAATTAACCGCATCATTCCACAAGATTAACTTTGCATGGTAACATTGAGGTATAAATAGTTCTATGCTCATAGTTCATTTCACCTTTTCCCAGCAGCAAAGACAAACAATGCCAGCATTGATTATAGTTACTACTTATATTATAAAAGGATTGCCATTATATTCAAACATGTGGCCCTAAAAATACCATCTAACACCAGTAGGAGTAGTTGTTATCTTGAAGGAGCCTTGGAGAGGTGAAAATGTATATAGTTTTGTGGTTTGGGAAACGAATAAATATATAAGTTTTACTCTGACCAGCCCTGCTCCATTTGAGGGCTGGTTCAGATGTTCCTGGTTTTAAGCAAAGCCATTTCTAATGTGAAAGACTAAGTCCACAATGAAGATGTACGTGTTTGAATACTTGTGTGCAATCTAGGAAGCAGGAATATTCTACAAAGACCTTTATATTAGAGTCAAACGGTGACAACAATGAAATAACAGATTTTCTTACCCCTTTAATAATGACATCAAACCCCATATCATATTATTGTATTATCGATCTGAATAAACCTTGCATTATTATATTCTATCATACATCCTTATACTGATTCTTTATGAAGTACACATTTAATATACATCAAAAATACTATCACAAATTTGTCTTTTTACAATCTATCTATCATTGGTTTTGTTCTACACTGATGATTACAGGAAGACACATTGGATATCAGCCTCAGTCTGTACAACACCATGAAAGGCATCTCAAGCTTATTGCACATAGTATTGAATTTTATGAAAAGGAAAAGAATTGATATACAATAACATCCAAAGATATTAACAGCCACACATTGTAACGATACAAATCCCCTCACCGCTAATGCCACCACATGCCATCCCACCATGTCCCACATCCACAACATGCCATCCCACCATGTCCCACATCCACAACATGCCACCCCACCATGTCCCACATCCACAACATTACATCAACCAAGCGTATCCAAACTCTATTATTGTCATATTCTGCCTTCTGAGTAAAATGAACATTTCGTGAAGATGCAATCGTTAAAATACCATTATGAGCTCATTACAAGTTTTAAAGGATTAGCTCAGTGGTCAAGCAAGTTTATCCTTAATGAAAGAGAAATTGAAGTTAAGAAGACATTTAAGTTATGTCGTATTTGTGTAGAAATGACTGGTGTAGTAAGTCTACTTTGGAAGTGTTATCCTCACATTCTTAACAATTGTTAATGTATTTTAAAGAAAATGGATTAACTCTTTTACTAATTAAATTCTTTTCCCTCAGTTTCTTCAGGTGGTAAACTATAGTTGCCCTTACTAGATTCTATTTTACTACTTTCCTGACATATCCATTGGTTCCACACAGGAAACAATAAGATAGAATACATAAAGACTTTGAAGAATCTGAGGATGTGACATCACAACTAGTCTGATTTCAGTCATTTCTACACAAATGATACAGACCTTAAGTTGATGAACACATCAACTTATTTTACAAAATAAACATCATTGTATAACTCATCAGTTTGGTATTGTTACATTTTTTCACATACACCTATAAATTCAACCAGTTCGTAAATTTTTCGAAGACACACTTCCATCTAGCTAACAATACCATCAATAAACTATCAACAGTGGGTATAAACATATGCACTATAGATATATGTTTGACATAATAAACAGATTTTCTCATTTCTAAATATGTTCTTTGGAGGTAAAACTTGCCCCAATATTTGATTTCTCTCTGGTCTATTTCCATATAACACTCCTCACATCATTGATGACAAATGACAATCTGATAGCACACAACATAATTAATCTTGTGATAACCGAGACAGAACAACACCTTTTGGATTTTCTAATTTCGTCAAACTCAAACCTTTCCTGTTTCGATTGGTTTCTTCTTCTTCATGTATCAAAGCAAACCCTACTCCTTAAAGCTTTCTTACAACATCTTTTCATTCACTCCAAACTCTACATTTTCAAATACAGATATCATCGTTTAACCACAAATATCTTTTAGGACATAATTTTTGATATAATTTTGGTATAATTTGCTCTAATGATTGCAATCCAGCAGTATGCACAAGACAATGAGCTGACTCCTGGTGTCAGATAAGGTCATACATACACAAAGGGTATCATTGAAATACATTAGTGCTTCAAGTACTGTGGAACTTACAAAACAGTATTTTAGATGATAAGACTGTTGTAGAGCAGCCAGTTTGCAAGGAAACTGTAGTTGGCCAAGCGCACCTTTATCTTTATGTACCCACAATCAGATTGAATGGTGACACTTTTGTAGATAGCGAAGACACTTGTTAGCACATGGGACAGCAAAGAGACTGACCAACAGCAAAGAGACTTCCCACCACGTCCAACAGCAAAAGACTTCCCGCCACGCCTAACAGCAGACTTCCCGCCACATCCAACAGCAAAAGACTTCCCACCATGTCTAACAGCAGACTTCCCGCCACGTCCAACAGCAAAAGACTTCCCGCCACGTCCACAGCAAAAGACTTCCCGCCATGCCAACAGCAAAGAGACTTCCCACCACGTCCAACAGCAAAAGACTTCCCACCACGTCTAACAGCAGACTTCCCACCACGTCCAACAGCAAAAGACTTCCTGCCATGTCCAACAGCAAAAAGCCTTCCCGCCACGTCCAACAGCAAAAAGACTTCCCGCCACGTCCAACAGCAAAAAGAATTCCCACCACGTCCAACAGCAAAAGACTTCCCACCACGTCCAACAGCAAAAGACTTCCCACCACGTCCAACAGCAAAGAGACTTCCCGCAACGTCCAACAGCAAAAGACTTCCCGCAACGTCCAACAGCAAAAGACTTCCCCCAACGTCCAACAGCAAAAGACTTCCCACCACGTCCAACAGCAAAGAGACTTCCCGCAACGTCCAACAGCAAAAGACTTCCTGCAACGTCCAACAGCAAAAGACTCCCCCAACGTCCAACAGCAAAAGACTTCCCACAACGTCCAAGAGCAAAAGACTTCCCACCACGTCCAACAGCAAAGAGACTTCCCGCCATGTCCAACAGTAAAATGATTTCCTGTAACGTCCAACAGTCAAAGACTTCCCGCAACATCCAACAGTAAAAGACTTCCCGCCACTTCCAACAGCAAAAAAACTTCCCGCCACGTCCAACAGCAGAAAGACTTCCCGCCACGTCCAACGGCAAAAAGACTTCCCACCATGTCCAACAGCAAAGATACTTTTTGACACATCCACACCAAAGCAACTTGTAAGCATGTGCGCAGCAAAGAGACTAACTGTCATCATGTGGACAGAGTATTGACTTATCGGCATGTCCTCACATCTGAAGCCTGCATCCCCTCTGAAGGTACGGGTGGTGTAGTAAGGCATTGGATCATGACTTCATTGGGCTTGAAATGGACAACTTTGATTTCTGGTGGTAAAAAGTACAAATTGTCAAGAACCTTGTTATTTGAAAAAGGAACCACTAATGTGTACAATATATTGTACATATAATGATGAGGAGCAGGGCTGTTAATTGTAGGGGTGAGGGGGAAATAACCCTCCACTTTCAAATGAGAATTTTATAACTTTTAAGTACATAGCCTTTCCCATTTTATTTTTTGTAAACTCTGTTTTAAACATTTTACACTCAAAATTACCATTTAAAATTGTTGATTTACATTTGTGCACATTAGTGAAATCGTTGAGCTTTGAGGCGGTCTTGTTGCTGAAATTAAAACAATGTCACTAGTCCCCCACCACATCCAACAGGGAATGAAACATTCTGCAAGACACCACTGACATGTCTTAAATAGATTGGTAACAAAAGTTTTCTCAAAACAAAAAGCAAGTTGTGTCACTGGAAGGGAAAGGGAGAAATGAAACTATGGTTGTCCAGGAAACTGATTTATCATAGCACTTATTATTTAGATTATACAGCATATTGATATTAACCTTCCAAACTTTTATATAATTGTGATTTGCAATTTGATGAAAATTATAAACTTACTAAGCCTCCTGCCTTCTTGGCAGCTTTCTTCACAGACAATTTTTCTTCTTGCTTCTGTTGCACAAATTTTGAGCTTCTTGCAGCCTGTAAAATCAAGAGGTAAAATCTTACACTTACAAAGTGAAGCAAAAGTTGCACTTTTGTAACTGTCATGAATCAGTTGACATTTCTCCATTGTCGTGTTCGCACAAACAAGTAATGCATTTGCAGGTTAGTTCCGTCAAACAAGGTGTTACCTGTCACATATGCCAGTTAAAACAGGAAAATTTAATGTCAGAAAACCAAAGAGTTACTTTGTGAAGGAGAATTCAAGGTGCTATTGTTTTGATGGAGTAGTTGAATTAATAAGATAGTAAGGTCTACAAAAGCAGGGGCAGATTCATAGGGGGCCGGGGGGCCATGGATAGCCTCCTGAAATTTTTCTGATATAACTTTTTTTACCATGAGATAATTCTTAGTCACAGTTTAGGTAAATTTTCTTTAATTTTCAGGAAATTTCATTCAATGTTTGGGAAATCTCTCTTTCAATCTCTGAAAAATTTCCTAATTCTTGTACAATTTTCTTCATTTTCCAGAAAATTCCCTTTAGTTTTGTTCAATTTTTGGAAAATTTCATTCAATGTTTGGAAATCACTTTCAGTATGAGCAAGTTTTTTTCATTCTTGTGTAATTTCCAGAAAATTTCCTTCATTTGAGACAGTTTTTTGGGAAGATTTTCAATAAATTTTCTTTAAATTTTGGAAATTTTCTTCAATATTTGTAATATCCCTTTTACTGTTTGGAAAACTTCTTTCATTATCATTAATCAGTCTCTTTGCTGTTGGTCAGTCTCTTTGCTGTTGGTCAGTCTCTTTGCTGTTGATCAGTCTCTTTGCTGTTGGTCAGTCTCTTTGCTGTTGGTCAGTCTCTTTGCTGTTGGTCAGTCTCTTTGCTGTTGGTCAGTCTCTTTGCTGTTGGTCAGTCTCTTTGCTGTTGGTCAGTCTCTTTGCTGTTGGTCAGTCTCTTTGCTGTTGATCAGTCTCTTTGCTGTTGGTCAGTCTCTTTGCTGTTGGTCAGTCTCTTTGTTGTTGGTCAGTCTCTTTGCTGTTGGTCAGTCTCTTTGTTGTTGGTCAGTCTCTTTGCTGTTGATCAGTCTCTTTGCTGTTGGTCAGTCTCTTTGCTGCTGGTCAGTCTTTTTGCTGTTGGTCAGTCTCTTTGCTGTTGGTCAGTCTCTTTGCTGTTGGTCAGTCTCTTTGCTGTCAGTCTCTTTGCTGTTGGTCAGTCTCTTTGCTGTTGGTCAGTCTCTTTGCTGTTGGTCAGTCTCTTTGCTGTTGGTCAGTCTCTTTGCTGTTGGTCAGTCTCTTTGCTGTTGGTCAGTCTCTTTGCTGTTGGTCAGTCTCTTTGCTGTTGGTCAGTCTCTTTGCTGTTGGTCAGTCTCTTTGCTGTTGGTCAGTCTCTTTGCTGTTGGTCAGTCTCTTTGCTGTTGGTCAGTCTCTTTGCTGTTGGTCAGTCTCTTTGCTGTTGGTCAGTCTCTTTGCTGTTGGTCAGTCTCTTTGCTGTTGGTCAGTCTCTTTGCTGTTGGTCAGTCTCAGTCTTTGCTGTTGGTCTCTTTGCTGTTGGTCTCTTTGCTGTTGGTCAGTCTCTTTGCTGTTGGTCAGTCTCTTTGCTGTTGGTCAGTCTCTTTGCTGTTGGTCAGTCTCTTTGCTGTTGGTCAGTCTCTTTGCTGTTGGTCAGTCTCTTTGCTGTTGGTCAGTCTCTTTGCTGTTGGTCAGTCTCTTTGCTGTTGATCAGTCTCTTTGCTGTTGATCAGTCTCTTTGCTGTTGGTCAGTCTCTTTGCTGTTGGTCAGTCTCTTTGCTGTTGGTCAGTCTCTTTGCTGTTGGTCAGTCTCTTTGCTGTTGGTCAGTCTCTTTGCTGTTGGTCAGTCTCTTTGCTGTTGGTCAGTCTCTTTGCTGTTGGTCAGTCTCTTTGCTGTTGGTCAGTCTCTTTGCTGTTGGTCAGTCTCTTTGCTGTTGGTCAGTCTCTTTGCTGTTGGTCAGTCTCTTTGCTGTTGGTCAGTCTCTTTGCTGTTGGTCAGTCTCTTTGCTGTTGGTCAGTCTCTTTGCTGTTGGTCAGTCTCTTTGCTGTTGGTCAGTCTCTTTGCTGTTGGTCAGTCTCTTTGCTGTTGGTCAGTCTCTTTGCTGTTGGTCAGTCTCTTTGCTGTTGGTCAGTCTCTTTGCTGTTGGTCAGTCTCTTTGCTGTTGGTCAGTCTCTTTGCTGTTGGTCAGTCTCTTTGCTGTTGGTCAGTCTCTTTGCTGTTGGTCAGTCTCTTTGCTGTTGGTCAGTCTCTTTGCTGTTGGTCAGTCTCTTTGCTGTTGGTCAGTCTCTTTGCTGTTGGTCAGTCTCTTTGCTGTTGGTCAGTCTCTTTGCTGTTGGTCAGTCTCTTTGCTGTTGGTCAGTCTCTTTGCTGTTGGTCAGTCTCTTTGCTGTTGGTCAGTCTCTTTGCTGTTGGTCAGTCTCTTTCTTTGTTGTTGGTCAGTCTCTTTGCTGTTGGTCAGTCTGTCTTTGCTGTTGGTCAGTCTCTTTGCTGCTGGTCAGTCTTTGCTGTCCCATGTGCTATCAAGTGTCTTCGCTATCTACAAAAGTGTCTTTGAAAAATTACAAAGTATTCATAAGAAATAATGATTAATTTGACCCTTTATATCAAAGGTTTTCAGTACCATCATTTGCACAAAAAGTGTGTTTGAATATTTTTGAGAATCAAGAAAAATAAGACATCACTTTTCGGCCACCGTCTGCTTTAAATTTGAGTTATTGTTGCAAAGATACATTTTCTATGGTATGCCAAGAAAATGTGGTTAAAGGAATATTCCCATGGATTTTCATTTTTCATATATGATAGAGAAATGTTTTAGAAACAAAGTGGTGAAAAAGCTATGTTAATATCTTATTCCATTTAAAAGTTACAAAATTTTAATGTTTTTTTAAATTTGAACATAAGTGACTGATTGGCAACATTTGTGATGTCATAGAGACAATTTCAACAAAACATCTTTTTATTCATTAAAATGATATGAATTTTTCTCATTGAAAATGTGATGTACACCAAGAAAAAAACTTATAATTGATATATTCCACCCTATCTCTATAATGAACCAAAAATGCTGTTCAATAATGTAACAAAGTGTGATTAAATTTATAAGAAATACATATAAAACTGTGCTGGAATTGACTTGATGACATCACCAAGCTGAAGAACATAAACTGTACGAGGCGAGGTGTTTTTAAGAACATTTTTATACTCTTTACATTGTTATAACTTCTAAACGGAATAAGATATTAACATAGTTTTTTCATCACTTTGTTTTTACAAATTATCTGTATCATATATGAAAACAAATAAAATAAAAATCCATGGGAATAGTCCTTTAATGATGAGTGTTTCTTGACAGAAAGAGAAGTACATCTGGGAGTACATGGGAAAAAAAAAGTATGGCATACAGTAAATATGTTATTTTCTCAAGTGAATACAAACAAGGGACTGCTCGATTTGTACTTACCTCTTCTTTACAGCCTTTTGTTGCTCTTTCTTCCAGAGATCCTTAAAGTCCTGACAAAATGGCGCCCAGAGGGTGAAGACAAAGTTTGGCGTTAGTTCTTTCTCGTCACTTTTGGTTTGATGAGGAAATAATCACACATCTGAGTAAAACTGAAAGTACAATAGGATGTTACATTAAGATCTATGAACCGGTAACAAGAACTGGAAGAACATAATTAATTATGCTATAAACCAAACATTTCAACAAAATCAAATATAAATTTCAACAAAATTAAATAAAGTTTTCATTTTATAGCCTGTTCCTCCCGCTTTATGCCGAGATTTAATTTTCAATTTTTCCAAAACCGAGGTGAAAATGTGGAGGGGAGGGGAGGGGGGGGGGGTAGGTTACCCAATAGCAAGCCACATGGAAGACAATGGGACTGATCTCTCACTTATCGCTAAAATCCCTGATCGATTTTCCAATTCACCCAAATCCCAGTTCATGGCACCACCACTGATCATAACAAGAAAACCTATGAATTTCCTTAGGTTAACTTATTGTTTTTCAATCTTTCACCAATGTTACTTGAATGGAAGCAGTTGAATATAAATAACCAGGAGCATTTAAGTCTCCATCCTACCCTCAATCAATGTTTAGCAGCTACGAGAAAATGAGGATTTTCAGTGACTGAAATATAGAAATGAAATTCAAAGAAATACATTAAATATTTTGAGCTATATTTTCTTTACATACAGTAAGAATTATTCAAACTTTGTTTAGCCGTAACCCGGAAAATCTCCACCTGTACTAGGGATACAACCGTTTATCGCTTAACTGATAAACGATCGTTTACCCTTACAATAATTTGTGTTTCATTTGAACAAAAATTCTGTCTCAAAACTTTAATTCAAACCATTCCCCATATATCAACCACTTAACATTCACTTTGAGAATCAAATTGTTCAAAGAAAATCAATAATTTTTTTCCCTTAACAGCATCCATAACTTTGATTTGTCTGTCGTGACGAACTAAAGTCTTCAGTATGCGAGCACAATTCACAGTGTGCTAGTGAAAATATCCTCAGAATGTCTTGTAATAATTCCTTAAATGCACCAAAATCAATATCTTATCCACTTACGTGGCTTTATAGCAAAGATAATAGTGGATTATCTTTAAATTCTATGTCGATGTCTGCCATCTTACCATTTAATGCTTAAATAAGGTAGCACTTGATCAACAATGCATCACACTCAACATTTATCTGGCCACATAACTCGGTGATAAAAGACAGAAGTCCAAACATTTGTCAACAGAAAGTGTATTAATTGGGTATACGATAGGATTAAAATTTATGAATTTAATTCAACTATAATTTTACTTGATAAAGAAGTTTCCTCTTTTCAATGTTCTCATGTTTAGGTGTTCAATAGAACATTGAGTTGCAACAACCTGTTCAAAATGGTCGTGCATGATAATTGCATACTTGAAACATTGATTGAACAGCTTATTTATTCAATCCAAAGTTTTAATTCCGGCAGTCATTTGTGAATGGTTGTAATATTTTATTGAGTGTTCTTTTGTTTTTTGTTAGAAAGATGTATTTGTTGAGTAAATCGCCAGATATTTTCTTCAAAATAAAGCAGAATTCTGATGCCACCCGTGCTAATTGCTTACTGCACTAAACTGTACTGTATTGTACGTACACACAGTGTGTGCTTCAAGATACAGCATAAACAATAGGCTTGATTCCATCAGACGTTTCAGCATGTTATTGGTTAACCGATAAACGATCGATAAAGATGATCGTTTATCGTTTAATGAATTGAATGAAACTGCACATCCCTAACTTGCACATATACCTTTAAGGCTTGGAATCCCAATCAGTCACGGCATGACCGATTGGGACATGCACTTTTAAAAAAATTATTATCAAATAAGCCGACAGCAGTGATCCTGGTATCATTTGAAAGATCTCGAACAGATCTTTCAGAAAATGTAAATTTTTGAAGGGGGTTATGCCAAAAATATTTGAGAAAAAATAGGTTAATTTTTTTTTTTTTTTAAATATGCACAAAATTCAACAAAAAATAATTTCTTTTCTTCAAAACCTTACTTGCCATACTTCCAGACCTTACTTTTGCCTGAAACCCAGTGAGGAACACTCTAAAGACATCAATGCATCCAATTGCGATCAATTTTGACTGCCCCTATCATCAATATCGTTTTTTACTTGTGCAAAATTTCAAGATTTTTAACCTTGTTGAGACCAATTTTTGATAAAAATCATAGCTCCGAATCGCAATACAACTGCCCTACACAAAAAATATCATCACAATGCTTATTTCACACATTTTCAATTACAAACAAAAACAACAACTATCCCCTCTTTGTATTGACTGAAATATAACTAATAAAACAAATCCACATGCTAGTAAATAGGCAGTGTGGTGTAGCGATAGTTAACGTGAACAATCCCGGTTCAAAAACCTAACCAGACCTGATTATTATTTTTGTTTATTTTCAGTGTTTTTGCATCTTTTGCTTTGATTTTTTTTTTCTTCAGACTTTTTGGTATTAATGGAATGGAAATTTCACAAACAATCTAAATATGTAAAAAAAAAAATCCTCCATTTTCAATAATCACAACAAATAATACAAGCTCGAAAAAGTTTAGAAATTTCATACTTATGTCAATATTTTCTTATTTTGACTTTTTTTATTGAAAAGTTTATTGTCTTAGCATTCATATAAACCAAACTTGTAGTGATAGGAAAACTAAATAAAAGTTGTGAAAATTAAGTTTGAAAAAAAAAAATTCCGAAAAATTGTAGTCACGCTTTAAACTGCGTGCGACACGAAGGGTTAATCTCAATGTATAATAAAAGCTGTTTCTTGTGTTTGTTTAACAAAGCCAAACACTTCACCAACCTTTTCTGAACTTGCTCTAAGCTGTTACTTGTTTCATCCATCTCGGAACTTGCTTTCTCTAGAAACGTCTTCATGTTCGAGCTGAACGGTTCTTTATGATCTTCAGATGTCTTCTTGATAATGTCTTCCACTTTGCTGCTGCAGCCTGCATAAAAAAAAACAAGAGCTGAGAATTTAGTAAACCATTAGGACCAACTCTGTGGCAGAGATTGATTGATAAACCACTCGTCCGGCTGCACTGGATAACCAAAATCATATCCGGGCAACCATATTTTAGTCTGGATCTCCAATTTTTTGGCAGAAGTTGCATTACGTTATATGCACATTAACTTATTAAGACAGCCTTATATTCTCTCTAGACCATAAGTGCCAAGTTTAATGCCCCCTGGACAAGTTGCCATAAGGTAAATTGTTTTGAACCCTGCTCAACATTTATGTACTTGGCTGATTGCCGATGCATGAGTCCCACAAGAGTCAATGAATCTCCCTTGAAATGTCATCAGTCTTAATGCAGATTTAATTGTTTTATTACAAATATTTTTTTTGTGATTTCCTCCCAGGAAGTGATGTGTAGAGGGATTCAGGAAGTTCCTCCAAAATGAATAGACCAAAAATTAATACTACAGCATTGACCTTAAATGTAAGCATGAGCACAAGACTGACCAAGAGGTATGGATATTTGTCCCAAAAGGATTTCATAGGCGGTCAAAATTCACATTAATGTATCAAACTTTCAGTTGCACTCAATTAAACCTTCCACACCACTATTCACCATCCCCACCCCTAGCATGTCACATACCTTTGAGATCTCTATTTATTTTGTTGATGTCCTTTTGCAGATCTTCAAATTTGAGGTGCGTGGCTTGGTTGATGACTCGCGGCTCTGGGAGGGGGAATTCTGCTTTATCCGTTCCTGAATTCTGAGCAAGATAAATGGTGGATATAAAACACTAACGTTAGAAGGAAAATATACCATTAATTCTATCACCTTTACTGCCCGATTATTTTTTTCTTCTAGGTTTTTGATTGGTTGACAAGGCTCATTTACATATGCAAGCGGCCTGGTAATTATTATTCTACAAACGGGCTAATTGCATATGCAAATTGTAATTTTCCAACACTGAATATTCAAATGCTTAATTTGCCTAAATTTGCATCCTATTAACCTACAATTATATTCAGGTATGGGGTCAAATGGCCCCCCAATAATTTTAAAAGCATCAGTTTTCAAATAGGACTTATTTGTGTCAATCATTAAAAAAATAATTACAATATGAAACCTATGTCGGGGCAGTTTTAAGAGTGCAACTCTGACTTAATGGGGGCAGATGTAATTGGATATATATTCTTAACTATAGGAAAGCATACATGAGTGTGTATATGAGTGGGTATCTACAACTTTGTAAATATGCAACTCAGCAAGAAATGAAGAAGATGGTATTTTTTTACTCACTAATTATGGGAAGGCCAATACATACCAAGCGAAACAAGATGCAATTAATCAATCACTGATATTTATAGAGTGCCAAAAACCTAAAAAATAATTTGCCTAAAAAAATTTTGCACTGAGGCGCTATACAGCTAAGAACAAACTATGCATGAAAAGTAAATAAAAATGGATGGAAAATTTAAAACACAAATATGGTAATTGGAAAATACACCACACTAGTAAAACACTACAAAACAACATGATGCAGTACTTAGATATTGAACAAATCTTTTTATATTCACCTCGTCTATTTTATTCACATAGTAGGACACAATATACTGCAGCAAACTCGCTTTGTTATCCTGGTGAAAGAATAAAACATTGAAAAGTTGATTTCAGCTGTTGATAGTTATTGGTTGTAAATAATTAGACTGTAATCAAAATTCCACATGGTCTAAATTGAGGATGGATTTATGCAACATACTCAATTACACATTATAGTAAGCTCATTGTATGTGTGTGTATGTACAGCAGAAATATTCAATGTACAAATTACTTCGAGTTGTGTACTTCTCCATCATACTTCTAAACACAATGATTTAACATGATGAAAATCTGTTGCAATGGATTTTCAGTCCAAACTTCTTAAATCCTCAGGTTGAACAAAAACATCACTTAAAATCACTCATCAATAAACAAATAAACCCTTCACTGCTAAATACCATCCTATTTGTATATCATTACTTCAAGCCAGACACATTGACCACAGGGGAACTTTTGCCCTGTTAAGTCAGAGCAGCTTCAGTGAAATCTGGGAAGTGAGGTGAAGTGTGTGGAAATCTCTGGTGCAATTGCTAATTGCTTGTGCTGGATTGTGGTTTCTGTTGTGAGCAATATAGACCGGACAGATTTTAGATTTTGTCGGGGCTTAAGACACAAATGTAGAGTGAGGTTTAGACGTAATGATTAGTTTTAAGGTTTTCTTGCATGCTATTCAAAGCTGAACACTATAATAGGAAAATCTTTTGAGTTGGCAGAATGATAAAAAAACCAAATGCTGAAATAAAGCGTAATATAATTAATGATGAAATATATAATAAATAGACTATTATGTTTTTGTTCCCTTTGAAGATTTGACTTGTTTTTTTATTGTTCTAAGAGATTAATTGAAATGTATCAAGTGCAAAGAGAGTAAAAGTAAAAATTATACAATATCAACGTTTTATCTGCCCTACGTTACTACGTGAATTAATATGGCTTAATGAGTGAAATCCATCCATGCACAAATGCATTAAGCACTCCAAAATCCCATCAACTGATTCCATCTCTCTACCATAGTTTTCCTGATTAAAGGATTAGTTCAGTGGTCAAGCATGTCCATCTTATTTAAAAGGGCTTCAAAAGAAACAACATGGTGAAGAAAGCATTCAAAATGCTTATTCCGTAATAGGGAGATATTTAAGTTAGAAGTTTGGTATAATTTGTGAAGAAACGACTGAAATCAGACTACAGCTGATGTCACTGCCTCACATTCCTCAGTCTTTATATATTCAACCATATTTTAGCCTTCGATTTTGTGGTTTAAAAACCATTGGATATGTCAGGAAAGTAGTAAAACAGAATTTCGAAAAGATAATCATAAATTATCACCAGAAGAAAATTTAGGGGAAAAAACAATAAAAATGGGAAAAAAGTTCAATATATTTTCTATAAAATACATTAACAATCTTTAAGAATGTGAGAATAAGGATGCCAACCTTCCATTGTAGACTTACTACACCAGTCATTTCTACAAAGATAAGACAAAGATTTAAACTTGAATATCTTTTAACGGAATAAGATTTTTGAATGGTTTCTTCACCATTTTGTTTCTTTCATAGTCCTCTTTCATAAAAGATAAACTTGCTTGACCCTGAACTAACCCTTTAAACACATGTATCACAGAATCACAAAATGCTACAAAATTAACTCAAAATTTGAAATAAATTTCTTCAACTCTTAAATCTTGACTCACCGCACTCTTTACATCCTTTAGCTTGGGCAGAATTTCCAATCCAAAACCGTCAGCTTGGCCTCTAGTTCTGTTACCTGGGAGGATCAATGATTATGCACAGTGGAAAATGAACAATGCTCATGACTTTACTATGTAGATAATATCTGCAGAATTATGGTACAATCCATTATATCCAATCATAAAATCTCATCAAAATCAGTGTGACAATGACTTTTTTAAAAAACATTTTTGGTGTGATATCATAAAGCATGCATAATGCTTTTGTCAATGAAAACAACTAGTCTTTCTGTAAAAACGAACCCTGTTCAACATTACATTTAGTGAAAACTCCAAAATCCAAGTTCACGGGCCCTTTGTGCAGGGAATTTTTGTAATTTGGGTGGAAATATCATAGAAATGATATTTTGGAAGTTTTCAAAACAACAATCATGGATTTGGTTTAAAAACAACAAATTGATGGACCTCCTTAGTCACTGAATAACATGTGATTGTGCGTGTATGTGCATCGATGATGCGGGTCATGTGATTGTGCGTGTATGCGCATCGATGATGCGGATCATGTGATTGTGCGTGTATGTGCATCGATGATGCAGGTCACAGCCATATAGATCTATACATATATAAATGTTCAAGTCATGCACAAATTATCATCCAAATGCATGAAGGGAGATGACCTCCCACAAATTATCATCCAAATGCATGAAGGGAGATGACCTCCCTACTGTCTAATGTGAGGCAGCTGTTTTCTATAATCCTCCGCCAAAACATTCTTCAGTTTAATACATAGAACTAAACAAATGGAGAAAGCAGAGCTCCCAATTGGCCCCTGTGATAGCGAGTGGGGCAAACATGTATTTCTGAGTCATCAATATTGTAAACTTTCCCATTTATTCCAAAGATAATGAATGATAAAACCCACTGTCGCTTCAAATGTTTATTTAATTAACTTTTTGTCTTTTAAGTAATAATATGTCATTGGAAAAGAATGCAAATATTAGGCTAATTAAAATAAAAACAGCTTATATAATCCCTTAAATTATTTCTACCACAAATACATAAATGAAGAGTATTAATCTATAATTAACCATGTTACCACGATTTTAACATGAAGCCAATTTACCTGATATGGTGGATGCACAGGGCTACGCAGCTATCAATAATGCACAATGAATCATAAGTTAGAGATCTATGGGCTACTTTGATCTTAATTGGCAGAAAATAGGCTATAAACCATGAAAATAGGCTATAAACCATGACAATAGGCTTATAAACCATGACAATAGGCTATAAACCATGACATTAGGCTATAAACCATGACAATAGGCTCTAAACCATGAAAATAGGCTATAAACCATGAAAATAGGCTATAAACCATGAAAATAGGCTATAAACCATGAAAATAGGCTATAACCATGAAAATAAACCAAACCTTGAAAATAAACCAAAGCATGAAAATAAACCAAAGCATGAAAATAAACCAAACCATGAAAATAAGCCATGAAAATGAAAATAAACCATGAAAATAGCACAAAAAAAACAAAAAAAAAACATTTATCAAAATTGGCTTAGAATTCACCATTCTACAGCATTTTGAATTTGAAGGCCTTTTATTATAATAAACTACACAAATTTTACTGAAATTATGTGACATTGACACAGGACATTGACACAGGACATTGACACAGGATTTTCAGTGACTGAAATTTAGGACAGAAATTTAAAGAATTAAATAAAAGATTTTTAGCTGTCTGAGTCCTTTGTTTCATACATCAGAACTTTTACATACATTAAAAATTCTTTACACTCTGATTGGCCAGACACTACAGGTGATTTGACATAATTTACGGAGCTGGAATTAATTATAACAATTTCCACGGTTCTGAATTTAGGTATCGAAAATCTTCCACAAACAATTGTGACAGAAATAATATTAATGTAGTGAACGCATCTTTATATACTTCCCTCTTTTGCAATTTAATGCACTTTTCATCGCACAATTACATGGGGACATTTTTAGAGCACATATTTACCACATACACTGTTGTTTACTCAAGAAATCTAAAAAAAAAAATGTTTTTCTTTCTTCACACAAATTCCCAATTTTCCAGTTGTCATAACAGCTGGAACCATAGATTTTTTCCAGCTCTGATAATTTAAAGACAACTCTGTTCAAAATTTAAAGCTCCTTCTGATAAATATAAGATCTCTACCTGTCCATACACCTTTAAACTAGCTAGATTGACAAGAGCCACTGAATCCTTACCTCCGTTCATGTAGTTCCCACAAGCAAGGATTACAGACAAAATTTTCTTAACACTGTCTCCTTTATATAGTACCTGCAAAAGAATGTTGACAAAACTTTCAAAATATTTTGCAGCAAAAATCATTTGCATATGAGAGATACAAAGAGTGTATGCATACTGAGTAAGAAGTGATGGCAGGAAAATCCATCAAATCTATTATTTAAAGAAGCTCGACAAACATGAATGTAGACATACAAAACTTTACACATAAGCTAAAGCTAAATCCATCCGAGCCATCATAGGCTCATTGGGTCGATGCTCATCCCGGTTTCCATGGCGCAAGTGGATGAAAGCACATGACCCCCCTTAAACAGGGACTCCAGTAGACGGGACACCAGCCATCCCAGGGGAACTCCCAGTGCTGGTACTCATTTACAGCTGAGTGGACTGAAGCAAGTAGAGTGAAGTGCTTTGCTCAAGGACACAATGCAGCACTCGCAGTGGAAACCGAACCTGGTACCTTTCGCATACAAGCATGACTCCTGAAACCACTGATATACTCCCATATAAACTAAACTGTAAAAGGATTAAAAACAATACCTATGTGGCATAACCGTTGTAGCTCTAAACAAATAACCAGAATAACATTATGAGGGTTGAGTATCCTGGCGACCTAAAAAGGGATGCAAGCAGAACCCAAAAGCCTACATTGTAGGTCATTTGATCTGACCCACTGTGTTAATGAACAATGTCAACAACATAAACAAAACAGTATCAGTTCTTAAAGTCTTTCAAATAATATTCCTTACTTTAAGACAATTCTTCAAATACACCCTTGGTTCTGTATTTCACGATAAGCTGTATTCGAAGGTATTGTTAGATATATTAACCCTCCACTCACAATTGCAAGACCAACTGCTCATATTCCAACTGTTTTGTCTTGATTAAAAATCACTTGTCACAGCAGAAAGGTAATTCTGTTTGATTCCTTTTTCATCCTTGGTATGCACTAATGATTTTTATATTAAAAACATCTGGTACCGTGACATGATCTTACCAGAACTGATCTTTCCCATGAAAAAGATTTTAACATTCCCTTTTGATGTGAACTCATAGTAATCACAGTGACAACAGCTTCACAGTAAGACCATCATACCTCATAACATGCTGTAATTACATAATCATATTTGTAGAAATTTTTGAAAAAGTATTTCTGCACAAACATAATGATTAAAGGCTACTTAGATTGATTAATTGATATTCATGGATATTGGATTTATTGATTGATATTCATGGACATTGGATTAATTGATTGATATTCATGGATATTGGATTTATTGATTGATATTCATGGATATTGGATTTATTGATTGATATTCATTCATATTGGATTTATTGATTGATATTCATGGATATTGAAAGCCTAGTTTTGGTGTTAAACAAGCTTATAATTCATACCTGAATGACATCGTCCATAACTTTAATCCTGGATGACACCGTGCTCACTGACTCCTGGAATGTTGACTGGAATGTGATGCAAAAAATTCTGTCTGCAAATTCTGGAATCTGAGACAACTCATGGAGAAATCTGCAAATAAGGATGGAATCCTCTTTACATGCATGCACAGTGAGGATCATGTGCAATAGATGTATTGGTTTAAGACTCATACACAAACCATAATTCTATGACTTTCCATAAACGACAATTAGGATTTCTCTTTATGTAAGAGAAAGTCATGGAATAGTAGAAACATGGGCTGGGGTCTTAGCAATGTCATGGACTAGTAGAAACATGGGCTGGGGTCTTAGCAATGTCATGGAATAGTGGAAACATGAGCTGGGGTCTTAGCAATATCATGGAATAGTAGAAACATGGGCAATGTCATGGAATAGTAGAAACATGGGTTGGGGTCTTAGCAATGTCATGGAATAGTAGAAACATGGGCTGGGGTCTTAGCAATGTCATGGAATTCTTAGCAATGTCATGGAATAGTAGAAACATGGGCTGGGGTCTTAGCAATGTCATGGAATAGTAGAAACATGGGCTGGGGTCTTAGCAATGTCATGGAATAGTAGAAACATGGGCTGGAGTCTTAGCAATGTCATGGAATAGTAGAAATATGGGCTGGGATCTTAGCATTGTCATGGAATTGTAGAACCATGGGCTGGGGTCTTAGCAATGTTATGGAATAGTTGAAACACGGGCTGGGGTCTTAGCAATGTCATGGAATAGAGAAACATGGGCTGGGGTCTTAGCAATGTCATGGAATAGTAGAAACATGGGCTGGGGTCTTAGCAATGTCATGGAATAGTAGAAACACAAGCTGGCAGACCCCTAGCTTTGCTGCTTTACAGGGGCGGCCCGCCATGCCCCCTAGGGTACGCCATACCCCTGGGGTATGCCCTGCCACCCTGGGTACACTATGACCCCTGGGGTCTGCCCTGCCCCTCATGAGAAAAAAATAAAAAATATAGATATTTGTTTTAAAACTTAATAATCTTAATTAACCTCATAAATGAAATACTTTACATGGATACAGAACACAGAATGATAGCATAGTAAGCAATTGTCCTGTTTGGCTCATGAATGGTCCTTATCAATCAGAATAATTTCATTCTGAAGTATGATTATAGCTAAAATCCCAGAGCATCTCCACCATGGGATTGAACCCTGGACTCCATGCCAAAAAGACACAGCGCTTGGCGCGCGCATTAATGTGCCCCTCAACAAGTCTAGCACCCTGCCCATTTTTAAATAAAGCTAGGGGTCTGAGGCTGGGGTCTTAGCAATGTCATGGAATAGTAGAAACATGGGCTGGGGTCTTAACAATGGAATATCAAAGAGAGAGTTATATTAATTACATTGTCCAAGTTTTTAAAGTGTTTTGTATCCCAGAAAAGGACATATGTGTATTTGCACTGTCACATTACATGACACTTCCAGCCCATACCATATATTTCTACTATTTCCTTGACAATCCACATCTGGAAGCTACTATATTAGTAATATACAATCATTTTAAATGAATTCTATAATGTGTGGAAACCTGTTCTTGTTTTACTGTCAGTTGTGTTCTTACTAACAATAACATAAGGGTTTCTCTGTCCTCAAACAGTTCTTAAAATGGCATATCAACATAACTGTCACTCTCAAGTTATTTTAAGGCAAATGATTTTTAAGTACCAGCAACATTCCATTACATTAAACTTATTGTGGACAGTGCCGGCAGGTACTAACGACATACTGATCACTATTTCTCCTTCTGCTTCACAGGTGAGATAAAAAAAAAAGAACAGATCTTAGCACAATCTAGGAATAAAAGACATTCCCTCTATTTTTAAGGATGAAGATGAAGGAAAGCAATAGAAAGAATTCAGTCGTCTTTCCACTAGTACAAAACACCACAATTATTACATCGACAAAAAGCCTCAAACTAAAATTCTCCACAACGCAGAAGCTAAAGTTGCTTATTTGCTCTTTTCAACATAATATATGACAGACAGAATTTTTTTTGTAGCTGTCGAGGTCTTTTAGAATTTATAAGTACCAGCAACATTTCATTACATTAAACTTATTGTGGGGACCACCGGCAGGTACTAACGACATACTGATCACTATTTCTCCTTCTGCTTCAAAGGTGAGATAAAGAAAAGAAAAGATCTTAGCACAATCTAGGAATAAAAGACATTCCCTCTATTTTCAAAGATGGAGGAAAGCAATAGAAAGAATTCAGTCGTCTTTCCACTCAATACAAAACACCACAATTATTACATAGACAAAAGCCTCAAACTAAAATTTTCCACAACACACAAACTAAAGTAGCTATTTTTGCTCTTTTCAACATAATACATGACAAGACAAAATTTGTTTGTAGCTGTCAAGATCTTTTAGACAATCCTTGACTTACTGTTCAGGTTTGTCCAATTCAGTCGCATCCTCATTCTCCATGTGTTTATAGATTTTCTCAAGTTCTTCTTTCTGTGGTCTCTGTTACAGGAAAAAACAAGTTACAGTCCAACAGAAGGCAACATTTCAAGTTATCAAACTCTAAATAGCAAATGATTAAAAATCAATGCAAACAAATTAAAAGCATATTTTAGAACGATTTTTAGAAATATTATTGCATATAGTTCCAAAGACATGAATGAACATTCAAACTCTCTTGACCTTCATGAAGTAAAAGTTATCACCAGGTGAAATAGATAGAGTAACTGCATAATTTCCTTGAGTATGACAAAATGACAATTTAGTATGGTTAGAGAAAATTCAGTCAAAACATATTATCATTTTAAAATAATATAACCTGATGGGTTAAACATGTTTATAGAAAATATATGTACACCCCCTCTCTCCTCTCTTCAAATGATTCCATCATTCAATTAGAAATAACAAAATTCTAAAGAAATACATACAAATTATCATGAGTCTTTTCCTACAGCACTCTTCTAAATATAGCCTTTGCACATCAGTCACTTTCAAAGACAAATGTAGCATCTTTGAAATTTGATATCTCCTACAAGGATCAATGATATCAAAATAGTATTTATCACCACTTATAAATAATGAAGGTCCATCAGGCCGGTGCTTATCCCTAGTTTCCTTGGTGTAAGTGGATGAAAGCACATGATTCCCCCTGGAGGGGATGCCAGTCCATCACAGGTTAACTCCCCAGCAGTTCTGGTACTCATTTTACAGCTGAGTGGACTGGAACAAGTAGAGTTAATTGTCTTGTCAAGGAAACAGTGCAGTGCTTCCAATGTGAGTCAAACCTTTGCATATGAGCATGACTCATGAACCACTGCACCTCTTTAATTTTCCTCTGTATGGAATGCATTTGTTTGACTCCTACACCTACCCTTTAGTAACAAATACTCCTCTGTGACAGACACACAGGCCTGTGGGATAAAAGATATCTAAACATACAAACCACTTCATAAAGAGTCAGCATGCTTTCAATGTCCACTACAGTATTGTCCATGTTGAGAACAGCATTCTTGATGTCAGTCATCTCAACGTGAAGACTGGACATAAAGATACCCACCGCCTGGGATCTCTTGTTGTCCAACAACTTGGCAACCTACAATACAACAAACAAATACAAAATTATGCAAGATATGTATTTATTTTGGAATGTGTGGTGCATTATTGCAGAAAGTGGACTAAAGTAAGAAGATAAAGTGTAAGTGTTAGGCAGTAAAGTAATACCCTCACCCCATTTCTGCCAAAATGCTTGCAAGTGAAAAGGTTACATGTAAACCGTCTGCCATACAATACTCCCTACCCCCTAAAAAACTTTGTGAAATAAAAGAAGAAAAAAAACTTTAAAACAGGTATATAGCAAACCAGTTGCAAAGATTTGATGCAAACCCAGGAGTACCACAATGGCACATAATACAAAACCTGTATTCAGCTTCACTTCATGCTACAAACTTTGACAAAATTGTTGTCTCACTTTTCCCCTTGTACCCCATTTTAATGTTGCTTCAAACGAAAGTGTCCTGGGATAATAATCCTCTGCAACTCCAACATTGAGGCAGGGTAGAAGGGTTAAAAGAATGCAACAAGTTAATTTTGTCCAAAATAGTAGGTCCTTGACGTGTCGAGGCAACATTAGTGGACGTGTCGAGGCAACATTAGTGGACGTGTCGAGGCAACATTAGTGGACGTGTCAAGGCAACATAAATTCCTTCAAAATATATCACAAACCATGAAAGAAGCAAAATCTATAAATGTTTTTATACCACCCCCTAATGATATTCTGGGAGAATTAGACTCGCTAATTTTTTTCCCAGTAATTACGATTTAGGTCAGCATAACCTAATGAACTCACCCATGAAAGGCAAGCACATGTTGACTCAATGAGTCTTATCAGTTTCATTTTTGGCACTATTTCTGCTTACTTTTTTGGCTTTTGATTTCTTGTAGGTGTCTGCGAGAGCTTTCTTTTTCTTAGTGATGGTCTTCTTACCAAACAGTTCCTCCAGCTCTTCTCTGTCTAATTTTGGTTCCTTCAGGTCCTTCCAAAGAAAGTTGTGACTAGCGAGAGGAGAAGAAGAAAAGAATTAGAGATAAACCAAACAATATCTACAGGAAGTAACAACAGAAAGCTATACACACTGGATATTAGGGTATATACAGGGCACCCTGGATTTTGAGCAGGCAATCAACTCTACTAAACGTCACAGCAGTCAGGCCCAATCAACTCCAGCAGGCGTCTCACCAGTCAGGCCCAATCAACTCCAGCAGGCGTCTCACCGGTCGGGCCCAATCACCTCCAGCAAGCGTCACACCAGTCAGGCCCAATCAACTCCAGCAGGCGTCTCACCAGTCAGGCCCAATCAACTCCAGCAGGCGTCTCACCATGTCAGGCCCAATCAACTCCAGCAGGCGTCTCACAAGTCAGGCCCAATCAACTCCAGCAAGCGTCACACCAGTCAGGCCCAATCATCTCCAGCAGGCGTCTCACCAGTCAAGCCCAATCAACTCCAGCAAGCGTCTCACCAGTCAGGCCCAATAAACTCCAGCAGGCGTAACACCAGTCAGGCCCAATCAACTCCAGCAGGCGTCTCACCAGTCAGGCCCAATCAATTCCAGCAGGAGTCTCACCAGTCAGGCCCAATCAACTCCAGCAAGCATCACACCAGTCAGGACCAGGAAAAGTAAAAACTATATTTGCACAATGCACACTCAAAACAACTTACAAAAGAGGCATATGACATAATGACACAATCACACTTTCCTGGTTATACGCACTGCCAAATTCTGGGTAACTAAAAACTTGTAAACAAGCATTTCTGAATAAATGCTGCCCGTGTTGGGCAAACAAAAAAACTCAAAACTGGTCTCCATTTTATTTATGATCATAGGCTTTTTTTTTTCAATTATCTTGTGATATATTTAATCTAAGGCAGGGAGAGGGAGATAATCCACATTATTTATGGTGACACATTCTAATACCCATATTATTAATGTTCTGTACTCATTCTTATACCACCAAATGTTGAAAAAGATATTCATTTTTACACCAACATATTTCCACCCATTTTTACACTGAACAACCCTTCAAAAGGAAGCAATTATTATACCAGGAGGAAACATTTGCAATTCATTTTCTTGATACACTGCTGTATCCCTATTACAACATGAGTACCTCTCCCTCCCCCTTGTGGTCAATTTTGTCACAATGTCCCCAGAGTTCCCCCTCCCCAGAGTATTTAAAGCTCTGCAGCAGTTTCTTCAAAATCATTGTCCTTTATCATACAAGATACTACAACTTGACCTCTGACTTTCATTGCCTTGGGTGGCAGCTAGAACCAGAAATAGGACCCTAACAAATGTTAGAATCCTGACAGAAACTTTCAACTCATACAGATAAATATATCAATATACATCAAAATTTTATTGATAAAAAACCCACCAAGAAATAAGTTTATTTGGTTTCTACATTTTCTATCGCAAAACATTAACTAGCAAATACCACAAGTAAGGCAAATGGAAAGATTGTTTGGGAGGTAACGAATACCATGTATTGATCAATTTCACCATTTGGTTTATTTTGATCCAATATCTCTTCTTGAATTTCAAATTGAATGGGACAGGTGAGGTCCTATTTTGCATGTCAGTTATAGATTGATATATACAATTCCAATTTAAATATATCTCATTTTAATAAGAAAATTGAATCTGACTCCTTTAATACTCAGATGATTTTTATTCTGACCTGACCATATCAAATGTACATTTTTTTTCCTTTCAAATATGTACTTATATAAATAAAGAAATTCAAAAGATAACAATGAAAATGTGGTATAGTAATACACCTTGTATTAGCCCTCAGGTCCACAACATTTTTCACCTGGAATTCTCCAAGCTACTAAAGGAGCAGTAAATTTGTCTTAAGAGGTGTATATACTCCAAGGGGTATATAGATAAACTTTCTGTGACCTTATACCTGTAGATTTTTCCATAGTGATTGCCTCTGGCTTCTTCACCTGTACTAAGAATTTGAAAATAAAATGTGCATACTGTACCTCACTCACTAGCAATGGGAGTGGAGGTAGCACAGAAGTAATTAAGTATCAATCTGCAGGGTTAAAAATGAGAACCCTCACAACAAAGCTGAATAAACAATTTTTGAAAAGAAGCCAGTTTAGAAAGGAACAAGTTTGAGACACAAATCTCCGTAAGTATATGAAAGGAATATATTTCCACAGGAAATACAAAATTTGGTTAAAATCACCTTCAGAAAAAGTTATTTTACTTAAGAGTTGTCAAATCAGGGTATTAAGTTGACTTCGGGAACCCAAAAAGGCCAAAACCTTAGGTAAACCCGTTGTGAAATTACTCTCATCAGTCAAATATTTGATGGAACTTTTCAGAAAGCATCGCAACACAACTACCTTTTTCTGGTACAAAATAAAGATTCCAAACTTAATGCATTATTATGGGTTTCAATGGGGCAAATAATTAGTCATGTGCTACCTAAAAAGTACTTGTCAGAGAAGTGTTTTCAGGAATAAAACAAATCAACGCCCTATATGGCTATGAACGCCAATGCGGGAATGGTGGACAAACAATTATGCATGTTTAATGTTTTGGTGATATAAGTCTGCCAATGAAGTAAATCTTTTAAAATCAAATCCATTATCCATACTCAAGTAATGATGACCCATGCTTATCCCTAGTTTTCTTGATGTAAGCAGATGGAAGGCTCCCCTAGATAAGACACCAGTACATCCAGGTTAACTTCCCTCATTTACAGCCAAGTGGACTGCAGTAAAAGGCCAAAGTGTCTTGCTATTCAGCACTACCAAACTCAGTACCTTTCACATACAAGTATGACTCCTTAACCACGGATACTACACCTCTACCAACAGAGTACCTTGTTAATTCACAAGTTTAGGTAATTGCAAGGCAACGTTCAACAACTCGATCAGGATGTTACTTGCCCGTCGGGCAGCAACAGCTTTATTTTTAGTTGCTCGGCCATATCTAACCACATGCCTGGAAATACGATCAAAAAATCTGGTATATATACTAATGTAAGGCTCCATTAAAAAAAAAAAAATGTTTACATTATACTCAATCTTAATTTCCGAAAACGGGACGGTACATGCACTAGCCAATTTAATATGATGTACCACACAGCTATGTGTCTTACTGAACATCAAATATTCATTGAAATTGTAATTACATATATTCATTTACATTTCTCTTGGCAGAATTAAATGAATCACCTACCACACTGTGTTTCTGTCTTTCCTCAATGACTGTATGCTATATATGTGTACGGTACTGTTACCACTAGACAACACATGTACAACATTGTAACATAGTTTTGTTTTGACGAAACTTCCAGAAAGTTAGCTGGAAACAAGTTATGAATATGCTTGTGATTGGCTAAATGGCTTATAGTTATAAGTTCAGTTACGTTAGCTCTACTTACATGGAACAGTACTGTGATCAGGCCAGGCATCATTTCACTGAAAGGGAGTGAAATCCCTGTATGTCATGTATGTGTACTTACGTAGGAGCATCACAGTACTGGCGCATACTTTACATCAAAGATTACTCAAACTGTTCTGGATTCTACCAGTCATATTATGACTATAGTAAGTCATATTATGACCACAGTGAGTCATATTATGACTATTTCTACTATCATAATTTGAATTTTTGTTAAGTACAGACCACGTAACATGTTGTATAACGTATTTCAAATTTTCTTAAGGGGTGTTTTGGGTAGAATTAATGGTTTACCGGCGGGCAAGTTTTTCAAAAATTGAGCTTGCCCGGACAAGTTTTTTTGATTGTCCTGGGTATCCGGAAAGGCAATTTGATGAATGCTGTTGCAAGGGCAAAATAGCTATTGTAGGCATGCTGCACTCACCTATCTTTGACTTCCTTCCTCTGCAGAAGTTTATGAATCTGTATCCTCATCCAATACAATGGCTTCATTGGTATATTGGGCTCAACCTGAGGTTTGGTAGGAAATAATGTCTTAGTTTGTAACTGGGCTAACCCAGGTCCAGGAGGGGGCGGTGGAACCCCTCCTGGTAGAGGCGGAGGAGGGGGTATACCACCTCCAGGAAAAGGTGGAGGAGGGGGAACACCACCTCCAGGAAAAGGTGGAGGGGGTGGCACTGGTATACTTCCTCCTGGAAAGGGTGGAGGGGGAGGGGGAGGTGGGGGTGGGGCTCCTGATTCAGCAGGAGGGGAGGTAGGTACACCACACAAGACAAATCCTGTTGAACCTTGCTTTGTTGGTGTTTTACTATTGACAGAGTCTTCAAGGGATTTGGTCCTGTCTGAAATAGTATCAACATCCCCAATATCCACTTCAGTTTTGATCACGTCACCGTTTGAATAATGCATTAATTCCTCAAACTTATCAATGTGAGGTTTTAACGCTTGTCTGTTGACTTCTATCCTGTCTGTTTCCACGGCAACGTCCACCAGCACCCGTCTCTCGCGAGCAAGCTGCAGTGCCTCAAGTTTTCCTAATCTCTCTTTTAACTTCTGAAGCTGAGCTTCTAAGGCCTCGATCTGAGCTGCGTGTTCTCCTCTTAACTTAAAGATGGAAAGATCATGGTTGTTCTGAATAAAAAGAAAAAGAACACTTTGATGATCCTTTCTTTCCATATCAATCACGTGTGTAGCCGGGGGATGTTGACAATTCATATGACCCCCGACTTATATAATAATCAATCAATCAATCAATCAATCAATCAATCATTCAATAACAATAATAAATAATAATAATAATAATAATAATAATAATAATAATAATAATAATAATAATAATAATAATGATAATAATAATAATAATGAAACAAAATAAAAATAAAATAAGTTATAAAAATTAAGCCAGAAATAAATTCATTAGACAATAAATTTTCCTTACGAGAAAATTGGGAACAATGTAATAGACACATGTAATAGAAAGATCTTGTTTCCATCATCAATTGTCATATTTGTTCTTTCTTCAGGGAAAAACAAGAATCCTATTATCATGAACTTAGAAATATATATGGTAATGCTGATGGGAGGGGTCATGTAAGGTCACACTCCTTCAATTCTAAGGAGATTTACAAATAGATGAAACCTACACTGTCTCCTGAGAATGAATATGATGAGAGGCAGGGTATTACCCGGGTGGTATGATTCTTGCACATCTTCTATGACTCCAGGAGATAAGGGGTCAGATCCAGGGTTGTTGGTATATTGACTGTTTAGAAGCCAAATCTCAATCAAATGGCTTTTTTCAGAATGTTTGGTTCCAAGAATGTTCCTTTTTTGAGAATTGGTTTGTCACAAAAAATATTATTTGACTTTTCCTGATAATTGTTTTTTATGGATGTGTGTTGAGACTTGTATGGCCATAAAAAGTTTTATTTGGTAATAGTTTGGCATTCTTTCTTGGGTCAGACCGATCAGATATATGTCCAATCCATCTTGAATGATAGATCAATAAAAGAGAAATATAACAAAACTGCTGCAAAACTTCTGGAAAGGGAATATACCAAGTTTTGAATATGTCCAAAGATTTGGTAAAAGTGACTGGTGTAAGAAGTCTACTTAATAAGAGTGATGTTACATTAATTAATGATTATAGCAGAAGATGAAAACAGATTCTTCTAGTCTTAAACTTCAAAAAGATTCCAATTGTGAGTTCACTAAGGTCAAAAGCATAAGTCTATGAGCTTGATTTGGTTTGTAAGGGAAGGGGAGGGTGTGAAGGGGTAAGAGAGAGAATTTGTCGAAAAATGTAATGTTACTGACATATGCCTCAAAACTACTTTTCTTTTCCCCCCAAAAAAATCATAAGTGTACCTGGAAATATGCAGTATGGGGGCAATTGTCACCATTCACCCCAGCTTCACATTGTAAAGTATTTTGAGCTTACAAGAATCAGTTATTATTTCAAAATATCTTCCCTACAGTTACATTTGTGAGCAAGAAAGCTCATTACATCTTTTAGCTGGGTTGCCACTTCTGTGGGGGACAGCACGCTCAGGGACATTACCTGTAGTTTCTGCATCTGGTCCTTGTGTTCTTTCTTCATTCCCATCACTATCTGCTGATGTTCTGTTGAGGAGAAAAATAAAGAAACTTCTTAATATTTTGTACAACATCCAATGATAAACTGACAAAATGTCAGAGCTACAAACCTTAACACACAAATGAGATCTAGTAAGTTATTTGCAATCCTGTTACTTTTCTTGTGGTGAAGTAGATTTTGTTGACCCCTGAAGCATTTTCTTAAACTAACCACTTAAATAGTTTTCCTGTTCAGGAAACTTAACACTAACATGTATACATGTGTCTAAACTCAGCTCAAGGCATACTTTTTGTAGGCATACTGAATGTTTTATAATGCAGGCTGTAATTTATTTTTTTTTTTTTTTTGGGGGGAGGGGGAGAAGTTGAACATTATCCCAATTTCCTGTATAATTAAAAAAAAAATATAAGGTTTTGAAAAACACTGCTCCCTACTTTGTGGAGGAAAATTATGGCCCCTATGTCCCCCACCCACCCAGTTTGTAAAGGAAAAATACGGCCCTGATTGGTTGTGACTCAACAAGAGGGTCAGAAATGTAGGTTACCCTAGGTAAACCTTGGACCTTGGTTAATTGAAGTGCCCTAGTACCTAGCAAAGGGTGCATCAAGAAATCCAAGGAATGGACCACAATTAAGGGCTCCAGTTCAAAAGTTGGGAAGCAGCCCATGCCAACATATCCAAAAGATGAACAACTCTTACCACACTTATCATTGATGCTGTGACTCAACATGGTTCAATGCAGAATATCCACAGAGCACAAAAACAAATGCAAAAATCAATCTGTCATTGAACAATTACCAAAATTGTGCTTTGAAAAGTTTTGTTTGTTGTAAGTGGAATAGCTTATTGGAATTTCCATTGAGTCCATCATCAGCTTGGCAACTGCATTCATTATATAGCTTTCCAAAGACAGATTTATTTATCCATTTAGTCATCAATTCCATGTAAAAACTTGACATTTTTCGAAGATGACATAATGATCATTTCAGGAAAATCCCTTGTGTTATTGTTCCATTCCATCATAATTTCAAAGTAAAATATGAATATTCATCAATCACAGCTGCTAAAACTTGATACAGTATTTCATTATATCCGATACAATCATGCATGCATCACAAAAGAAAACATGCAGAAATATCAAATTTAGCCGATTACATCTCAAACATGCAGTATTAAAACCACGACTGTCTTTTAATATAATCAAACCTTACAAATACACAACATGGGTTATGATTTATGATGAGTGTGGCAAGCTGAAGAACGTGACACAAGAAAATCTCAATGTTATAATCAAGTGCCATTATCTATCAGCCTCGCAGATTTAAACTCAAAAGGCCATTCACGTTTTCATTAATTAATTTTCAAATCACAATCCATGCCAAACATAGTATCTAGCAGGTCTAATATGATGACGAACATAAAAGTATGATATAATCAGGACGTGGGGGCAGACAAAATACCTCAAATTACGTATCACAAATATGCAGTGAATTTCAAATGGAAAGAAAACGCCAGATATTTTAACAGAATTATGAGAGATTTTATGACGTGAACCCATAGACAAACTGGATGATGTTGTCGTTGTAGTTAAAAGCAATGAGGTGCTTCATGTGGTACCAGCATATTATCATCAATTAAGCATTCCTACACCATCTGCCAAGTTAGTCAGTGCACAGAATTCTACTTTGACAAAAAGAGTTTTAGTTGCTTGTTTTGGCTTTATGCGAAGGTAAATAATAAAGCATGACAGCATGTTCTAATCACTGTGTAGTGTGTATATGACAGTATAATCTCTCATCCCAGCATGTCTCTCTTTGTAACATTGCTGATATACATTGAATATGATTGTGAGTATGGCAGGGCCACGCTACTGTGGCTGGGGGAAATGATATGTTGACAGATATTGTGTTTGCCCAAGACACATCACTGGCAGATCCAGGATGGTTTTTTGGGGGCAAAAGGTTCTGAGGAATATGTGCCCTTACAGAAATTGTAGCTTACAGCCACACTTTTTTCCACATATCTTTTGTATGTGATTTTATGATTTTGTCCCCCCTCCCTCGGTGAGCAAATGTTGTTTATGTGCAGGGAACCACTTGAGGCCCAAGGGCAAAAGATATCTTGGTGTTTTTTTCCCAATTCAAACACATGTTTCTTCAGATATTTAGGGGAAATGGGCCCCATTGGCCCTCTGGGTACACCAGCTGAGAAGCATACCTCGATCGCAGCACATGACTCACTTCAGACATACTTTTCCTCAAAGGCCACACTAAATGTATAGCCCAGGATTAAAGGACTACATACACGCAGCCTTGAAGTTCTTCCAAGGGGATTGTTCCCCCTTCTCCCACCACAATTATATACCTTTTTCATCAGACAGTTGTGTATCTCTGATGCAAAGTGACTTAAATGATCTCCCACTCTGTGTTTTGAATTTTCATCACATTAGTATGGAATTGGACAACTCTGGGTAATATTCATATAAACAATTGTTTCAAAAATGATTTTCTAGAGCCCCCATTGCATTTCACACCTTCAGACCCCTGGACTTCCCACCTTTGGATTCCCCACACCTGGATTTTGTTAACTTTGAGAAAATTATGCTCACTATAAACAAAATTGTGCTCCTATAGTGAGTATTGTAGGGCGCAGTATGCTGCCTACAACAGTGTCATCTCCATTCAGTGATCCCAAAATTCTGAAGCAATAGTTGCCATTAATGTAGGCAATGGTTTAAAAGTGATGTTTAAAATTTTTTATACTTTCCAATAAAAGAAGAAAACAAAATTTCTTCAATAAAATGCACATATCAATTGTAAGTAGTGATATTACTTTTCTTGACATACAGTAGCCAATTGATATAGCTTATGACATATTTATATTTCTGCTGGGGAAGCGGCTGTCATTCTTGTTTTGCCATTGTGTTGATGTTTTATGCACTTGTCAGTTGTATGACTCACCCCTACTACCCCCTCCCCCCTAGCGGCAATGTAATTTAAAGGTGGGTCATTGAAATATGAAACAGTGACTCACATGTGTGTCGTTGTACCAAATTGTCAGTCACCAGAGTGACTCTGAAGTGAGTTAATTTAATTCAGACCCATTGACTTTGTACAAGATGAGTGATTTTGGGTAAGTCATCTGCACAAGAAATGTCAGTCACCTAAGTGACTGTGTCAATGTACATGTTTTGACCACCCACCTTGGTGCAATGACTCACCTTGTCTGGGGGTGTAGGGGTGAGTCACACAATTGACAAGTGCATTAATTGTAAAGCGCCACTGAAGATTGCCAGATCGAAGTGTGCGCTATATAAATTTATGGATTAGGATTAGGAGTATCTAAAATTTAGTATCTACTGAATAGAAATAGTAAATGATTCTCAGTCAGCAGTTATGCTCTCATTACAAGATCAACAAGTTGCCATGTCTAAACTACAACTTAGTCAGCAGTTTAATATGCTCTCATTACAAGATCAACATGTTGCCATGTCTAAACTACAACTTAGTCAGCAGTTTAATATGCTCTCATTACAAGATCAACATGTTGCCATGTCTAAACTACAACTTAGTCAGCAGTTTAATATGCTCTCATTACAAGATCAACATGTCTAAACTAAAATATGGGGCAATACATGCATAAGTCACACAAAAGACTTACAATGCCAGTAAGCTTGACAGCCATTCAGAGGAATCCGATATCAACATGGTTTGTACACTAATTTGTTTCTTTGATAGTCCTCTACCATTTTATGAAAATTCACAGGGATATTCCTTTAAATAGCAAAAAAAAAAAAAAAAAAAAAAAAAAAAAAAAAAGATAAATTTACTCCTTACCTTATTCTGCAAAAATATATTCCATTTCAAAGTCCAAAAACAAAATGACACCATAAATTAATCATGAGTTTTGAATCCCAAGAAAAATATATTTTTGGACATATCATATGTTGCTGAGATCAGGGAGTTGAGATCAGGAGCTCCCTGCTCAGATCAGGGAGTTACATTCTAATGGCAACTCCTAGCTAAGCTATTGATTGGTCTTGGAGCCAAACTAAACAAAAGACCTTCACCAGATAATTCCTTCTGAAGTTTTCCTAAATTCTCCGTGGTTTCTGCAAAGTGTGATAAGCTTGAGGAAATGCCATTCAGAGCTCAAGCTTAATCACTTGTTAATGGTCACAAATAATTTGTTCAGATTACGCTGCATTTCTCCTCAGGTAATCTACACCTTCACTGTCCTTTGACAAACATGCGCTGGAGGTGAATGCCACTGTTTGTTTACACATTGAGCTTCAGCAATAGCAAAAGGTTTGTATCTCTGGTTCTACCATGGGAGCTAATAGCTCCATGGTTTATTTAAAACTCCTTTGGTTCTACTACTTGTCTTGTTGGTGCCTTCCCACCAGGTCGCCAAAAGTGCATTAAAGCCATGTAGAAGGGTGGATGGATTTTCAAGTTCAGTTACCTCTGATTTGTAGTGAAATTATGTTGCTTTTTGATTGTAACCCTTTCTGGGCATATCATGCAATTTACAGTACCTTCGGATTATCATGACTGTAATTATTTGGGGATGTGAAAGTGCTTCACTTGCAGAGATGGTGCCAGTAGGGAAAGGGGGTTAACTTGCACAGATGGTGCCAGATGGTGCCAGTAAAGAAAGGGGGTTAAACCAACCCTCCACCCCAATAATTTTGTAAAAGCAACTTCTTGTTTCTTCAAATTTCCCCCCTATAATTTCTCCCTATAATTGGGGTATATCTGGTGGGGGTATATCAGTTAGGTATGTGCATGTGGGAATGTGAAAGAATTAGGAGTGGTTAGATAAGTTACATTGATGGAAAGGGTTTAAATATTTAAGTTGTACAATTGAAGCTTGGATTTTGTTTAATATCTTATTGTTTTTGTTTTTATTTTATTTTCTGTCATAGCTTTCTTCCTTGTAAAGGTAGTATGATTCTTCAAGCTTTAGTTTTCAGGCTTCCTCCAATTACTTGTTTAATAATTTGCCTAAATTTGTTAAAGAATGTGAAAAAGAAATAACTGAATTGAAATTGAAACTTCAAAGATTGTTCTTCCCAACATCTAACAAATCACTTTCAAATTTAAATAACTTTCAAATAAGCTACAGTATTAAACCCTAAGGGACTTCCATCAATCTTAAACAGTCTACACTGACCTGAAATAAGCTTTATAATGTTATTAATAAGCTTGGGTCCTTCTTCCAAGAAAGCTATAGTTTTGTAACTCAGATAGGGCAACAGGAAGCAACTCTCCAAATCTTAAAACAGGATACAGGATGCCACACCAGGTAAGAATCACTTTTATTGTGGAACCTCCCATCCAACCAAACATGCCCTAATCAACAAGGAAAGAGACAAAGGAATGAGGCAATATTATATGTAGGATTGTCTGAAAACGGTGGTGTGCTGGCCCAGCGATCAACCTATCTGTGATCGGTGGGCCGGAGGTAAAAGAGGTCGATAGGCCGACCAGCATTGGCAAATTCCAAACAACTTAGTTTTGGAGGCTGGTCTGTTCCCTGGATTGGTAGATTCATTTTGCCCAGCATGCCCCTGTCTGAAAATAATGAAAATCTAATTCTATAAGGGAGAAGGGCATTCCTGTCCCCTCATTTTCATGGGGAGGGGTAAATTAAAGTAAATAATAATTAAAAAATTAATGTTAAATCAATACATTTTGAACATTCCATGCAAGTGCCTTGAAATGCTTGTTTTTCCCCATATCATATCAAATGATATGGAAGGTGGAGGTTTACCCCATATCCCCTGGGCCTTTATCCTTATGCATACCATATCTAGGATGAGAATTGCTACCTTACTGTGTAATGCAGTGTGCAAACCTTACATACCATTCCATGTTTAAAAGGCTGCAGTGAAAGTGCTATTTACAAATATGTATACATGGCTGTGTACAGGATAGTGTACCTAAAATTATCATTAGTGTCTGGAAAAAAATACAGCAATTTTCACTATTTTCAATCCAATCATGCGGTGATCATCACTGTACAATTAAGAAGTTCATTGCCTGAATGAATTGAAATTGTTCTATACATAAAGAATTGTCAAGAGCACTTGAAAACTTGATATAAAGAGAGAATAATACTGAATTCAACATACGGTTCTGCCGACAATTGCAATAATGTACTGAGGTGAGGAGTAACTGAGCAGTTCCAGAAAATAATCATAGCACCTCCTTCCCCCACCCCGTTCCGAAGGCGGAAAATCTAAGGGTGTCTAGAAAATCAGTTCCTCAACGGAGAGGAGAGGGGGAGGGGAGATATGAATATTTTCTGGAATCTTCCATTATAGAATACTTTGCCAATTTGTAAGTATGTTTTCACCTGGACAGTGGAGTAGGAGTACACATGCTTTCCAGAAGGTTGGAACAATCGATGCATGCAGCTCATGACAATATTCTGACATTGGCAACTGCATGATCAGAGGCGTAGGGGCTGGATTGCCAGGAGGCAGCATTAAGATCAAATGCAGAAAGGTTGAATAGTTTTTGTAATAAATATGCATACTCAGTCATCCTAAGCAAAGAATAGATTAAAATTGGCAAGGTATTCTATAATTGTGCCAATGTGACTAGTTCCATACATCTCAGGCAAGCAAGTGCTTTAAAATATCTTATAAAATTGTGACATATTAACAGTTTCCCCACAATTTCTTTCAAACAGCATGCTTGTATATTACACTTGTCAGTTGTATGACTCACCCCTATTACCAGCGGCAATGTCAGTCAAAGGTGATTGACATATGAAATAGTGACTCACATGTGAGTCATTGTACCAAATTGTACAGAGGTGATTGATTTGGGGCAAGTCATTTCACAAAAAATGTCAGTCACCTAAGTGACTGAGTGATGTGTTAATGTACGTTTTGTCCACCCACTTTGGTGCAATGGCTCACCTTGTCCGGAGGTGTAGGGAGTCACACAATTGACGAGTGCATTACACAAGAAAGGAGAGTGCTTACATACTCACGTTTTTTATCTCCCAAAGTTATATTGTCTTTAAGAAATAAAGATGAAAGTTACATCTAGTTTAAGAGCATGATGACATAAATTTCCACTCTCTTGCATCTGCACAATTGAACAGATAGTGACTTGCACAGTTGCTCTGGGGTCATTAACGTTCTGGTTGAATATGAAATCCTGTGATATGTGATGAAAGTTTATTCCTACAAAAATAAAACCGGCCTCCCATTTATACTTCTTGGTACTAGAAATCCCTAGATAAATACCTTCCACATCAGGGTTCTGATCAAAAAAAAAAAAAGTTAATAGCCTTCTCTTAAAAGTAAAAACTGTTCGTCATTTCTAAACCATTTTCGGAGCGATCGACAGTGAAAACGATAGTTCCAAGGGTTTTGTGTAACATTCGAATGACTGGAGTCAAGTCTACATTTGGTCATCATCAGTGACACAGAGGTACATAATATTGCTTAAAAATTACAAGTGTGGCCTAATGTATATCCATTTACATGACTATCTCTAACACTATCTTTAGCCACTCAAAGAGCTGAATACAAATCCAAATAACTGACTGTAACTTTCCATTTTGCACATCAAATTCTTTCATTCGCAACAAAGTATTTTCACCTCATTGTGAAAAGAACAAAAGTTAAGAACATCTTGGTAAAAGTCTTTAATCCATGTGCGGCATTGATGCAATGAATAAGCAATTATTAATTCCACCAATCTGAGGTCTTCACATTGAAGGAAAATGTAGGTTCAAGAAATGAAAGATTTAACTTGTTCCACACAAATCACAGCAGTCTGAAATGTTGCACTTTACACTTCTTTAAAGAAAATCAGATTACAGACATTCCTAACCAAAACTTGGAGGAAGATTCTTCTGTCTGGCTAAAGTTACCATTGTGTCATATGAACTACTTAGATTTCAAAAGAATGAAAAACTAGCCAAGAGAACTGAGACAGAACAGAAGATTCATTCTTGCAACACATTAAGTTTCAGCTTGACCCAGAAATGGAATCTCCAGCTCAACTAAACTAAATTCTTCTTTTGATCTCTGTTTGATCATGGAGCTCTTAGTTAATAGCCTCCATGGTTTGATCAGGGAGTTGTTAACTCCCTGGTTTAATATCTGACTTTGACCATGCTATAACAATGATTGTATCATAATTCCAACCTTTGACTAAGCAATTTGAAAAAGCCTCAATTGAAGTTCAACTAGGAATGTAATCTTGGAAACAAGGAAGACAAAAGAAGTGACTCCAAGAAAGTGATTTGAATATTTGAGGTCAATCTTTGAAAAGGATCCTAATCCTACTATTAATCAGGAGATCTTGGAGCCCCAGCCAATACTTCATTCATGGTAGGTTTTCTTAAAGGTACTGAGCTTAATTGCAGAATACTCCGCGACTCTTTCAATACTCTATGGAGCCAATTCCGCACTCAAAATGACAAAACAAAGGAAACACTACTAATATATTTGCCAAATTGAACTGTGGGTAGTTCTTAAAAATTTTTTTTTCTGTGACAAGCGTGGAGCCAGCGGCTCCGGGGTGTATGTATTAGATTATGAAAAATTCCCATTGCAAGTGCGGAGCCGCTCCGGAGTGTATGTATGTGATTATGAAAAATTCAATCGAAAATGCGGGAGTTGCTCCGGGGTGTATGTATGAGTTTCTGAAAAATTACCAACACAAGTATAACCTCATCCCAAAATCCACAGAGCCGAACCGGGGGTATTGAGGGAAAGTGGGTAAATTTCACCCAACATAAATTCATTCCAAAAGTCTGTGGAGCCACAGAGCCAACTTCGAGGAGTTCTTAGCAGTTGCTGGGTATTCTGCAATTACTCCAGTTCTTGTATATGGACAGGCAGAGATTTTTACCCAGATGAAAGAGCATTTATTCTGTGCAGAACAGTCTTTAACCCTTACTCTACCACGCAGCTATAATATCGCTGTTTTCAAACTACCTTTTTTCTCAAATTAAATCTGGACCTTACCAAAATCCTATAGGAGTGCAAATTGTGTAATCATTCAGAAATTTCACTTTTCTTAAAAACAATTCCCAAAATGCATATTTTTAAAAAAGTTAAAAATGTTGCTTGGTAAGATTGTTTTCTATTCAGCACAAGTACAGTTTGTCATACATTTGTTTAAGAAAAATAAGTTTAAAAAAGTTTCTCATCAGTAATGCCTTGTCTAACAAAGTTTTGAACTGAAGTTGTGTGTGCATTGAATTGTATTTAATTTGTTTTGCTTCAAAGATATTTCATTAGAATTAGCTAGCTGTTAAATAAAATGTTGTCTAAAGTTCTATTCCACTTGGCCTACATCCCACATGCGGGCTGCTATGCCGTCAAACATGGCAAGCCATCCCACCCTCTCCTACATGCTGTCCCACCCTCTACCTCATGTTGTCCCGCCCTTCTCCCATATGCCATCTCAGCCTCTGACAGTCACTGGTATTATCAAGAGTGACAATCCTGGCTATGACCACGCTACGCGTAAACACTCTCAAATCTGTAAAACCAGGTAATACTTTTGTATGATAAATATACACATGTGAAAGGCCTTTCATGTGTGTTGATAAATCCATAATTTTTTCGTCCTCAAAGAAAATCTTAACGAGCTTGGCACTGTGTGCAAACTAAAAGTATTCAACTATTGTTTCAATGACTTCATTCTTAAAACCAACCTGCATAATAATGGTAAAATCCAAATCCTACCAAGTTTATCTATAGTTTTCCATAACACATCACTGCTAGTTCTGTGAATTTTTTCCTTATGCGCGCTTTGAGGTAAAACATTCCCATATGAGTTTGTAAATGACATTCAGCATAACCTGAATAAAATAAAAGTATTTTCAAAATGTCCAATGGCTGAAATTTGTCAGTGCATAATAAATGAGGTAAATTTGCTCATTTGCATAACATTTTTATTGAAATAATGGTGTAAACATTTCCTTTTTATATTATATTAGTTTTGTGCATCATAGAAAGAAACAATGCATGTTTATGGGAAAGTATAGCGCCATTTCCAATCAGATAGATCATTGGGCAGAATCAGAGGTCAATTTTTAGGTCAAAAAGGTAAAAAATTAACTTGACGTGTGAATTTTTTCGTTGCTCCAAACAAATCAAGAGTGTAAGTAGCCACAAGAGAGCAAAATATCACAAAGACAGCAGTTTTAGGACATCTAATAATCTAAATTAATGATCTCATTTGCATAAATTTGCATATTTGACCAGAAAAGTATGCAAACCAACATTAAGTCCAAAGTCTTGGCTTTCATATAACATAAACTTGTTACAGTAGAAAATGAATATAAATATGTGAAAAAGCCGGCATTCCAAAAAGTTCCCTAAAATAACAATTTTAAATGCTCTGGTAGAGTAAGGGTTAAAAGGTCACAAATAAGCGCTTAAAAGTTTTTAGAATACCAGCAACAAATCAATATTTGTAAAAAATTTCAGCATGTGCAAAATTAGTTTCGTTTCGTTTATTTGTTGCGCTAGGCCATCAGATCTTGTCACATTTAGAATATCATACATATATAATTATTTAACAATGAGATGCGCATAATGTGAAAGTGAAGGAAGGTACTACTTTAACTTGATAAAACAATAAAAATAATAATTATATCAGGAAACAAATGAATTATGATTATATTCTAAACAAAAGTATTATATAATCCAGGGTATAAATAAGACCATTTCATATGACAACATTAATACTGTACTTTGCTTGAGCTGTCGAAACAAATGTGAATACCTTTTTCAAACAAGACGTCCATGCATTACAAAATTTGAAAGAGATAACTTGAAACAAACAAGATTTGGAGTCACTATTTAGGAGAGAGCTTAAACTATGCAAATTACGATGGGTTGAAGAATAATGTGATGATGTATGAAAAGGACTACAGCTTTAAATTCTGTAACGTAAATCTCTATTTCGTTCCCAAATTTCAAATATCAATTTCTCAAATTGGTTCTATTGTTAAATCTGAATTAAGGTTACAATAATATGCATTTCCTGTTCATAATAGCCAACTTCACTCCTTTCAAAAGTTGGGGAGAAACTGAAAAACAGTAAGTCACCATGAGCAATTTTCTAATTGTGTCATTCTTAGGTCACAAAATATTGTGTAATTTATGGTAATTAGGTATCTAAGTTTTGAAATACTGTCAAATGTTAGATTTTCAACTGATTTTATAAGCCTTTTTGCTGTTTTAATGGTTTTTGTAGATTGTAAACCATTTAATCTCATATTGTTGCCATACCTATCCATACCTTTAACTATGCTTTTTCTTTATTTAAATCAATCCACACTTGTGCTTTTAATGATATAAAAAATGTGCTGGTATGCAAAAGGGACTTGTGAATGCTTTATGATTATTAAATGGCTGTGTAGTGGCAATATTAAATCAAAATTGCTTAAAACAGAAATGCTATTTAAACAACATTCTTAAAACAGTTTAAAAGGTTTCTAAATTGTTTAAGTATCAAGAAAAATTGAAAATTTCCCAGACCAATTTACTCCACACAAAGGGGTCTCTTATAATATATGGGTCAATGTTGAAAGTAACTTAAAGGCAATCTATCATGATTAAAATGTGGTATGTGGTGAATATTTTATTTCAAAAGCATTAATGATTGGCCTATCAGATCAGTGTAAGTGTGCACATTGGGCCATTGACTAATCAAACCACAACACGTGACCAACCCCCATATAAGAGAGACCCTCAAATTGAGCTCCAGCTGTTTCTGCCAAAAGCCAATCCAATTTCATTTGGCATTGATCATCATACAAACAATCAAGTCACAAAACTGAACCTGTTTTTCGAGCTGGACAAAGCAGTGACCAAAGCAACACCTACATTTGACAAAGTATCACCAGATGGAGTATTATTAATCATCTTCAAGACTCACTTAAAGTGATACCACACAAGCAGGCTTTTCAGGGAAACCCCACTTCTAGGGTTTTACCCTGGGGTTTAAAAATAGTGTAGACGCGGGGATTAACCAAGGGTTTACTACTTGAGTAAACAAGCTGGCAGTAAACAGTGTACATCTAAAGGGGTATTCCTATTGTCTGTTCACAGTTAAAAATGTGTAATCTTTGGTGATGCAGATCAAAGGTATTCATGGAGGTGTAGTTGGTGCAAACATGGAATTGTTATTTGAGACGATTTTGTCAAACCCGCAGACTATTAGCTCCTTGGCCAAACAAATAACAGCTCCCATCTTATGCAAAGAAAGTGAGGGAAGATATGAAGACACAGCAACACCCCTGTGAATAGTCATATCTGTGAATAGTCAGGCCTTGAAAATCACTGTAGATGACTCATAATCAAAATTCCTTTTCCCATTGGCAAGGTGCTAAAAAGAATGTTTTAAAGGAGACATCAAGTCTGATATAATCATTATTTCATAGGATAGAGGATTAAAATCTTAAAGGATTAGTTTAGGTCAAGCATGTCCATCTCATATGAAAAAGGACTTCAAAAGAAACAAAATGGTGAAGAAAGAATTGTAAAATATTATTCCGTTAAGGAGATATTCAAGTTTAAAGTTTGGTATCATTTCTGTAGAAACGACTGAAATCAGACTAGTTGTGATGTCACAGCCTCAGATTCCTGTCTTGATGTATTTCAAAGAAATTTATTAATTTTTACTATTTAATTATTTTTCTTATAACTTTCTTCAGGTGGGATATCATAAATACCCTTCCTAGATTCAGTTTTACTACTTTTTTGACATATCCCATGGTTTTTAAGACTCAAAATCACAGGACAAAATATGATAGAATACATAAAGACTTTGAGGAATATAAGGCTATGACATCACAACTAGTCTGATTTTAGTCGTTTCTACACAAGTGATACCACACTTTAAAGTTAAATATCTCCTGAACAGAATAAGATTTTATAATGCTTTCTTCACCATTTTGTTTCTTTTGAAGTCCTCTTTCATATAAGATAAAATGCTTGACCACTGAACTAATCCTTTAACTAACATCCCAAAATAGCAAATCAAAATTATATTTTAACTCAAGTTATTTATGTTTGAAGTCAACCCATGGAGGTTGCCATTCTGTTCAATTCGGTATTGCAATATTAGGCATGATAAAATCATTTCCCCAACATGGATATGATTATAATGAATTTCTTTATAAATGTGATTAAAGTTTTGATTCCAAAATGATATGACACAAAGTTTTAAGAGCATGTTTTGATAATTTCATGTGAACAAAAAAATGTCCTTCACACTTACAAAAGAAAATCAAGTTTTAATCAGCTAGAAAACTTGAGGTAGATTATAAAAAAATACAAAGCATTCCAGCATTCTTCTGGGCTGATGACATCATAATCTGCATGTGTTGAAATCAAAATGGCGGCTCCCATGGTACTAATTAGTAGTAGCATTAAAGTTTTTTAAATAATTACAATAAATGTGTTAGATTGCTTCAGGAGGTATGAAACTTGGTCAGAAGATTTGTTATTTTCAATTCTATTATATGAACTAAGGATTATGTCAGACTTGATGTCTCTTATAAGGCCTAGTTTCGTGGTAAGCCCAGGGACCTGCTATTTAGATAGCAGGTCCCTGGTCAGCCATGTCTAAAATATATTGTATAATAGATGCAACCTGACAAACAGAATTGTGAAGATATCTTCTTTTGTTCAGAAGCGGTTGATATTGTCCAAAGTTTACTACAAAATGACTGGTTACAAAGTCTTCCCTAGCTACGTGATGTCACACCCTCACTTTCTAGGAATTGTATTTGTAGTCTAACAAAAAATTGAAAATATATTATAAAATTGTGTTTATGTGGTAAAAGAAGGAATCTGATCTCAAGAAAATTGCTTCACATGCTGCCGATAAGTGTGATACACACTAATAAGTAGTATTATCACTTCTGAAGTGGCTATTGATAGGCTTGTCAGTACATGTAAGTATATTATGCAAATATTTAGACTAATCAAGAACATTCAATTATATTTTATATTTCTGTCTGCGTTACCATGATACAACTGGCACTTAAGCACATTTAAAACCTCATTATACTCTGTTTTGGTACTAATCTCCTGAAATTTTCAGTGATTTCAATTTCAACTGAACAAAATTCTCAGAAAATATCACAATAGAGACTAAAATTTGAGGTTTTTCACCTTCAATGTAGAAATGTTGTGTGATGATGTCACTTCTAGTCTGATATCAGTCATTCTTACAAAAATCTGGTAGAACTTCAATGTCTCCTTACAGGATGAGTTCAGTGGTCAAGCATGTCCATCTTATATGAATGAGGACTTCAAAAGTAACAAAATGGTGAAGAAAGCATTGCAAAATCTTATACCGTTAAGAAGATATTAAAGTTTAAAGTTTGGTATCATTTTGTAGAAGTGACTGAAATCAGACTAGTTGTGATATTACAGACTCGAATTCCTCAAAATCTTAAAGTATTGTAAAGAAAGTTTAAAAAAGTTTTTCACTATTTAAATTATTTTCCCTCAAACTTTCTTCAGGTGGTATATTTCAAATACCCTTCCTAGGTTCAGTTTTACTACTTTTCTGACATATCCCATGGTTTTAAGCCACAAAATCACAGGACAAAATATGATAGAATACATAAAGACTTTGAGGAATCTGAGGCTATGACATCACAACTACTCTGATTTCAGTCGTTTCTACACAAATAATACCAAACTTTAAACTTGAATATCTCCTTAACGGAATAAGATTTTTGAATGCTTTCTTCATCATTTTGTTTCTATTGAAGTCCTCGTTCATTTGAGATAACATGTTTGACCACTGAACTAATCCTTTAACATAATAAGAATTTTAATTTTTGTTTACACCTGTTTGTACATTTTGTTTTCCTTTTTTGAATAATATGAATCTACTTAACCAATGGACCACATGATAATGGCAAGGAAAGGATATTCATGAAAGAATATTATCTACTGCATATGAACATCATGCAAGGCAATGTATGAACAAATATATGAGATGAATGTAGCTTTTATTTTTTGTTTCTTTATCTGCAAAAAAAGAGGGCCTGGTGACACCATGAAAAAGATGAAAGAAAACATCCCATTGCAAGACACGCTGCATAAATATCATATTGAAGACCATTCGCACCTCCACTTACAGTATCACCAAATACCAGTCATGCTAAGCTTCCACTTAATGTATTTTCGATTTCTCAGCAAAAAAAAAAAAAAAAACCTTCTAACATTTTTCTCCAGGGGCATTGCTTGTTGAGTGATGGCAAAGCCAGCATCCAAAAGGGGAATGGTTCTAGACTTTTGATGTTAATGCCCAAACTCCCCCACTCATGGATACACCTCTGAAAGGGTTTAGTCAAGTTTTGGTTTCTGAAGCTTCCCAAGTTTTGGTTTCTAAAGCTTCTAATTCTTTAACCAGTCAATTAATTAACCAAGGATAGCTAACTCTGTAATGGCAATTACTTTTTGATAAGGATTTACTGGGTCAGGGCCAGAATTAGGAAGCAATTTTCCCTTCAATTTTACCAATTTATATTCCTAATCTAATCTCCCAATCAGGAAACAAAGATGCAGTTTGTCCACCCCCTTCTTCTTGCTCCCTACGCCTCTGATTTAGGTGTTCCCAAACAGGCTGCTTTCTAAATGTTGTCTACTCTAAATTAGGTGTTTCCATACAGGCTGCTTTCTTAATGTTGTCTACTGTGATTTAGGTGTTCCCAAACAGGCTGCTTTCTAAATGTTGTCTACTCTGATTTAGGTGTTCCCAAACAGACTGCTTTCTAAATGTTGTCTACTCTGATTTAGGTGTTCTCAAACAGACTGCTTTCTAAATGTTGTCTACTCTGATTTAGGTGTTCCCAAACAGACTGCTTTCTAAATGTTGTCTACTCTGATTTAGGTGTTCTCAAACAGGCTGCTTTCTAAATGTTGTCTATGTTGATTTAGGTGTTCCCAAACAAACTGCTTTCTAAATGTTGTCTACTCTGATTTAGGTGTTTCCAAACAGACTGCTTTCTAAATGTTGTCTACTCTGATTTAGGTGTTCCCAAACAGGCTGCTTTCTAAATGTTGTCTACTCTGATTTAGGTGTTCCCAACAAGGCTGCTTTCTAACTGTTGTCTATTCTGATTTAGGTGTTCCCAAACAGGCTGCTTTCTAAATGTTGTCTACTGTAATTTAGGTGTTCCCAAACAGGCTGCTTTCTGTTGTCTATTCTGATTTAGGTGTTCCCAAACAGGCTGCTTTCTAAATGTTGTCTACTCTGATTTAGGTGTTCCCAAACAGGCTGCTTTCTAACTGTTGTCTATGCTGATTTAGGTGTTCCCAAACAGGCTGCTTTCTAAATGTTGTCTACTCTGATTTAGGTGTTCCCAAACAGGCTGCTTTCTAAATGTTGTCTACTCTGATTTAGGTGTTTCCAAACAGACTGCTTTTAAAATGTTGTCTACTTTGATTTAGGTGTTCCCAAACAGGCTGCTTTCTAAATGTTGTCTACTCTGATTTAGGTGTTCCCAAACAGACTGCTTTCTAAATGTTGTCTACTCTGATTTAGGTGTTCTCAAACAGACTGCTTTCTAAATGTTGTCTACTCTGATTTAGGTGTTCCCAAACAGACTGCTTTCTAAATGTTGTTTACTAACCCATCACACTCCTTTAATGGTCTAGCAATGCCCCTAACCATTCTTCATTCAGATCACTTGCGTAACCTGTTAAGTTTAAAATCATTCACTTTACCTGGGATTCTTCTCAGGAATGATGGGGTGTCAGTATATCAAAGAAACAAAAACATATCAGGTAGTCAAAGCACAAACTATGCACAGTATTCACACCAAATTGTGCACATGTTCATGGAATATTCACACAATGAATATTCATTTAAATATGACAGAGGACTGTTAAAGAAACAAATTTGTGTAAAAATTAAATCATGTTGATATCAATTTCCTTTGGGAGTTATTACATTTCAAAGATATCACCAGTGTATTGAAAAGTGACCTCACAGTGTACAGTATGTATAATGTCATAAAGGAACCATCAAGACCATTTTGGGTATTTCTATCAAACCAAACAAAGTTTCCTTTAACACTAGTGATATCTTTAAAATGTAGTTCTGTAACTTCTAAATGGAATAATTAGATATCAACATGATTTGTACACCAGTTTGTTTCTTCAATAGTCCTCTACCATATATATGAAAATTAAAATTCACAGTAATATTTTTTCTATAGGTTTCCAAAAACAAAAATTTATCTTTTTCATTTCTAACAAAAACCAGAGCTCAAAGACAGTAAATCCTCAAATTCGAGTTAATGAGGCATTTGACATCATTCTCTTCAAGACAAGCCTTGCCCACCAGATCATTTTTGATGAGTTGTAATTTCATTTTAGAATAGGTACCTCCAAGTTCAGCGTGCCTTAAAATGAAATCTGTTCCAAACAGGGCTGTTTTTGAAGAAGCCCTAGGTTTGTTATTGTGTTAATATTGGAAAATAACAACTTTAGAAATATTTTTTGTCAGTTTATTAATAATTTTGCCACCAAAGAGGGTAAATTTATTTTTTGGACTCTAAAAAATAGGTTCAAACTTGCCGTTCTCCTGACTGGTTTGGTCAACTTTGAAATTTAAGTGAGGTTTATTCGGAAAGATTTTAAGATATCCCACATTTTGATATCAAAAACAATTTGTTGCAAATATGTTAAGAAGGTTTAACAGCAGATCCAAAAGTGTGCATTTCTCCCAAAATTGTTATATTTTTCATCATTTCCAAGGAGTCTAGGGTGGACCAATAGTGTTACTTCACAGGGGTGAACGTACAGTATATCGTATTTAAATGGTGATTTCTAGCTGAAAGGTTCAATTTGAGGAAAATTTAACGGTAACGATAGGGCCTAATGTCAAATGAAGGCATGTTTCATTTTAATTTGGAGTTCAAACTGATTCGCTCGCTTAGCAGTGGAGTGGACATTAAGTTTTTTTAAAAAAAAAAATTTTTTTTTTTAATCTAGGCTTAATTCCGTAATATATTTTCGGGGATGTCAGTCTAATATTCTTCAATTAATTTGCTTAATAAATTTTAGGCTAGCTATGCTTGCAACACTTGCAATCATAACACTATGTGGGTAGGTTTAGTCAATATTTGCATAACAATCTAAGTGGTGTTGTTGTCAGGTGATATGTGTGCACCAATAGCAGTAGTGCATTTGCTGTAATTACACTGGCTGATGCTCCTGACTGGTTGGACAGGTTTTATGATTAAATATCATTCAAAAGATATGTAAAAGGAAATTCTACATTACATATTCAAACATCACTCTGTTATGAGAATGGAGAAATGTAAATTTTTAATTTGTAACGTTCACAAATTTCATCCTTTTTTCAATCAATGATAAGTTTAAAACACCAATGAACATACTTATTTAACATTTAACTAAAAGTTTTGCAACAATGACCATTATTTATACATTCCTTGATCATAAAATCATCTACGGCAAATGGCACGTTTAACTCATTATCTATTCATAATTCTAAATGGGCGTGAATATGTACAGAAAAAAAGGTTTGGTTTGATTTGTTGGTATTTAATGGCACCGCGACAGTCAAATGTGCCAGAAGAAAAGAACGGTTTTTCAGAGTTTGGGGATTGACTGTAGACTTGTGTGTTTGAGTTGGCAGCTAACTTCAAGTACACTCCATATTTGTGTTTGAGTTGGCTGCTTACTTCAAGTAAACTCCATATTTTTGGAAAGCTGCTCAAAAAAGTTTGTAATCTTTGGTTACTAAATGTTGAACAGTGAAAAGCAACAGTAGAAGGATTCTGAAGGAAAACCTTGATGAGGGTAAAACATGTACCTTTCATATGAGTCTACAGCCCAGTAAAGGGCCCTGAGTAGGGTAAAACATGTACCTTTCATATGAGTCTGCAGCCCAGTAAAGCGCCCTGAGTAGGGTAAAACATGTACCTTTCATATGAGTCTACAGCCCAGTAAGGGGCCCTGAGTAGGGTAAAACATGTACCTTATATATGAGTCTCTACAGCCCAGTAAAGGGCCCTGAGTATGGTAAAACATGTACCTTTCATATGAGTCTACAGCCCAGTAAAGGGCCCTGAGTAGGGTAAAACATGTACCTTTCATATGAGTCTACAGCCCAGTAAAGGGCCCTGAGTATGGTGAAACATGTACCTTTCATATGAGTCTACAGCCCAGTAAAAGGCCCTGAGTAGGGTAAAACATATACCATTCATTTGAGTCTGCAGCCCAGAAAAGGGCCCTGAGTATGGTAAAACATGTACCTTTCATATGAGTCTACAGCCCAGTAAAGGGCCCTGAGTATGGTAAAACATGTACCTTTCATGTGTCTACAGCCCAGTAAAGGGCCCTGAGTATGGTAAAACATGTACCTTTCATATGAGTCTACAGCCCAGTAAAGGGCCCTGAGTAGGGTAAAACATGTACCTTTCATATGAGTCTACAGCCCAGTAAAGGGTCCTGAGTAGGGTAAAACATATACCATTCATTTGAGTCTGCAGCCCAGAAAAGGGCCCGGAGTGGGGTAAAACATATACCTATATACCTTTCATTTGAGTCTGCAGTCCAGTAAAGGGCCCTGTGTAGGACAAAGGGAAGAGTTGCCATGGAAATTGCTATATTTTGTAGGAAAATACTCTACAAATATCTCATTTTTCCAGAAGGGCCCGCGTAGGGCAAAGGAAGAGTTGCCATGGAAATTGCCATATTTTGAGGTCTACACAGCTCCAATTTCTCCTGGTATATTTAGCAGTGCAATTTCAGCAAGTTCAGTAAAAAAGGAAGCCTTATAATGAAGTATGACTACTGCGGTCAGGTCCAGACCTTTGACCTTGGCAGAAATGGTCAAAACATCTCCATCAATTCAAGATTCTAGCAAACTTAACAAGATTTTTCCAAAACAATTTTTCACTGAAGAAATCTATTTGCCTATAAAGGCATTGGTCACTACCATAATCAATCCACAGAAATGTTATATATCCCAACTCACCAGCTTCTGAGTACTTGAGGCCATGTGCTTCACCCTCTGTAGGCTTAGGAGGGGGCCACACTGGGGTTAGCTTCCGTGGGGATATCGGAACAGGTGAAGTATCATTTGGCTTGGCGTTGCCTTTTGAAGTTTCGCTGGTCCACATGTACATTGCCTCTGGCTAAAGAAAAACATGAAAGAACACTTTAGCAAAGCAAAAATTTTCACATAGAACCGTTGCAGATATTTACAATATACACGCGTTTTAGTGCATTTTATGATCAAGAATCTTGTTAACATGGATGTCTATACCAAATACAATGCAACGTTTCTGATTTGTCAAAACAGTTACACCAAGGAGATACCACTTTAGAATGGTACTGCAATCCTTGGTTATGCACTTGTCCATTGTGTGACTCACCCTACAACCCCAGACAAGGTGCGTCATTGCACCATGGTGGGTGACCAAAACATGTAAAGGTGTCACTTTTAGGTGTCACTTTTAGGTGTCACTTGGTGACTGACATATCTTTTGAAATTACTTACCCCAAATCACTCACCTCTGTACTAGGTAATGAGTTCTGAAGTAAATTGACTAACCCCATAGTCACTCTGGTGACTGACAATTTAGTAAAATGATGCACATATGAGTCCCTGTTTCATGTCATTGACTCATATTTGACTGACATTGCCAGGGGTAGTAGGGGTGAGTCACACAACTGACAAGGGTAATACACCCTGTGGAAGTGACATCACTAATATGTATCAGATAATATTTACTGGTGAAGTATTCAGAAATTTTCTTAGGATGAGGCTCGATTCATTATAAGTTGAAAAACTTCATCACTGTAAAATAGTGGCTTCTGTAGTGAGCACTTATAATGCACTTGTCAGTTGTATGATTCACCCCTACTTCCCCCATCAATGTCAGTCAAAGATGAGTCATTGGCATATGAAATAGTGACTCACATGTGCGTCATTGTACCAAATTGTCGTCATTGTACCAAATTGTCAGTCACCAGAGTGACTCTGGGGTAGGTCAATTAACTTCAGACCCATTGACTTTGTACAGAGGTGATTGATTTGGGGTAAGTCATTGCACACAAAATGTCAGTCACCTAAGTGATTCAGGGGTGCATCAATGTACATGTTTTGTCCACCCACTTTGGTGCAATGACTCACCTTGTCCGGGGGTGTAGGGGTGAGTCACACAATTGACAAGTGCATAAGAATGACTTAAATCATAATTCCACACATACATGCATATTTCTTACTAGAACCTAAATTAATATTTAAAACCTTGAGGGTTGCATGAAATTTCTCAATTTTTTTTTTTTTACTTTAAGGTACTGGATTGGTAGAGGCACATTTTAAAATTATATTAACCTTATGTAAATAGCAAAACTGCTTAAAATTGAGTGTAATTCTACATTATTCCTGTGTTTAACATATCAGCAAAAAAAAACTTGACATTAAAAACATTGGTCAAATCTAAAAAACCTGCTGAAATTGGCAACAGCATCTCCCTAACAACATTGAAGTCATCAAATCTGTTGATAGTCATACAAAATAAAACTGGTAGGCCAGCACTAACCTTTGACAGACACTGGAATTGAAAGAGATGGCCAGGTGCCATGGGCCAGTGGAGAATCTTTGTCGGCAGTCACGATATGATGATGATGATACATCAATGGATCCTCACTACATCAATGGCCCCTCACTACATCAATGGCCACTACATCAATGGCCCCTCACTACATCAATGGCCCCTCACTACATCAATGGCCCCTCACTACATCAATGGCCCCTCACTACATCAATGGCCCCTCACTACATCAATGGCCCCTCTTTACATCAATGGCCCCTCACTACATCATTGCATCTGGTCATACATTTATCCTACAAAGAACTCTTACCTCTATTTTCCAGTCTAATTTGGAGTTTGTACTTTTGTGTTGAGACATTTTTGTGGTTAAAATGGTATCACTCCCCACAAGAAATACAAAATCAAACGCTCATGGCTTTAAGCCCAAATATCATATCTGATCTCTTTCATATGTGCCGAAAATCCACATAATTCCACTGGGAAAAACATTCACAAGAAATTATCTTTAGTATCACTGCAAAGAATAGAACAGGAAACGGATTTAACTGAATAATCCATCCTCCAGGGCATATTTTGACACACAGAGAATCCCTTCATATGTGACTGATTTTCCAAATCATTCAGTTGCCCAAACAGAGCTGGTCAAAATGACTTCCCTGTGTGTTGTTGCCCAGTCCTCCTGTTATCAATCTCCAGGCAGGGAGCATTCTTGAATTTCAAAAAGCATGACTAAAACTCAAAAATCATTCTCTTTAAATAGAAAACAGATTTTGATCGCTCATGGAAAACTGAAATAGGATATCACTAAGAGACAGACTGAAGCATGATATTGTTCAAATCAAGACTGCGTGAAAAAATGTACAAAATGATGCTAATTATTGATAACATCCATTTTTACTTGCATTTGCTATTTTTCAACATATATGGATGAAAAATTAATGCTAATATGAGGTGATTTGTTGTATACCATTTTAGAGATCACAAGGTATACCCAAAATGGACAAAAAAATATGGGTTTAAATACAAAAAAGTTAAGATATCTCCAACTCCTGTTAAAATATACAAATGCTATTTGAAAATGTCCGTATTGAAACTGAAAGAAAGAAACACCTTAATTTTCCACTAGCATACTACCGTCATATTAGCAATCACAACACAGTGAACACAAGGTTGAAACAAAACAGCAATGAATTAATTTGCAGCTTTTTTCTGTTAATTCCACACATTCCCAGTTTATGCTGTTAATTTCACACATAACTTACAGCAAGGTGAAAATTCATGTACAGTACATGGATGGCTTTCCAGTGTAATAATTCTCAACGCAATTATCTACTGAAATGGTATCCGCTATAGTCAAGGATACAAGTTAAATTAACAGGCATAGGAATAAAATATACTGCACTATTGCACATGGAATAATGGCTATGTATCCACCATGCAATTTAAAACCGGTGAAAACCATACCAGCATATCCATATGCTCCATGCCCCCTGTGGCTTATTCCTAGATAAGAATTTCTGATATCAATTACCTATGAAAATTGACAGTTCTTAGCTGTATTAAAGGGTGTGCCACATTGTTTTAATTAACAACAAAAAATCATCACTTTTTTACTTTAGGTACAGTATATTCATTTGTCAATATTTACTGTTTCCTAAAATCTGAATGTGTCCATCTTTATGCACATGCAGCTAACATTTTAGAGAAAAAATTAAAACTTACAACAAAAAAAAATGGCTGAAGATATTCTGTAAAAAAAAAAGTTTATAGATCTGAAACTAAATAAGACATTTCTGGAAAACTAATTTAAATAAGCTCACATGGCTGAAATTCAGGTGTCCATAATGGGCCAATGGCATACTGGGGAAATCTTCTTGACCAATCAAATACTGGGACCAAGCTTATTACAAAATTTTCTAAAGTGGTCCTGCCATGGGGGTCGGAACTTACGTTACATATGTTAATTAGGTTAATTGATTTGCAAAAATATAACTTTTTCTACACAACCCAATCGATTGCGAGAAATCACAAAAGAAAAATGCTTTTTTCATCACCTTGACAAAAAACACACAAAAAAAAAACAGAATAAGGCTCATTACGCAATGACGTCATTTTGGGAATGCCTGTGTGTAAACAATGCATCCATGCCACATATAATGTGTGTCCGCCATTAAAATTTCACTACTAGTGTCGATGGCATCTCTGTTTGTTCTAAAATATTACATTTTTCAAGCAAATTTTAAACAAAATGCCACAGCATTGTGTAGTTTAGTTGGATGATGCAGTAATATAAATTCTTAAATCAAAAGTTGTTTAGCAATAGCAAAGGGAAACTAAACAAGACAATATCTGGTCATGTTTTGTGCACTTGACATGAACCGAGTTTTTGGGCCTTACCGGGTAGTGTTATATTCAGCTCACACCAGATTGTTACCCCTGTTCTGTTCGATATAAACATAGCTTGACCACATCGTCTCTGACATGCAATTTTTACTGTTTCGCGAGTAATACAAATTCAAATAAAAGAAACAGAGGAAGAAAAAAAAGACTCTCGCTCAAAAGACGAAGTCGTAACCGACTGGGCTACTTATCGACTGAGCTACTTACCGACTGAGCTACTTAATCAGTTAAAGATTTATAATCTATTTCATATATTGTGTGGAATATGATCAAAGGAAGAAAAATCGATACAATAGAATTGAATTGTAATTATTGTGTCCATATGCCAAGCCGTTTAAAAGTAAACTAACAAATTTTTTACAATTTCTTCAAAAACTTTCAATTCAAATGCAAAAATGCAAACGGACTGTGTGAATGAATTATTTAGTTTATGTATGCCTGTTGACTAAACGTCAAGCGACAGAGACTTGAACATTGAAAAATAAAACTTTATATTTCCATTAGATGTGGAAAAAAAGTAGATATTGTTGCAAACACTTCAATTTGTTTATGTTTAACAAAATATTACTTGAGAAACAGTAAGAATTTTATGCTGACTACGCAAGCTTTGTACTGTAAGACCGTGTAAGAGCCTGTGTAAGGGTTGTAAGCCTGATCCTTCTTTCTCATCTGCAAGCGGTTCAAATTCAAAAGGAACGTCATCCCTTTATTATAAGAATGTTCTTCATTTATTTCAAATCATTTTGATCATAGCTTGAACTTGAAGATGACAAATTAAGATCTCAAGGGCCCGAAAAACTTTCGCAATCAGGACGCTATTTGTACGTGGTAAGTATGTGTGTGATGCATTGTTTACAATCAGCAGTCCCTGAAATGACATAGCAAACTGTTATGACGTCACAAATCCCACTCACCCTTTTTTCAGAGCAAGCAATAAATGTTTAATTTTTAAGTCCTTTTTTATCATGAAAATAGACTTATTCCCAGGCTTTCTTGACGGATTATCGAATTTAGGGATATGAAAAACCTATAACAGGTTAAATTTTAATTTTTTAGGAGGCATGGCAAGACCACTTTAACCCTTACTCTACCACGCGCGATAATATCGCCGTTTTGAAACTACCTTTTTCAAAAATAAAATTGGGACCTTACCATAATTCTATAGGGGTGCAAATAGTTTCAGTGCATAATAAATGAGATAAATTTGCCCATTTGCATAACATTTTTATTGAAATATTGGTGTAAACATTTCCTTTTTATATTATAGTAATTTTTTGCATCATAGAAAGGAACAATGCAGATTTATAGGAAAGTATAGTGTCAAATCCTATCAGATAAATCATTGGCAAAATCAGAGGTGAATTTTTAGGTCAAAAAATTCAAATTGACGTATTTTTTTATTCGCTCCAAAAAAATCAAGAGTACTATCAAATGAAAGGTCCTTCTTTCAACAATTCATAAATTCTATCAATATTTTTTTTCTAATTAGCCACAAGAAAGCAGAATATCACAAAGATAGCAGTTTTAGGACATCTAATAATCTGAATTAATGACCTCATTTGCATAAATGACCAGAGAATTAGGCAAACCAATCAGTCTTAGCTTTCATATAATATAAACTTATTACAGTAGAAACTGAAGATAAATTTGTGAAAAAGCATCAAAAAGTTCCCTAAAATAACACTTGTAAACTTAAATGCTCTGGTAGAGTAAGGGTTAAATGCTCTAATCATAATATGTGTGTTATACATGTACATGATGGTAATAGACGCGTGCATTGTAGTTTATATTTTTCCTTCAGCAAGTGGTCAGTCAGTTCAGTTCAGTCAGTGATTGGTCAGTTCAGGAGATTCTCCTCTTATGGAGAAAATTATTTTCCCCCAAAGAGGGGAAAATCTGAGACACCATTTTGAAGATTACCCATGATGCCTCTAACGAAACAGCGTAACGATATGGCACAGAACTTGTATGGGCTCTAGAAATTTTACAACCAAGTAGGTTACACTCATTTTTGGATTTTCAAAATCTACAGTTTACTTATTAATCTACAAATTATCCCCAAATGGACATCCACCATGACCTTTAAGAGATATTTAATGGCAAACTTCCAAATTCTGGCCTGTTTTCACAGGGGATTATCGTAATAACGCAGACACCATCCAGTACAAGAAAGAGAATGTCCATTGCACAAACAGGTACATTTAGTCTTCGGGGGGAAATAATTTTTCTCCTGAAGAGGGAAATCTACCGAACTGTTGGTTGTGTAACAAAAGGAATATTCCCAAAGCGGCTGAATGGTGGAAGCACTGAAGAACTAGAAGCGCATGTAGATGTGGGTCTTTATGTCAGCAGAAGTTCACAACTCTCATCCCCCCTCCCAAAACTCTGACGAAATCCTGTCTTTAAAGCTTATAATGCTTTTAAATGCCAAAAGACATTTTAAATTCTGAAATGGTAACCAGTGATGTAAAATAATGGTATATTTGATTAAACATATGAGGACATTTGGTCATTTTCCAGTGGCCAATTGTAAGACCATGTATTGCGCTGATATTCCTTGGCAACTTTTAATTTCAAGAGGTGCTTACAAGGTCTTACGCTTTCATGCTGGTAGATAATTACAATATGGGTGTGGTTATTGTAAAGTAGTTCTTCAAAGTATTCCATATTTTAAGTTGCTGGCAGCATGGCATGCTTATACACAGTACTAATGATTGCTTTACTGAACTATACGATTAGTCAGCACCACAACACATGTGACTAATGACTGTTAAAGTTTTCATAATCTGTGAATTGCTTTATAAATAGAGAGCTTTTTCAGCAAAAATGATTAAAATGACTGATCTCTCTGTTTCTCCTTTACAGGGGTACATAGCCACCACCCCCTCAGTTCACCATTGCCACTGCCGATCCCCAGGACTCGGGCTCATGCACCCGAGTATATTTTTGTGGAACCAAAAACGTAAAATTACCATAAAAAACATAACAATTATTTATTTGCTTTTCAGAATTTTTTGAGATATGAGGGGTCCCCAAATGGAAGTTTGCCTCGGGCCCCTGGATTTTTCGGCATGCAGGTCACCTCTATAAAACGTTACAGTGTGTGTAGATATTACTGATGTCCGACTAGAATCATATCATCACCGTTCTTCAAGAGTCTTTGTGAACAGTGTCTGCGATATTGTTATTAAAACTAGATCTTGGGCAACAAGTGAGGGCGTCTTTTTAGGCTAATTCATGGGAATTCAAAAATAACATGTCTTATTTTTAAAATAACAGTTTAATTTTTGAAATAACAGGTCTCATTTTTGAAATAACAGGTCTTATTTTTAAAATAACAGGTCTCATTTTAAAAATAACAGGTCTCATTTTTGAAATAACATGTCTCATTTTTAAAATAACAGGTGTTATATTTAAAATAACAGGTCTCATTTTAAAATAGCAGGTCTCATTTTAAAATAACAGGTCTCATTTTAAAATAACAGATCTCATTTTAAAATAAAGGTCTCATATTTAAAATAACAGGTCTCATTTTAAAATAACAGGTCTCATATTTAAAATAGCAGGTCTCATTTTAAAATAGCAGGTCTCATATTTAAAATAACAGGTTCATTTTAAAATAACAGGTCTCATATTTAAAATAGCAGGTCTCATTTTAAAATAACAGGTCTCATTTTTAAAATAACAGGTCTCATTTTTAAAATAACAGGTCTCATTTTAAAATAGCAGGTCTCATATTTAAAATAACAGGTCTCATTTTAAAATAACAGGTCTCATTTTAAAATAGCAGGTCTCATATTTAAAATAACAGGTCTCATATTTAAAATAACAGGTCTCATTTTAAAATAGCAGGTCTCATTTTAAAATAGCAGGTCTCATTTTTAAAATAACAGGTCTCATTTTTAAAATAACAGGTCTCATTTTAAAATAACAGGTCTCATTTTAAAATAACAGGTCTCATTTTGAAAATAACAAGTCTCATTTTGAAAATAACAGGTCTCATTTTAAAATAGCAGGTCTCATATTTAAAATAACAGGTCTCATTTTAAAATAACAGGTCTCTTTTTAAAATAGCAGGTCTCATTTTAAAATAACAGGTCTCATTTTTAAAATAACAGGTCTCATTTTTAAAAAAACAGGTCTCATTTTAAAATAGCAGGTCTCATATTTAAAATAACAGGTCTCATTTTAAAATAACAGGTCTCATTTTGAAAATAACAGGTCTCATGTTTAAAATAACAGGTCTCATTTTAAAATAGCAGGTCTCATTTTAAAATAACAGGTCTCATTTAAAATAACAGGTCTCATTTTAAAATAACAGGTCTCATTTTGAAAATAACAGGTCTCATATTTAAAATAACAGGTCTCATTTTAAAATAGCAGGTCTCATTTTAAAATAACAGGTCTCATTTTAAAATAACAGGTCTCATTTTAAAATAGCAGGTCTCATTTTGAAAATAACAGGTCTCATTTTAAAATAGCAGGTCTTATTTTAAAATAGCAGGTCTCATATTTAAATTAACAGGTCTCATTGTAAAATAACAGGTCTCATTTTTGAAATAACAGGTCTTATTTTTGAAATAACAGGTCTCATTTTGAAAATAACAGGTCTCATTTTAAAATAACAGGTCTCATTTTGAAAATAACAGGTCTTTTTTTGAAAATAACAGGTCTCATTTTGAAAATAACAGGTCTCATTTTGAAAATAACAGGTCTCATTTTGAAAATAACAGGTCTCATTTTAAAATAGCAGGTCTCATTTTAAAATAACAGGTCTCCTTTTGAAAATAACAGGTCTGATTTTCAGAATAACAGGTCTCAATTTAAAATAGCAGGTTTCATATTTAAAATAACAGGTCTCATTTTGAAAATAAGAGTTTTCATTTTAAAACTAACAGGTTTCATTTTCAAAATAACAGGTCTCATTATAAAATAGCAGGTCTCATATTTTGAGGAGCAGTCTTTGAACTAAGCATTCATTACATATCATATTTGTTGATTTAAACATTCATATCAAAGTTTACCAATATGCAGTGGCGGTGCTATTAAAGGGGGTGGGGAATTTTCCCAGCACAAGAATGTTTTGTCCCCATTCCCCTGAATATTTTGTAAAGTGACATATTTTGTCTGAATTAGAAGCTTTTGCCTCCCCCATGAGACAAAATTGTCTCTCTTGCTCCCCATGACCAAAATTCTGGCGCCGCCACTGCCAATATGTGCAAGACAAGTGTTGTAATAGAATATTCTAGAGACTCCAAAATAATACACCCCATATTTCAGCCTAGTACTCCTTTAAACCAGCAGCAGAGTAGTAAAACAGAAGAATTTAATAAAAGAAAAAAAACAATTTCATTTAAAAAAACATTTAAACTTTTCATTAAAAAATAACATTGTTCAAGGGACAAAGCAAGTCCTTCTTAGATGACTTCAAAAGAAATTCAATGGTGAAGACAGCATTAAAAAAACTCATTCCGTTAACGAGATATTCAAGTTTTAAATTTGGTATCATTTGTTTGGAAAGGTCTTTTTTTCTCTTCAAGAAACACTACCTTCATGTATAGTAACTGTTTTGTGTTCATCTCTTATTTTCGTGTTTTTACCATATTGTTGGATTATTTGTGTATGGAGTTTCCTTCTGTTCTGTAAAGTACAGAGAACCTTGGAATTCTGCGCGATATAAAGCACCGAGGAATAAAGTAAGAAGCCAGTTTGAAATCAAACTAGTTCTGAAATCAGTCTCAGATTCCTCAAAATCTTTAGGTATTCTAAAATTGTTCTTTGATTTTGTGGCTTAAAATCATTGGATATGTCAGGAAAGTAGTAAAACAGATCTAGTAAGGGTAATCATAATTTACCACCTGAAGAGAGTTGAGGAAAAATAATTCAAATAGTAAAAAAGTTAAGTAAACTTTCTTTTAAATACATGAACAATTGATAAGAATGTGAGGATGACAGCTTTGACCTTCCATAGTAGACTTATTACACTAGCCATTTGTACACAGATCAGACAGAGCTTAAAACTTGAATATCTCATGAACAAAAAAAGACTTTTGAATGATTTCTTCACTATTTTGTTTCTTTTAAAGTTCTCTTTTTCATAAGATACATTGCTTGACCACTGAACTAATAATTCTTCATGCACTTGTCAGTTGTATGTCTCACCCCTACTACTGTACCCCCAGCAATGTCAGTCAAAGGTGAGTCATTGACATATGAAATAGTGACTCACATGTGCATCATTTTACCAAATTGTGAGTCACCAGAGTGATTTACTTCAGAACCATTGACTTTGTAAAGGTGATCAATTTGGGTTAAGTTATTTCACAAAAAATGTCAGTCACCTAGGTGACAGAGGGGTCCGTCATTGTATATGTTTTGCCCACCCAATGACTCACCTTGTCCGGGGTGTAGGGGTGAGTCACACAATTGACAAGAGCATTACAAAAGTGAGAGTGTGATGTCACTTACTATCCATAAACTTTCTACACCAATCATTTTCACACTACCTGGTAACATCATTGACATGTGATCTCCTGAGAGAACAAGATACTAGTAAATGCAGTACTTTTTCTTAATTCTATTGTCCCCTAAATGGCCCTTAAGCTAAGCATCTGATGGTCCTTTGTGCAGTTGAGGAGATGTTTTACCTGAATAAAGTAGGTGGATTTAGAGGGGGACCAGGGGGTCCAAGCCTCCATTGCTGTGGAAATTTTGTAATTTTTGTGCTAATTTACAATTAGTCGTACTTTTAAGGATTGGACTCACCCTTTTTTGAAAAGTCTAGGTCTACCCTGTAATTGCAGAAAGATCAGCACAAAGCTATGATTGAAAAGTAAAACACATTCCATAGCTAATATTTCTGCAACTCTTTGATAGATACCAGGTCAATTTATTAAATAGATTGGTTGTTAAGTCCAAATAGATTGGTTATAAAGTCTTTCCAAATCAAATCTTAGCAGGCTTGGCAACACAATTTGAAAAGCACCCAACCTGATTGAAAATCACAATTTAAGAAATACTATTAATCTGGTTTATATCAACATTCTTCCTCATTTAATTAATGCCATCAATACATTCTGAAATAATGTATATTAAAAATATATTCCAAATACTTCAAAAGGTCTTTTCATGTTGTACATTATTTTCTACACAGTAGGAATAAATTTAATCACAGAATGAGGGCAGTATTTCACAACTGTATAAAATAGAAATGGAGAAAACCTGAGTTCAAAAGTGCATACAAGAAAGCTTATTAGCTGCTTGATTCATTTGTGTATGTTACAGAAATATTCCCATGGACCCATATATGCATGCAGTATGTTAGACAACAACTGAAGGATTAGTCCAGGGGTCAAGCATCTACATCTTATATGAAAGAAGACTGAAAGAAACAGAACGGTGCAAAAATCATTTTAAAATCTTTTTCCGTTCAGGAGATATTAAAGTTTAAAGTCTTGTCTTATTTTTGTAGAATTGACTGGTGTAGTAAGTCTACTACAGAAGGTTGACACTCTTATACTTACATTCTTAACAATTGGTAATGTATTTTAAAGAAAACATATTCAACTTTTTTTCTATTTCAATCATCTAAAGTATGATAAAATACATAGATATTTTGTGGAATCTGAAGCAGTGACATCACACTAGTCTGATTTCAGTCGTTTCTACAGAAATGATACCAAACTTCAAACTTAATTATCTCCTTAACAAAATAAGATTTTTGAGTACTTTCTTTACCATTTTCCCCCTTTGAAATCCTCTTTCATATAAGATGGACTTGCTAGACCACTGAACTAATCGTTTAAAAGAAGCATAACGGTGAAAAAATACTTTGATATCAAATTCCCCTTAGGAGATAGGAAATTACAGTGTGATGTCTGCCGTAAACACTGCCATTAAAATTGCTTGCATTCCAAAGAAATAATGTTTAATGTTATTGAAGTATTGCTATGTATTTCTTAGAAAATAAATTACCTCTTATTAAATGATTGGCACATTTCTTTATTATTGAGGTGGGTACAATATCTATTGTATTTGTGCATGTTTTGGCCATCTGGTCATGTTACCAGGTGTTTTTATTTCTAAGAAAATGACAATACAAATTACTTAAATAAACACCAAAATTGGGGAATTAGATGGTGGATGTCATGCAAAGCCTGACACCAGCTGTATCTACAAAATTCTCCCAGAGCGTTGAAGGTATCAAAGTCTGGCTTTTTTTTCCATCTAATTTGACAGAAATAATAATTATAAGTCATCTGAAGAAATTTCCTATTGTACAAACAATTTAGCATATATTTTTCAATTTATTAAAACATTAATACTGTTAATATAAACTTACATGGAGTGGCCATTTTGTTATACACCCTCTAAAAATGATGTCATATATCCAGTACAGATCAGAATATTATATATCAAGCTAGAATATTTGATATTATGTCTGCATTAACAGTCTACAAGTAGAACGTTTACAAATCTTGTAAACGTTTACTAAATACTTCATTGCGTGTAATCGTTTTTCATACATCAGTGTCTTGCCGTTAAAAATCAATAATCATGATTCAAATCACACACACATTCGGCTGACAAAATTCCAATCAATGACTTTTTACAAACTATAAACCCGATTAGCATAATCCTTTTTAAATGTGCAAATCACAAATGCGCAGTAATCACCAATGAATGGGGATATTATGCACTTTGATTTCGCCGAAATCTGAGTAATCTAACTTGTAAAATGCACAGCGAATGTGCAGCAGTAAACAGTGAAACTAACAATAGGCCTAACATTAGACCATAAGGCTTTAAATCCCACGCAATCAAGGCCTGTTTTATCGACCAAAAAACACTTGAATCGTGACAATCAGTACATTTACATGTAAATATTACCTGATAAGTCAAATAAATTTTGCAAGAAAGAACAAATATTGCATAATAAACAAACAGAAAAAGGTTTTAACAGAGCTGAAATTCTGCATGCTTCGCAAAGATGGCGGCCATTTTTTAGAGAGGACTGATATTTCAGAACTTCCTGGTGGTGGTGGCGTAGTTTTGAAATGTTTTACGGCGAGGTATATCATAGACCTAGTATGCAAGATTTTCACAGAAGAACTTTAAAAGCCGTAGCGAATAAGACAAAAAAGTTACGCGATTTGAGTTTAAATGACATTGAAAGGAAGTTATCTGTTCTTTCTAAATTGAATTTCCAAGCATATTTTCCATAAAAATTATGATTTATACTGTATAGGTAAACTTTTTACGATTTGGAAAGCAAAACTCAGCGTCTATTTGGGCAATGCAGTCAGTACTTTTGCCATACTGGTTGCGCAATTTTTTTACTTTGCCTCGTACTTTTAGAGCAATTTTGGTGTATTTCCAAAAATTACGGTACTAAACTCGTGTACACGATACACGCTTGCTTTTTTGGGCGTGTACACGTTTACTAAAATCCCTAAACGTTCACAGCTCCATCTACAAGACATGTTACAATTTCTATATTGGTTGAAAGAGCATTAAACTCTGGAAGTTGATCAGTTTTAGAATTGTGAAAAAAAAAACCATTTTAGTTTTTGAGTTATCGCTAATCAAATTTGGATCAGTTTTTAATTCAAGCAAAATTTGCTATGTACGAGAGTGTAAACAGGCCCAAACTTTATGTTATTCTTTAAATTTCTTTCTTAAATCTTAGACACGGGAAATGATGGGTAAGTCTATTTCTGCTCCTATTCTATTGGGGACATGGAAAAGACTCAAAATATTTTGCTACAAATTTTCTGCACCACTTAACAAAATTTGAAAACCAAAGAATTTACAAAAGAAAATCCCATATTCAGCCTGTAAAATGTCACAAAAATTTGCATAAAACATGAAATTGATGCCTGAAATTTAAAAACGCTGTAAAATGGATAGTTTAAAGCAATTTAGCTAATGTTGCCTTTACATTTTCCATATGCATTGAATTTTGAATAAAATATATACATAAATTTTCACCAATGGGCACTTGCCCCCTACTTTTTTCCAAATTTATATCTTTTGTATGGTAATTTTTGCATCTTAGCATGATTTTGCTCCCCCCCTCCTTTCCCTACTTTCAGTGCGCAAATCCTGCCTACGTGAAATCAAAAATGATAAACCATTGTAAATTATTGCATAAACTTACCAAAAATATGTTGAGCTCCTTGTGTTCATGATCAATGTGATGCAGCAGGCCAATGTCCAACAGATGCGAGCAAACAGTGGCGGTCACTAAATGCACAACTTCACCAGAAACATCAGTTGAGGAGAGAGATGGACGTAGACATTCCAGTAAAGTATGCCCTAGTAAAGAAAAGAACATGCTGGCATATATATTACCTAATATCTCTCTTAATTATAAAACACACATATTTGTGTACACAAATTTGCAAACAAAACATATTCATCGTCATAATCCAAGCTGGAGGATCTATGGTTCCGTCGGTTAAAACAGTAGGAAAATCAGGAATCCGCAGGAAGAAAAAAACACACATTTTTTGTGATTTCTTGAGTAAACACAGTATACAGTATGTGGCAAATATGTACCCTAAAAACGTCCTTAATGTAATTGTGCGATGAAAAGTACATTAAATTGTGAAAGTATATAAAGATGTATTCACTACATTAATATTATTTCTGTCACGATTTTTGGTGGAAAGATTTTTGACACCTTTATTCAGAACCGTGGGAAATTTTATAATTAATTCCAACTCTGGTCATAACAAACTATTAATCAACAAAGATTTTTGTTAGATTTTATTTTTGGTAACAATGATTACATCAAGGAACAACTTTAGGCACAGTAGCAAATCCAGCTAAATATGGCACAATGCTGAATACATCTTAAATGTATATGAATAGGTAGCAACAATTAAATGGTTTAAAGGATTAGTTCAGGGTCAAGCATGTCCATCTTATATGAAAGAGGACTTCAAAAGAAACAAAATGGTGAAGAAAGCATTCAAAAATCTTATTCCGCTAAGGAGATATTCAAGTTTAAAGCTCTGTCATATCTGTGTAGAAATGACTGGTGTAGTAAGTCTACTATGGAAAGTTGGCATCTTCACCCTCACATTCTTAACAATTGTTAATGTATTTAAAAAAAAGTGTATCTAATTTTTTCACTATTTAAGCCAGACATCACAAACGATACAAATTCCTCATCTCTAATAACAAGCTTTCCACCCTCTGTCACAAGTGCCATCCCACCCTCTTGTTCTGCATGATGTCCCATCCTACATCCCTTCCAACAGGAAATCATACATGAAATCCAGATACCATTCCACCACATGACCCATATGTCATTACACCTGCAATCAAGATGACATCCCACCCTGTTCCATATATATCATGCAACCCAGTGTCCCGTATGCTATCCCTCCCTGTCCCATATACCATGCCACCTCGTCCCACATGCCATCCCTCCCTGTACCACATGCCATCCTATCCTGTCCCATATGCCATGCCTCCATGTACCATATGCCATCCCACCCCGTCCGTTGATTCCATCGTAACCCACATGCTATTTCAGTCTCATATGCCATTCCACCTGAAATCCAGACGACATGCCATCCTGTCTCACATGTCATTACACTCTGTCCCCCATGTCATCCCACCATAAATGTCATGACACCACCTTGTTTCACATGCCATGCCACCCTGTCCTACATGTTATCCCACCCCGTCCTATATGCCATGCCATCCTGTCCCACATTCCACATTCCATGACACCCTGTCCCACATACCACCATGTCCCACATAGCACCCTGACCCACATGCTATACCACCTTCATCCCTATTCCTATATCTACCAATCATTTTACCATCTTCCCCCAGCATTCTTTCCTTTAACTCCAACCCCTCACTTCTATCACCTCAAAATGCCCCATTAACTTAACATCCCCCTTCACCTGTCATCCTCCGTTGATCTACCATCATCCATTCACCTACTACCCAAACCTACCTCTTGCCATCCACTCATCTACCAAATATACTCTTAACCAACTCACCATTAACAACCATCACTTACTCCATTACACTACAGCACCCCCCCTCCCACTATCCCCTAGCCTTAACTTAAATCTGACACTTCCAATAAAAACATGCCCAACTTTTTTCCCCTTATAAACCAAATAGGGCTGATCTATCTACCAAATCAGAATAAAAATTCAGTACAGATTAATTTGCAGATTATTATACTGTAAGTCTATTATGTTTCCACTCTATTCAAGCCAAGACTTTTTTTTTTTATTCATGCTACTCATTCGCAAGACACTTCATTATAAATTTTATTCAGTCATCAGCTCTATTGTTCTGCTTTTTTCAAAAACAAATCCTTTAATTTTGCTATTAAAGTCTGAAATGCATTTAAATTTTTGCTATTCATTCCCAAGACACTTGAATATAGCTTTTTCTTTTCATGCCAGAACAAATCCTTTTAATTGCTATTCAAGTCTGGAATATATTTGTTCGAAGCTCTTTCAAAGCAAGTCTCCTTTAGATAAATTTCTTTTCAATAAAAATAGGTGGAATTCCTTACCTAGGGCAGCAATTTGTTTGTTCCCCAGTACATGTAGCTGAACAATGCAAGAAGCTGGACGGATAGATGTGGACGTATGGACTGACGAATGGTAAAAGATGCTATATGCCCTCTTTACCAACTTCGTTGGCGAGGGAATAATTATTTTCCCTCCAACTTTCTTTAGGTGGTATATTATAAATACCCTTCCTTATTTCAGTTTTACTACTTTTTTGACATAAGTATTCCATGGCTTTTTTTTCAGCCACAAAATCGCAGGACAAAATATGATAGAATACATAAAGACTGAGAAATCTGAGGCTATGACATCACAACCAGTAGCATAGCCACAAGGATGCCTGGCTCCTTCTCCCAATAAATTCTGGCACACCTAAATACAATTCTGGCACCCCTACATAGAATTCTGGCCACAAGTAAAATTTATGCCCCAAATTGTGAAAGAGAATAAAAGAAATATCACAACGTTTTTTTAAGATATGATTATTCATATACAAATAATGTAATCCACAGACTGACCATTCAGCAGAAGTTATGTCCTCAGTTGCCTAGTGTTGTGTGCATGATTTCCTGTAAGTGTGGATGATGCGTGAGTGCGGTAAATGAAGGGGAATTCCATTTTTTGTTTAATGATGGAAAAGAAGGAGCTGAAACCACTATCTATATTACGTGTCTTGACTAATAGGTCTTTTTCTTGCTGTGAGGAAGTCTTGTTAAAACTTGAAACAATTGAAAAACTTTAAACTGTGTGTTTTCTTGGACGGTTAAAATTTTTCATCCAAGTTTTTAATAATTACTTTAATTTATCTCATAACCGGGATTATGCTATCTCAGGTAACTTTCTTAAACAGGGACCATGGAGCAATATTTGAAGTGCAATGCTGGGAAAGGGAGGGGGCTGTCACCTCTCGGGGGAGGGATTCAAATATCTAGGACCACTGCTCACAACTGATTTCAGTCAAAAAAACCCAAACTTAGTTATCTCCTTAACAGACTAAGATCTTTGTTTGCTTGTTTGATGAGGGCTTAACGGCACCACAACAACGAGGGTCAAATTGTGCCTGAGAGGTCAGATCATTCTGAAGGAAAGAAAACAGGGTGAGAATGAGTGAAATACAAAAACAAAAAGTCAAAAAGCTGTGATTGAGAGAGGAGGTGCATGGGTGAAACAAAGACAAAGTAGAGAGGGGGTGGAAGAGGAGAATTAAATATGGTTGTAGAGGGAAACATGATGAAGGAAGGAGATATTTTCATCCCGAGGATTTTTCTGGAAGGTCTCAGCAATTGAGTTGTGGGGAGCAAGGAAAGCTCTCGGAAGGTTGTACAAGGGGCAAGCAAAGAGAACGTGATGGACTGTGAGGGTGCAATAGCAGTTCTTGCAGAGAGGTTGGGGGGAGTTAATAAGGAGGTGGGAGTGAGTAAGGTGGGTGTGACATATTTTAAGACAGGTAAGATGAATGTTGTCGGTACAAGAAAGGTTGTTGATGGTGGGTTTCATCGGAATGGTGGGCTGGATGACGTGGAGATTGTTATCAATTTGGGCATCCCATGTGGTTTGCCAGCAGTCACGAACAAGGGAAGCTATAAGCGGTTTGATGTCAGAAAGGGTTTTAGGAAAAGGGGTTGAGGGCAAGCATAGCAGCTGCATCAGCCCTATCATTGCAAGGGATGCCAACATGGCTGGGTATCCAGAAAAAAAGAATACTTTTCCTGCAGAGGGTGGGCGAAAGGAGTTTCCAGAAGAGGAGGTGGGATGTGAAGTTATCCCATTTAAGATTGAGTAAAGATGTAAGAACAGCTTTTGAGTCGGAGAAAATGGCAAAGTGGCTGAGCGGAGAGTATTCAATACAGTTGAGGGCGAGGAGAATGGCCTTTGCCTCAGCTGAAAAGATGGACGAGTAGTCGGGAAGTCTGCTACTGAGGGTGATGTCTTGGATGACGGCAGCAGCAGCTGTCTTGTTGCCTTACTTAAAGCCATCAGTATAGATGGAGATGTAGTTTGAAAGTTGGTCTTTGATTTGTTTCTGGAGAGTGATGAACAGGTTAGGGTGGGTTTGTGTTTTGTGACAAGTGAAGAGGCCCAGGTGGATAGAAGGAAGGGGGGTGTCCCAAGGAGGAAAAGTGGGCCAAGAGAAGGTGCCAAGAGTGGCGGGGTTGATGCCGAGATGGAAGAGATCTGATTTAATGCGTAAGCAAAAGGGAGGGGATAGGATTTTAGTCCCATCAAATAGGGTGGAGAAATTGGGGTGCCTAATGAGGTTGTAAACAGGGTTCTATATATTTATATATATATATATATATATATATATATATATAAATATATATATATATATATATATATATATATATATATATATATATATATATATATATATATATATATATATATATATATATGGGTGGTGAGGACTCTAAAGGCATAGGAGGGGCTAAGCTTTCTACATCTAAGTAGAAAGGGGTTCGTTGGCTTCAACATGAAGGCTGGTGATTGGGGAGGTCCTGTAGGCACCTTGACAAAGCCTGAGGGCTTCATTTTGGATGGTGTTGATGTGGTTGAGGTATGAGTTGTGAGCAACACAGTAGCCAATATTGCCGTAGTCAAGCTTGGCACGAATGGTGAGCCTGAAGATTTTGAGGAGAGCATGGTGGTTCGCACCCCAAGTGGTGTTGGAGAGGAGGCGGAGAATGTTGAGGGAGCTATTGCATTTTAGTTTCAGGTAGGTGATGTGCTGTTGTAGGAGAGCTTAGGGTCTAGAATTAAACCCAGGAAGTTCGTGTGTTCAACTTTAGGGATGCGATTGCCATTGAGCACGAGGTTTGGGTTGGGGTGGAGGTTGTTGAAATGACAGAAGTGCATGCAGACTGTCTTGTCTTTGGAGAATTGAAAACTCAATATATTGTTGCACCAGACTTGCAGCTGGTTGAGGCTGAATTAGAGTCTATTTTCGACAAGAGGAAAGCCAGGGGAGGAGTAGAAGATGGTGAAGTCATCCACGTAGAGGGTACGTTTGATGTTGGGGCTAAGATTGTCCGCGATGTCATTAATGCTCAGGTTGAAGAGAGTGGGAGAGAGGCTGCTGCTTTGGGGGATGCATTCTTTTTGGGGGTGGGGGTAGGAGAGGGTGTGGCCAATACGAACTTGGAACTGTCTTGGTGAGAGGAAGTTTTTAATAAAGATGGGGAGATGGCCTCTGAGGCCCATGGTGTAAAGTTTGCGGATAATGCTGTATTTTCAAGTAGTGTCAAAAGCTTTCTTGAGGACGAAAAAAATGGCAATGAGGTGTTCCTTTTTTGCAAAGGATTCCCGGATAACGGTTTCTGCTGGTCTCAAGAACCAGTTTAGTCTCTGATTAATGATTCTTTCCATGATTTTATAGAGACAGCAGGTAAGGGCGATGAGGCGGTAGCTGGAGGGGTCGGTAGTCCTTCCCCAGTTTAAGGACGGGGGTGACAATAGTTGTCCTCCACATAGGGAAAAAGGAGTGTGAGGACCAAAAGTGGTTGAGGATTGGTGAGTAGGGTAGTGGTGGCCTTATTGGGGAGTGTTTCAGGAACTGGTAGGGGATGTTATCTGGGCCCTTGGAGGGGCAGCCAGCATCGTGGATGGCTTGGTTTAATTCAGAAAGGGTGAGAGTGGTGTTGTAGCTCTCCCAGTTGTCAGAGGAAAAGTGATACTCTGGGCTAAATCACAAGCTTTTTTGGTTTTGAAAGCATTGGAGTAGTTGGCTGAGGATGAGATGCTGCTGAAAAAGGCAGCCAGGTGGTTAACGATGTCCTTTTTGCAGTGAGAAGGTCACCATTCCAGGGGAGATAGGAGACTTGCCCACCCTGCTGTGGAAGCTGATTTTTGAATGCTTTCTTGACAATATTGTTTGTTTTGAAGTCTTTCATATAAGATAGATGACTTGCATAACCCCTGAACTAATCCTTTAGATATACTAAAAACCATGCAAAAAGTGCTCAAGAAGTTCCAACATTCAGCTCTAAACTGACCATTTTACAACAATTTAAAACCTACAATCTTGGACAAAATTCCTTGAGACACTGGTATTCAATTGTGTTTTCTGTTAAATCTGTTGTCAAAATTGCTTCTTTATTTTCGCATAAAATATATCTGTTTATTTATAGATAATGTTAAAAGCATGATTTTTAATTCATTTTCACCTCTTTGCCCTCCTACACCATGCATCCCCTCCCTTCTCATTTAATGTTGGCATATATATATATATATATATATATATATATATATATATATATATATATATATATATATATATATATATATATATATATATATATATATATATATATATATATATATATATATATATATATATATATATATATATATATATATATATATACATATATATATATATATATATATATATATATATATATATATACATATATATATATATATATATATATATATATATATATATATGTATATATATATATATATATATATATATATATATATATATATATATATATATATATATATATATATATATATATATATATATATATATATATATATATATATATATATATATACACATATATATATATATATATATATATATATACATATATATATATATATATATATATATATATACACATATATATATATATATATATATACACATATATATATATATATATATATGCCAACATTAAATGAGAAGGGGGGATGCATGGTGTAGGAGGGCAAAGAGGTGAAAATGAATTAAAAATCATGCTTTAACATTATCTATAAATAAACAGATATATTCTATGGTAAAAATAAAGAAGCAATTTTGACAACAGATTTAACAGAAAACACAATTGAATACCAGTGTCTCAAGGAATTTTGTCCAAGATTGTAGGTTTTAAATTGTTGTAAAATGGTCAGTTTAGAGCTGAATGTTGGAACTTCTTGAGCACTTTTTGCATGGTATTTAGTATATCTAAAGGATTAGTTCAGGGGTTATGCAAGTCGTCTATTTTATATGAAAGAGGACTTTAAAACAAACAATATTGTGAAGAAAGCGTTCAAAAATCAGCTTCCACAGTAGGGTGGGCAAGTCTTCTATATGACAGAATACATGAAGACTTTAAGGAATCTGAGGCGATGACATCACAACTAGTCTTGAGTTCAGTCATTTCTACACAAATGATACCAAACTTTAAACTTAAATATATCCTTAACGGAATAAGATTTGTGATTAATTTCTTCACCATGTTGTTTCTATTGAAGTCCTCTTTCATATAAGATAAACATGCTTGACCACTAAACTAATCTTGTAAGCATCAAGTGCAATTGTTCTGTAGCATATTGACAACTAAGTAATATCTTGTATATACAGTAGTCCATATACCTAACAAATCAGCTAATTGTACATGTTATAACTTTATGATAAAGCAAAGTTTTATATGGGCCATATGTATATTCATACTTTATATGGCCATATATAATAATTAAACAATATAAGGAATTGGCCACTGTATATAGATAAATATAATTTATATTTGGCTTTATCTAATTTTAAATTAAGATCAAATAATTTAGAATTTTATATGGTCATATCAAAATGTATATATATATATGTATATATAAATATAAATAACAAAGTGACTCCACCATACGATGCAAAAGTGTGCAAAACTTCCCAACAGAATGCATAGTTGAAAATATAAAGTAAAACTCAGCTTTACAAACACTTGAAAAAGCAAACTTTAAACTTAAAATAATTTGACTTTTCAGGAAGGTAAACTTCCCTCCTTCAAGTCTAAAAATTCTAGTAAATCTTAAAGCTAATATACACTCACCTAACAGTCAAAAGTGAAAAGATGTGAGTTTAATGCGTACTGATTTGTTTGATGTTAATGCCCTTTGGAGAAAAGGTCTCTAATTGTTGGATCCAGTACAATTCTTTAGCTTCTCTTTGGGATGTTTAAGTTAGGGACTGCTTAAATGGCTATTAGGTCAAAGTTTTTGCAAGATGTGTTGAAATGTTTTTCTAATAGAGTTAATCCTTTTTTGAAGTCTTGTGTGTGCCGTTGAGGTCTTTGGCGGACTTCATACCCTACTTATTGTTTACCACAGTCTTTACAATTATTAAGGTAAATGACCCTCTTGGAAAAACGATTTAAAGAACCAACAATTTTGAATGTTTGTTCTGAATAAAAACTTTGAAAAATAGTGGCCTCTTTTGAGACAAATTCCGCTTGTGGAATTTGAAGCAGCCTGTAGAAACTAGTTTTTAAAAATATTTTTGCCCAAACCAGGATCTTTTTAAGATTAGGTGGTTGTCATACTCAAACTTGACAGCAATCTGAAAACTCTTTTTGACTCTCCCCCAGTAATGGCCAGACGTCAACTCCCTAACCTACACATGCAATGTACAATGGCCATACAATGTTTTTTATATCTGCCTCAAATATGGCCCATATGTTGAATTTATATCTGGGCCATGCAATGTTTTTTTCAATAATTTTTTTATATCTGCCTCACAATGGCCCATGTCTTAAATTCATATCTGGGCCATACAGTGTCTTTTTTTTAATATCTGCCTCACATATGGCCCATATGTCGAATTCATATCTGGGCCATACAATGTCTTTTTAAAATTGTGTATATATCTGCCTTACATACAACCCATATGTTACATTCATATCTGCGCCATATAATATTTTCTATATCTGCGTCACATACAGCCCATATGTTGAATTCTGGGCCATACAATGTTTTTTTTATCTTTTATATCAAGCCACATATGGCCCATATGTGAAATTTGGGGCCATACAATGTTTTTTTATATCTGCTTCACATACGGCCTATATGTAAAATTCTGGGCCATACAATGTTTTTTTTATATCTGCTTTACATATGGCCCATATGTTGAATTCTGGGCCATACAGTGCTTTTTTTAATTCTGCTTCACATATGGCTCATATGTTGAATTCTGGGCCATACAATGTTTTTTTTTATATCTGCTTCACATATGGCCCATGTTGAATTCTGGGCCATACAATGTTGTTTTTTATATCTGCTTCACATATGGCCCATATGTTGATTTCTGGGCCATTCAATGTTTTTTTTATTTTTTTTATATACAGCCACATATGGCCCATATGTTAAATTCTGGGTCATACAATGTTTTTTTATTTTTTATATCAAGCCATATATGGGATTTCTGTAAGGGTAGCTAACTACTGCAACCTCTAAACTTCTGGCAAAAAATAATAAAATATGTCCTCTTTTTTCATGCAAGTTCAAGACTTGTAAATCTAGGGCACTCACAATATTGAGTTGATTGCCCTGCATTGTATATAAAAAGGCAGACTCTGGGAATTCATTTTATGTACTGTGTATATAAGTGTAACATAGTAAAAATTACTTTGACCCAATTTCCTGTCCTTCTACATAGATCAATAAAAAGATTTGAAAAATAGTTACCTGAAATTACAGTTTTCTCCCACTGGTTCATTTGAAGATGTACATGATCTACATTCAGCCTCTTTCCATGCTCCTGATCTAATTCTTCCTCAGCCTGGCTACCCCCTTCATCCTCGGCCCGATCTCTCCCTTCCTCCTCAGTCCGATCTCTTCCTTCCTCCTTAGCCCGATCTCTCCCTTCCTCCTCAGCTCGATCTCTCCCTTCCTCCTCAGTCCGATCTCTCCCTTCCTCCTCAGTCCAATCTTCCCCTTCCTCCATAGCTCGATCTCTCCCTTCCTCCTCGGCCAGATCTCTCCCTTTCTCCTGAGACCAATCTCTCTCTTTCTCCTCAGCCTGGTCACACCCGTCCTCCAAAACTGGCATATTCTTTTCCACAGCTGCAGCATGCTCAGTTAAATCCTTTTAACTGGTTCTGCAGCTATAGCATCCCTTGTTAAGTCCTCTTCAACTGGTTGCATCTTTTCCACAGCTGTACCATCTCTAGTTAAATTCTGATCAAATGGTTGTTCATTTCCCACATCAACAACATTCCTACTTAAATCCTCCTTAACTGATTGCACCTTTTCCACAGTTACACGATCCTCAGTTAAATCCTGTGGTTTTTCAGCAGAAGCTTCTCGAACCTTCACCCCAGCTCCAGTACCACAAGAAAGGGGTATACCATCCTCACTGCAGAGCTTCATTCTGGCATCCCTTTTAACCCCAATTATTTCCTCTCTCGTGAAATTCAAATCAAGAGGTCTTTGAGGAATTGGGGACAATGACCTGATTTCCTTCTTTGCGTCATCCTGTTTATCAGAATCTTTAAAATCAGGAGAAAATGATGATAAATCATCCTTCACAGCATCTTCTTCATGTCTTACTTCTAGAAATTCTTCAAGACTTTGGTTTTCTTTTTCTTCTTCTTCATCAATTTCAGCATCTTCATCATACTCATCCTCTTCTTGAAACAAAGATGGAGCAGAAACAGTCAAATCCTTAATTAATGAACCATCAACACCCAACCTTTTGCCCATTTTCCGATACTTGATCCGAGTGTAGTCTCTATCATATGGCAAAGCAGAGAAGACATGCAGTTTTTGTTTCTTCCTCAATGTTATGTGAGGATTAAGTCGCTCAAAAGAGATGCTTTTTCCAGCACAATCTAGATGGCCTCCCAGTCCAGCCTGCTCGACAGCAGTTTCCAGGTACTCAGTAAAGGGGTCATTGACACTAGGTAATGATACCGCAGAATCTATCCCTGAAGTAATCTGATGATGTGTGTTTACTTTTGATGCTAAGTTTTGCCGAGTATCAAAGGAGTACGATTTGGGAACACTCCATTCAAATCTGTTTTCCTGCGGATGTCGTTGAAGAGAATATGGATTTTGATAATCTGTACTGGGTTCATCTAAGGTTGTGCTACCTTCAGGTGAATTTGGTTCTGCTGCAATACTATCCAAATTAGAGTCAGTTATATACCTTTTTAAAATTTGAGCTTTAGGAGCGGAGTTTGTTGGTTGTTTATATTTTGTGACAAAATTTCTGAATCCCTTAATTGTTTAGTATCAGTATCTATTACATGTATGCCACCAGAGTTATCTTCATTTTGATCATCACATGCTGATGGAGAAGTGTATTCCTCTAACACCCTTTGGGTCAACTGTTGCAAATTTGTAATCTTTGACCCATTCGGTTGAGTAGAGCTTTGAGAATTATCCTCAACTGCTGCATCACCATCTCTGTCGATAGTCCCCATAGAGGATGAAGGTTCTTGTATATCTGAATATTTGGTATCATCACCCTCATAAATATCATCACCACAATTGATAAGAGGGTCATCATCATCCATTGTTTTACCATTAAGTTGCACCAAAGGTACCATATGCACCATTCTGTGTTCTGTATTGCTACTGGTACTACCAACCTTATCATATGCAACTGTTGATGAGTTGTTTGAATCTTCAGAGTTGACTTTTATTTTTGAAATGTTTGAAATTGCACAAGCGTCACCAGCAACAAAATCATTGTTTACGATACCATCACCATCTATCATGGTATCCCGTTATCAGCTGCACCATCAGTGATTCCTCTCTGGTGAGGCTCACCAATGGTACTCTTTATTGATGGCACTGAATCACAAACGATATCTCTCCTCTCCCATTCCTCTTTGTCCATACTGGGCTCCAAAACTTGATCACCATCAAGATTACGCAATTCCTTCGTGGAGGTGATGTCCCGACTTGATTGTGAAGTTTGAGTATTTTTTTGACAAAGCGTGTTAATTTCAGAGTTTGAGAATGAGTTCAAACAGCTGCTACTATTGCTTCTCTTCTCACTGTCCCCTACTTGATGTAAATAGGACACCCCTAATTGTTCTGATTGTAAAACCTCTGAAGATTGTGCTAATTGACTATTGCCTGGATTTTGTAATAAATGTTCCCCACCGTTATCTAGTCTATATTCCGTATCTTTCCTGGAGTCTTCAGGATCATCCCTTGTGTTGCTTTTAATTTCACTTTCTGAAGTTTCTAAATTGCTGAAATCTTCCTCCGTGTCGTCATCATCAACACCAGCAATCAGTCTGATCTGTTCGGTGCTTTGAGCTCTACTTAGTAATATAAGTTCCTCCACCTGTTTAACATAATCCTCATCAGCCGCATATTGATCTAAATTACTTTTAGATTCCACTGATTTTGTCTCCTTGTTAGTAAAGTTCCCATCACCAAAAGTATAATGACCTAGTCTACCCCAATCCCTAATCCCTAAATCTACATCTGTAATATCTAGCGCATCATAGCTATCATATTTGGACACTCTCTCTGAGCTCACATCGTCATGGTTTCTATGAACGTCTTCAGCATCAATATCGTGTCGAGTTGTGATGTCACTTTCTGAAACCAAGTCACCATTTTTGAGTGAGGGATTTGCTTGTACCTCTGACAATCCCACTGAAGTTATGTGATCACCTAAGGCATCTTTTTTACTGTTTTCTTCTTGGTGCCCTTTACCAGAGCAGCAGTTTCTTTCACATTTTTAAAATCTGTTCTTTTGCTTTTTTTCACTGGGTCCACAAAACTACCATCCTCCGAGCTAATAGTTCCAGTTTTATAGTTTCCTTTGTTTGCGCTATTTTTATTTTTACCTTTTGTTTCTGCGTTACCCATTTAATTAGATAATATTGCACAAGGGAAAACTGTATGCTTCCTAAAGATTTTCCAGTGGAACGATGGTATTCAAAACATCACAAGTACATTACAAAATCTACCATTTTGAATGGTACAGGTGGCACTCAGTGACATCAATGTAAAATAAAGCTGAATAAATTAGTCCTCTCGTCCATTCAATGATTGTAATCTGAAAGAAAGAAAAGAGTACAAAATCAATTTTAAACAAATGCTGGGTCCATCCAATGAATAATTGTGAAAATAATATTCTTTAATTGATTGCATATATTTTATGTTCACAAAAATATGCAGTACAATTCTTCCAGAAGCAGTTGCACAGCCAATTGGTGAGGGGAGGCAGGAAATGTCCCAAAAACTGATCTTGTCCCCAATATATTTGTTTTCTCCTCAAATTCACATGACTAGCTATACCACCATGGGTGGCTCATTGTAGGGGTAATGGGGTGCATTTGCTCCCCCAAAGATTTGCTAACCTTTGTTTTTTTGTATTAAATCATATGTATAATTGAAAAGATGTTAAAGTTCCCCCTGCCCCAATCATGTTTGCCCTCCCAACTAAAATCTATTATAGCCACTTATGTATTACCACTGCACAGAAGACAAAGGTCACAATGTCATAGCTAATACAGATGTAATAAAATGTAAGAAATACTACACTTAAATTTCAAAGTCCCCCCCCATCCTCCCCCCAAATGGAATGTTTATCTAGCATACAATGGTATAGCAAGTCTCTGGTTTATATGAATATTCAAGTGACTTTTGCCCTCAAGACGCCTGTGGGCTATGGAGGCATGAAGTTAATCATTGTGAAAAACATATTTGTGAAACTCGCAAAAACGAGCACTTTATGGTCTAGTGCTCTTTTCAATCAATTTTCTTTAAAATGCATTAAAAATTGCCAAGAAAATAAAAGGCATCAACAATACCAAGTACGCCTTGTAATACTGTACATCACAAAATTCACATAAAAAAATGCAAATTGGTGTCTGAGATTAAAAATGCTGTAAAATGATCAATGATTAACTGATTTCACTAAAAATAATTTGATAATATGATGGCTTTTAAAAGATTTTAAAGCAGGTTTGCCAATGTTGCATGTACCACGTCCAGATACTGTATATGAAGCAAATACAGTATGTGATGCGTGATGAAATCCTGAAAGGTGCTAGACAGATTTGCAACTTGATTACATGTACAATAACTTTAATATAAAATGCATGTTTCAGTGTACGTATGATTTGATTTTCTTGCTGTATGTGTAAATGACATTTTGCAACAACATGCAGCTACATAAAACACATTTCAAATTTTCCAGTGTGATTTGATTTTTTATTATTTTTTTAAATTGAATTTTATAGGTGAATTGCATTTTGTTGATAACATCGTAAAATACTTAAATTGGGGAAGGACCTCTAAATGCATGGGTATCAAAATGCTTTACAACCTGGTAGAATATTCGAGTCTGGTTCTATGCCCTCAACATTTCATATAAATAGCAAATGCTCTCTCCAAAATAAATATTAACTAATAAACTTTATTACTTCATAGGTTTTTACAGCATGTACCAATTAAACATAGTTTAGAGTAAGGAAAAATTCAAACAGAATTTGATAATCCAATTAAGAGTATCAATTTTGCTCAAGATTCAGGGTGGAGTGAAAATTTGTCAAAGTAATTTTTTGATAGGAATTATTGTCATTCAAGAATTTTACCTGTAGCCTGACACATTTAACAGACGGCAGTTGGAATTTTAAGAACATACATTTTGTCAAAATAACATACTTTACAAACATACTTTAACATACTTTAAACATACTTTAAATTAGTAAACAATTTTTAATTAGTATGTTTTTTTTTTTAAATTAGTAAACAATTCTTTAATTAGTATGTTTTTAACATACTTTAAAGTAGTTAATGTTACTAGCAAATGATTTCATTACCATACATAGGATTTACAGGAGAATACAGATGTACAGTATGCCCATTCATTCATCATAATTTCACATAATAATTTTAATATTAGCAACTAAAAATTAAAACATTGTACAATGTGAATGTTTAGTTAATTTGCCACAGGAATTTTGTCAAATTTTTAGGGTTCTTAAATTTTAAGTACTTTAGTTAATGTTGCTTCCTGCTTCCTCCTTACAGAAAAATCTCATTTGCAGCAAGATTTTGTCAAATTTGCAACAAGCTTACAATTTTTAGCTTGAAAGATTGCTGCACCTTGCAGCGAACTGTTAATTGGAACAAATACAAGCTTGCACTAACTAGCAAGCTTGTATTTATTCCAAATAGCAAGCTTGCTGCTCGATAAGTTTTCTGTAAGGGTCTGTCAAAAGATTTATAAATGAAGTCCTTTGCGTGTATGTCATTTAAGCATGAAGCTATATAATGTTTCACTTCATTGAATTCCTCACTATGCATTTTCCCTTTCTTTTGCATGTTTGTCAGACATGTTGTATTCATGACTGAATGTACATAACGAGTTGTAGCTACAGCTTACCCAAGCTCTCTTGAAGCTTAACCAAGCTCTCTTGAAGCTTAACCAAGCTCTCTTGAAGCTTACCCAAGCTCTCTTGAAGCTTAACCAAGCTCTCTTAACCAAGCTCTCTTGAAGCTTAACCAAGCTCTCTTGAAGCTTACCCAAGCTCTCTTGAAGCTTAACCAAGCTCTCTTGAAGCTTAACCAAGCTCTCTTGAAGCTTAACCAAGCTCTCTTGAAGCTTAACCAAGCTCTCTTGAAGCTTACCCAAGCTCTCTTGAAGCTTAACCAAGCTCTCTTGAAGCAAAAGCTCTCTTGAAGCTTAACCAAGCTCTCTTGAAGCTTAACCAAGCTCTCTCTTGAAGCTTAACCAAGCTCTCTTGAAGCTTACCCAAGCTCTCTTGAAGCTTAACCAAGCTCTCTTGAAGCAAAAGCTCTCTTGAAGCTTAACCAAGCTCTCTTGAAGCTTACCCAAGCTCTCTTGAAGCTTAACCAAGTTCTCTTGAAGCTTAACCAAGCTCTCTTGAAGCAAAATCAGGTCTCAAGCCTCTTTGTCTTTCTGTGGCCTTGCAACAAAATCTAACAAATCACCCTCCCCCCTCCAAAAAAACCAAAAAACATTTGTCCCATATATTTTGAGCTGTCTGAAAGAAATCTTACTAGCCCTTAATACTTAACTAAATGTAACCCTGTAGTAAGTACTGTCAAACTTTTAGATACATGTAATTCACAAAATGGAAAAATTATAATGTACAAAAGGCAGGGGATTTGTCCAACCTTGCTTTGCAAACCTTTTTACATTCTCTTAAACCCATTATCCTGTCAAAAAACTAAAACAATGTCTGAAAAACAAAGTATGGTTCTTCAAATGCATAAAGTTTTACACAGCTCCTAGTCCTATACAACCAATAATCAATTGATCCATTGCAACAGGGTCATAATTCTCCTTCACAAGTGGTGGGGAGGAAGGGGAAGTGAAGCCATAATTCCTCCACAAAGTAGAGGGACAGTGTTTTTCTCAACCATATGTATTTACTATACCAAAAAGTAAAAAACTGGGAGGGACAAGTCGTCCATGTCCCCCTTAGGAACTACAGCCCTGCATTGCAATGATTATCAAATCCATCAAATACACATAATTAATCATTTGGGAGGGGTGCATAGGACTCGATGTCTGCTGAAAATCTGAGCTCTTTTGGAAGAAGATTTAAAGGAACATCAATTTCAGTATTTCTTTACATCTTCCCCCCCTTCCTCCTACATCAACACCCACCCACCTTGAAAAAAAAGCCTACTAGTTATTGTATGTCCACAGATCAACAAATCAACAAAAAATCAACTTGCCTGCCTGGCAGGAGAATCTCAATTTGTGGTTGTCCTGAAAATAAAACCCATGAAAATGTTTTGTATACATGCAGTGCAAATTTTGCTGAAAACACATGTTGTCCATCCGGGCAGGTCATAACTTGTCAAATGCTTGCTATATGTCATTGCTTAATACCTCAATAAATAACTATACAAAAATCCTATTTATGTACCATCTACAGCAACCTATCTCATGTGACTGAGCCGTCTCTAATTAACATTTGGACATCAAAGAGATGGTAATCTCACACCCGCCAACAAGTTTTCAATTCTTAGCTCCAACGCCCCACTGACATTACACCAGCCAATGGAAGCTTGCAATATTATCGTTTAATTTCATGGCTTAGTAGTCCCTGTAAATTTCATATTTTTGGATGAATGCACAAAAAATTAATATCAAAACGGCAAATACTGTGTGTATTTAATGTACATTCTACATGATGATAAGGCCTATTTAGAAAGCTGAATAAGAGGATTTGTACAAAGTAGTCATCTTTGACCGTAGTTTCAACTTGCTGTTTTTGTATGTGATTTTTTTAAATGTGGACAAAGAGAGACCAAATATATTGCCGCCATTACACAATAAACATATGATACACATCTTTTACATTTTATAAGCGTTTCAGAAAAAAAATTAGGTAGATAAAGATGTTACTGTAGGACCATTCCGCAGTCTGTCACATAATTCACAGACTGTGGAATGGCCCTAGCAGATCCCTGGGAGACCCCAGGGGTCTACTAGGGCCATTCTGCAGTTCGTCACGTAATTCACAGACTGTGGAATAGCCCCATAGATGTTTGTTCAATGCCTTTTTCATAATTTGTTTTACTACTTTTATGCCAAGTTTCAACTTTCTGTTGTTATGAAGTTTTTAAATGGAAAAAGTAGGACCAAATAAGTTGCTGCCATTATTTACTGTTTATACATTAAATGAATATTAGATGTCTTTTACAATTTATAAGTACTTTCGAAAAACAGATAAATAAAGATATAATAGGTCACTATGTAGAAATTTGCTGGCATTTTTGTGTTCCAGTTACAATTTATTACAATTTAAACAAATATCAATTTGGTGAACAAATATGGAGACATGATGACTTATCAATCATTGGTTAACCCCTTTCAAAAGACTATTCCCTATATTGCCAAAGGTTAAGCAACCCAAATGATAAATTGTTGTGAAAAGTGATTCTCTACATTTTATGCCATCATCATCCATTCACACATCAAACAGAATGGAAATTCTCAGCCCAAAATCTTAATGAATTTCTAATTATTATTATTATTATTTTAAATTTAGGTCTTGACAACAACGTATTTCCCCCTAGATGTTGATTGGGGATACAGGTATCCATACACTCTTTGACAGAAACTTAACTTCCCTTCAAAAATACTTCAGTACATGATTGAAAAAAAAAGTATCCTCATAATAAAATATACAAATTAAATTGATACTGTACCTCCCAATTGTTTATAACAAAAATGAATGAAAATTAAAAAAAGCTGTAAAATGGCAAATTTTCAACAGATTTTTCCTATTTAATTGTGGTTTTTGTTATATTCAAAACTATTCAAGGGAGCACTCCATTAAAATGTGAGAACATGTTATTCTGGGGTCTCTAGAATATTCAAACATACTTTTCATGAACATTGATAACCTTTGATGTGAATGTGAAACAAATATGTATTTCTAATGAGTTCTTAATTAATTTTTCATGATACAAGGATACAAAATTATTTCAAACTATCTATTGACTTTGCAAAACAGACTTGCTTCTACCTGTCCAAATTCCTTTCAAATTACTCTCACAGAATTTGTACAAATCAATACAACCAGTCTAGAAGTTGCATCAAAGATTCACTGAGCTAATTCTTCACTCATATCCTTCTACACCCCATTCCATATTACCATTTACAGCCCCTAATCCTTCCATTGATTCCTTGTGTAAAGAATTTCCTGCCCTTGACTTCCTTCATTCAGTTTTGGCTTGAGTCACTGTTTAGACAATTTCTTTCATCTGGGATTAAATGAAGCAAATGAACCGTAGTGCAGTTTCATCATGTAGTTAAAAGAGTCTCTTTTAACTCCAGTCTGACTTTACTCCAGACCACGAGGCCCGGTTCAAGCCTGGGGTTTGGTTATCATCGATGTTATGTCTGTCCGTCACGTCGTACCTGTGTTCATATGAGCATTTGTACTAGTTCTAAATGAATTTTGTTCTAAAGATTTTGCAAGAGGGAAAAGGTTGAAATGATTATGTTTTGTATTTAGTTTTACGTTTTCTTTAAACTCTGGATCTTTCCTCTCCATGGGTAGCTCACAATATTTGTACCCCCTCCTTCACCCCCACCATGTCTTGCCAACCAACTAAAATCTCTTACAGCTACCTATGTTTACCTCACATTGTACATTATAGCAAATGACAACCAAAATACATTGCAGTAAAAATCAATCCCAAACAATTCTTGTGGTTGATGTTCCATTTTCTTGTGCTTCCAATGACTTATCACGCTGGATTTTGTACTTGACATCATGTACCACTGGGTTATCAAAACATGGGCCCCAGAGCAGTATTTCAAGTGGGGAGGGGGAGGGGGGACCAATGCATGTTTAGAATGACTGATCTGAAAGACGGAAATGCAAAGTCAGGGAATTCAAAGACATTTACTTTTGAATCCCACACCCCATTAAAATAAAATGCTTTTGAATCCCACACCCCATCAAAATAAAAAGAAGAAGATAGTATTGAAATTCGATGTAATATTGCTACAAATGTTTATTTTGTTTTAAAACATGGAAAAAAAAATACATGTAATCACGTTGTCTTTGTCAGCTTAAGCTATGTTGTATTGCAGTGGCGTAGAAAAGGGAGGGGGGGGGGGCAGGGAGGACAATAATTTTGTTGGGGGGGGGGGGGGCAAGTACCAGATTGGCATTTTGAAATATGTATTGATTTTGAAGAGTCAGTTTCCGTGGCATCAATTTTCGGAAAATATCCTTCATTTCGAGAATTAGCTTATTTTTGAAAGTTTTCAATTTTCAGGAAATTTCCTTCATTTTCTGTAAATTTTCTTTTATTTTCGAAAAGTTTTCTTTAATTTTCTGTAAATTTCCTTCAGTTTCATTAAATTTATTTTTACTTCAATCTTTGTGACATTTCCTTCATTTTGGAAAAGTTTTCTTTAATTTTTGACAAATTTCCTTCCCCCATTTTCGAGGTTTCTTCAATTTTCAAGAAATTTTCTTAATTTTCGTGATATACGCTCAATGTTCATGAAACTTTCTTAATTTGGGGGAATTTTTTCTTTATATTTCCGAGAAAATTCCTTCATTTTTGAGAAGTTTTCTTAAATATTCGGGAAATATTATTAATTTTTTGGGAAATTTTCTTTCTTTTTCCAGAGATTTGGGTATCAAAGGAACCCCAAAACATGAATTTTTTTTCCATTTTCGCCATTTTTTCTTCTTCAAATTTGTGGGAAATTTCTTTCATTTTTGAATATTTTTGAGAAGTTTTCTTAAATTTGAGGGAAATTTGCTTCATTTGCGAAAAATAACTTTTAAATTTTCGAGAAATTTTCTTTAATTTCTGGAAAATTTCTTTTAATTTTGAATATTTTCAAGAAGTTTTCTTTAATCTTCGGGAAATTTCCTTCATTTTCGGAATAAAAAAAAAAAAAAAAAAATAGGCAATTTTCTTTGGGAAATTTCCTTCATTTACGGAATTAAGAAGAAAAAAATAAGCAGTTTTCTGGAATTTTGGGGAAATTTCCTTCATTTTCATAAAAAAACAAAACAAAATCCCTCTCCTGTTACAAATAGCTTTTGGACCATGGTAAGAAATTAAATTTGCAGGTCATCCTTCTAATGATTAGTGAAAAAGTGGGGGACACATCCACAGCCCATGTATTAGAGAATTTATCTTTAAATCATCTTGCATTAAAGAGAATTTGCTTTAACCAGGAAAATGCCATTTTAGAATGACAGCTGCCTAAAAACTTATCTTAATCCTGTAACACTTTATTTGAAGAAACTCTTTTCTGCATCCAATCAATGCAACTTTGCTCTGGATTAATTTATCATCAATTGCCAGTTTGCTAAAAATAATTATACAATGAATCATTTAAAGTCTCGGACATCAATTCAGTATTCTTAGCTTACGTACTGTACTTTGCCTTCTTTTAATTCAGCTATTAACTTACGCATTACCAACTTCCAAATAATATTACTTTTTAACAACACTGTAGATGCAATGTCAAATCAATTTAGTACAACATTCGAAAGGATTCATTTTTGCAATATCTCAATGAGCATTAATGTTATTACAGATACAAGACTATGTCTATGTACTTCTTCAAAATTAATTGCCTCTTTTTACATTATTGGAAACATACTGTGTAAATATTTGAGCTTAGGTAGAACATACTTTGCCCATCTGCTCATATACCTTACACTCTAAATGAAAGAAAAACAAATTTTCATTTCATAGAAACAAATAATAAATTATGAATTGACATCACAATTTAACACTGACTAGTCACTTTTCAATGCAGTGACTTTTCTGCAGTGACTCCTAAATGGAAAAAAAAAATCAACGTTTTTTTCTCACAAGTTTTGTTTCTTTAATAAATTTTTATTTTTAGTCTTCTATCTTTAGTCTTCTATCTTTAGTCTTCTATCTTTAGTCTTCTATCTTTTTAGTCTTCTATCTTTTAGTCTTCTTCTTTAATAGTCTTCTATCTTTAGTCTTTATCTAGTCTTCTATCTTTAATAGTCTTTTATCTTTTAGTCTTCTATCTTTAGTCTTCTATCTTCAATAGTCTTCTATCTTTAGTCTTTTATCTTCAATAGTCTTCTATCTTTAGTCTAGTCTTCTATCTTTAGTCTAGTCTTCTATCTTTAGTCTTCTATCTTTAATAGTCTTCTATTTTTAGTCTTTTATCTTTAGTCTACTATCTTTAGTCTTCTATCTTTAGTCTTCTATTTTTATTCTTTATCTTAAGTCTTCTATCTTTTAGTCTTCTATCTTTAGTCTACTATCTTTAGTCTTTTATCTTTAGTCTTCTATCTTAAGTCTTCTATCTTTAGTCTTCTATCTTTAGTCTTCTATCTTTTAGTCTTCTATCTTTAATTCATCTATCTTTAGTCTTTTATCTTTAATAGTCTTCTATCATATGAAAATAAAAATTCATGGGAATATTCCTATTAATATAGTTAATTAAGACAATGTAGCCAATCTATCATAAGTTTGCTCCTTTTTGATCTTTTATACATGGTAAACAACAATGTTTTAATGTACACTATCAATGATATATATCATGTACTATTTTGGAAAATCATTGTTTATCCAAAAAATCCATCATCATAAGGCATAATGTGAAAATTATTCATGAGATGTACAGTGTAAGTGCATGAATATAAATTTTATCTCATTTCAGTCATGGTACAGTTTCTTATCTTCAAACTTGTTTATCATATTGCATTTTGCTCTTCAAGTTAAACACCATGCAGATCTAAACAGAAAAAAAAACACTCTTTACTTACAGGATACTAGTTTCATTAAACTGATTTTTGTTGACACTTATTAATAATGAACATAAAACACATATCTAATTAATTTATTAACATATCAATAATAAACAGGGGTAGCACTACTCTATGACCCTTCCTCATAGGTGTGGGCACAATTTCATTTAGGAAGGGTAAGAGTTGGGGAGGGGGGGAAGGGGGGGGGGGGAAGCCAGAGCATATTTTGCCCAAATATTCAGGTAAGATTGATATCTTATTTTGTTTCAAAATTCTTCGGACACATTAACTTGTATCCATTTGAAACCGTTTTTAACTGAGTCCTGGTATCCTGGAGAAAGCTTGCAGTTTTGCCCGAAATAAAACTGGAAAACCGTTTTTCACCCGTCATGTAAACAAGCCCTGAACATAAAGTGCATTGCATGCACTGTTATATGATAACAGCTAAAGGAGTTTATATTATAATCAAGGCATTGATAAATAAAATGTACAAATAAACTTTAATGTTAATTGCTTGTAAAGTGATTTTATTACCCCATTTGCCCCTCTTTTGATGCCGATTTTACCATGTCTGTCTAGGTCCGAAAGGCATTAAACAGTTCCTGATGTCCCATGCCCAGTCATGTAAAAAAGTTATAAAAAAAGCTGTGTCGACAGGCCACCTATGCTTATTTGCTCACGATTTCTATTCATAGTGATGATTTTAATAATCTTTTATGTAAAAAGAAAAGAAATTTGTTGGATAGTAGTAAAACACAAGCTTCTACATGCATCATCTTACAATGCGATGCGACTTCAATAATTAGCCTGTGCTTAACCTTCACTCTACCACACAGCAATATTATCGCCGTTTCGGGTGCCCCATCTTTGACTCCACCTCCCAAGAGTGTTTTCAAAAAAGTGCTTGTAGAGTAAGGTTAAACAAGAGAAGATGATTCATGCACTGTGTACAATTAGTACAATACAGGACTACTAAGACTGCATTATCAGCTCAAGGTATATATTTCATTTTGTCTAACTCAAGTAGTTTTTTTAATATGTCACCAGACAAAAAGTTACTGTTAACATCAGAAGCAACCACCCTAGGGGTAGATCAGTTTAACTTAAAGCTTTCAAACAATCTAGGATCACTCAAGTTGAAGTGTAAACATGGCCTTTGCCCCATATTTCATCACCTACCCACAGCAAATATCATCATGTACCAATTATACTGCATCACTTATTCTCTGATTTCAATCAGCGAGAGTGAATAACCTATGACCTGTGAACTTTAGTGGAATATTGTCTCAAGTAAAAGAGATATCTCATCACATATTAATTTAAAAAAAATCTGTTACATGGCGTAAAATAGCTGTAGCTGACATAACAATTAATAAGGGACATCTTTCTTTCAGCGAATTCTAATTTAGCCTTTCCACCTATTGAGTAGTGCAATAGCTCAGTGTTTGGAGAGTCAAAACTATGTGATGAAAAGGTCCTCTGTACAGGTTACTTCCTATAGGGAAGTAACAATAGAATGTCACTTCCTGCAGGCTGGTTCCTAGCACAAGTCCTTCCTTGTGTCCTTAAGCGGGTACCTCTTATTTGCTCCCTGCCTTAATTAAGACAATTTATTCCACATCAATATCTATAAATAGATGCATCCTGATGATGATGATCATTTGTCCTTTGTGCCCAACACAATACAAAATTTATAAAGAATTGAGAGCACAATTAAAGAGACTGACTAAAGACTCCCGAAGTCGTACAAAACATTCAATTCAACTTTGTTTGACTTCACTCCTATCACACAACTTCACTCCTATCACACAACTTCACTCCTATCACACAACTTCACACAACTTCACACTCCTATCACACAACTTCACTCCTATCACACAACTTCACTCCTATCACACAACTTCACTCCTATCACACAACTTCACTCCTATCACACAACTTCACTCCTATCACACAACTTCACTCCTATCACACAACTTCACTCCTATCACACAACTTCACTCCTATCACACAACTTCACTCCTATCACACAACTTCACTCCTATCACACAACTTCACTCATATCACACAACTTCACTCCTATCACACAACTTCACTCCTATCACACAACTTCACTCCTATTACACAACTAGGAGAACAAACACACAACCAGAACATCAATGATGTTGAAGCTCAACTTTATCACAAAAATGTGAAAAACAGTGGTAAAGATGATATCAAAGGAAGATGAAATGGAGAGTTGCCATTTTCAAGTCAAGTTTTGCATAAAAGAATATATTTATGGTCTACTACCGTCGTTTAATAGTATTTTATCAGAATCAATTTATTCTAAACAATAAGTTAAGGCTTTCACACATGTCTGTTTTATGAGGCCATGCCCCTAATCTAAAAGACAAGTTATTTTCCATTAAAATGTGTAAATTCAGCTGGAGGAAGCTGATGTCAAAACCAAAGCTGTTTGGAGATTCAATTGACTCTGTCTACACATGTGTTGGCTAAAGATAATAAATTCCCTCCAGAAAAGGAGAAACCTGTGGAAATTGGGGGATTGTCCCCTGGATTCGCAGAGAGTATACTTTATCCCTCTCACAACACTTTTTCAGAGAAAACAATATTTCAATTTTTCATACTGACAATACCCGTCTCACTTTTTAACTGGCAATTTTTTTTTTTTTGCTGGCGAAAAGCAGTTTACTTTCCTTAAGAAAGGGAAAAATCCATAGAACTCCAGGGGACTTTCCCCAATGCAATCCAAGGAAGTACACTTTAGGTCCCTCCAGCAATAATTTTTATGAATAAAATTATTTTTATTATTCATCAGATAATTAACAAAATATTTCTAACTAAGGTTGCATCATCTTCAATTTTGTTGTTAAATTTCCTCAAATGAAGGATAATTCCATACTTATATATTTTGTATTTATCTATCTATTTATTCAGTATTTATTTATATTTATTTATTCATTTAGTATTTATTTTTATCTATTTATTTATTTAGTATTTTTATTTACTTATTTATTTATTTAGTATTATTATTATTATTATTATTAATATTAATATCATTATCAGTATCAGTAGTAGTAGTAGTAGTAGTATTTAAAAGGAAGGAGGGGGAGGGGGGTCACCTTTCTCCAAATTACCAGGAGAAAGAAGCTTCTGTAACCCATTTTTCAGAAAATTATTTTCTTTTAAATTTCCACTTAAAAAAGTTTAAAAGTTTCATATTTCAATACGTTTTTTTTTTGTCATTTGCTTTACCTTAGATTGAAGAAACTCAAGAGCTGCAAAGACACTGTCCATGTAAGAGAGGATATTGTGCACTGTAGTGTGAACAAAGTGGTACCTCTTTGGTGTCTTAGTGTTTCCCTGGCATGTAAATAGTCCTCCATAGGCAATTATTTACACATCAGCACATATTTTCCAGATTTGACTGCAGATTTTCATGAAAGTGAAAATTGCTGTTTCAGGTATGCAAACATTAAATGAAAAACTGAATATACCACCATGTGTGGAAATTTTCATGCTCCTCAAGACGGCCAAATTTCAGAATTTTTTGGTCAAAAACCTCTGACAATATATACATTTTGAAAATGGGAGACGAAAGTTAAAAGAAATTTCCCATTTTATATCCTCAACTTCTTTGAACTAATAATGACATCTAAATTTAACACTTGTAACTCTCAATAAAAGCTAAACAAGAGCCTTAAATGGATGAACTGCTATACAAAAAGGTTTACTCAATGTTTCCCTCCATAATCAAGTGTCCATTTTGTAATCTCAAAAAAAATGTAGGCAGTTTGCAAACAAAGTCTGAACTAGAGGTTGAGTCGTCGTATTTGGTTACGACAAGCCTTGATTTTCGGCATATTTTGTCAATTTGCTGTCTTATGTACAGGGCACTGCGTAATGTACAGGGCACTGCGTGACGTGCAGGGCACTGCGTGACGTGCAGGGCACTGCGTGACGTGCAGGGCACTGCGTGGCGTGCAGGGCACTGCGTGGACGTGCAGGGCACTGCGCGTGGCGTGCAGGGCACTGCATCAGGGCGTGGCGTGCAGGGCACCGCGTGTGCAGGGCACTGCGTGGCGTGCAGGGCACTGCGTGGCGTGCAGGGCACTGCGTGGCGTGCAGGGCACTGCGTGGCGTGCAGGGCACTGCGTGGCGTGCAGGGCACTGCGTGGACGTGCAGGGCACTGCGTGGCGTGCAGGGCACTGCGTGCAGGGCACTGCGTGACGTGCAGGGCACTGCGTGACGTGCAGGGCACTGCGTGACGTGCAGGGCACTGCGTGACGTGCAGGGCACTGCGTGACGTGCGGGGCACTGCGTGACGTGCGGGGCACTGCGTGACGTGCGGGGCACTGCGTGACGTGCAGGGCACTGCGTGACGTGCAGGGCACTGCGTGACGTGCAGGGCACTGCGTGACGTGCAGGGCACTGCGTGACGTGCAGGGCACTGCGTGACGTGCAGGGCACTGCGTGACGTGCAGGGCACCGCGTGCGTGGGTACCGCGTGACGTGCAGGGCACTGCGTGACGTGCAGGGTACGCGTGACGCAGGGTACCGCGTGGCGTGCAGGGTACTGCGTGGCGTGCGGGGCACTGCGTGGCGTCGCGGGTACTGCGTGGCGTCTTGCGGGGTACTGCGTGGCGGCGGGTACTGCGTGCGTGCGGGTACTGCGTGACGTGCGGGTACTGCGCGTGGCGTCGCGGGGGTACTGCGTGGCGTCGCGGGTACTGCGTGACGGGCGGGGCACTGCGTGCGTCGCGGGGGTACTGCGTGGCGGGTACCGCGTGACGGGCGGGCACTGCGTGGCGTCGCGGGTACCGCGTGGCGGGCGGGTACTGCGTGGCGTCGGCGGGTACTGCGTGGCGTCGCGGGCACCGCGTGGCGTCGCGCGGGTACTGCGTGGCGTCGGCGGGTACTGCGTGGCGGCGGGTACTGCGTGGCGTCGGGCGGGTACTGCGTGGCGTCGGGGGGTACTGCGTGGCGTCGCGGGGCACTGCGTGGCGTCGCGTGGGTACTGCGTGGCGTGCGGGCACTGCGTGGCGTCGCGGGCACTGCGTGGCGTCGCGGGGGTACTGCGTGGCGTCGCGGGCACTGCGTGGCGTCGCGGGTACTGCGTGGCGTCGCGGGTACTGCGTGACGGGGCGGGCACTGCGTGACGGGCGGGTACTGCGTGACGTCGCGGGGTACTGCGTGGCGTCGCGGGCACTGCGTGGCGTCGCGGGCACTGCGTGGCGGCGCGGGGTACTGCGTGCGTCGGCGGGTACTGCGTGGACGTCGCGGGCGGCGTACCGCGTCGCGGGGGCACTGCGCGACGCGGCGGGGCACTGCGCGCGCGGGCACTGCGCGCGACGCGCGGGGAACTGCGCGACGTCACGCGGGTACCGCGCGACGTCGCGGGCACTGCGTGGCGTGGCGGGCACTGCGTGGCGTCGCGGGCACCGCGTGGCGCGCGGGTACCGCGTGGCGGGGGGGGTACTGCGTGGCGCGGGGGCACTGCGTGACGTGCGGGGCACTGCGTGACGTGCGGGGCACTGCGTGACGTGCGGGGCACTGCGCGCGACGGCGGGCACTGCGCGACGTCGCGGGAACTGCGTGGCGGCGGGGTGACTGCGTGGCGTCGGGCGGGGCACTGCGTGGCGTCGCGGGGCACTGCGTGGCGGCGGGCACTGCGTGACGTCGCGGGCACTGCGTGGCGTCGCGAGGGGCACTGCGTGGCGTCGCGGGCACTGCGTGGCGTCGCGGGCACTGCGTGGCGTGCGGGGCAGCGTGGTCGGGCACTGCGTGAGGTACAGGGCACTGCGTGAGGTACAGGGCACTGCGTAATGTACAGGGCACTGCGTAATGTACAGGGCACTGCGTAATGTACAGGGCACTGCGTAATGTACAGGGCACTGCATGCTGGCAAACCTGGCAAGTATTGTTAACACACACACTTGTATAGGCCTGCCTCGCTAAAGTGAATAAAAATTGAGCCTAAAATACCAAAAGCATAACAAAAATCAGACAATTATCATAAAAAATATTAAGAAAAAGTTCATAACCAACCCTTGTATAATGTTGATCGTTAAATTATGAAATTTGGGAAAACAATCCAAAATAAAACAGAAAAATACTTTTGTTTATCGTATCCGAACTTTCATGAAGTTTTAGTGAACTTTAACTAATTGTCAACAATAATATACTATTGAGATCTCGAACACGCCTACTTCTTTACAGTATACTATAGTAACTTGACTTGCAGATTTTGATCACTTCACAGATACAAGATCAACACAATAAGAAGAAAAGTAGAATCCTCTATGTACTAGCCTATATGTGTTTATGTGTAGTACTTGTACCGGCATGCTGAATCATTCGGCCGTTAGTCTCGTAGTTGTGCCATTTTTGACTCAACATCCCTTTGAGGTATTTAAGATTATGCGATGTCTAACTTAATGGCCAGGTTCTCCCCTGAATACGTTCGGATTTGTGTTGCTATGTTTGTCTTAAAAATCAATATGTTCATGCAATAACAGTGCATATTGTTGCATAGTTTTAACGACTTTAGCATTCCAAAATTCGCTAAAAATGTTTCAAATACTCTGATTTCGCTCGGCGCAGTCTGAGTGAATTTATCATATATGATAACATTGGTTTGGGAAATACCCCCGAATACCTTGATGGAAAGAAAACTCTGCTTTCAATGGTTGGAGCCTTAAACTATAGCTTGACACCTGCGCTAATTGGGCTTAATATCCCATTTGGGATCTGTCCACAGTATAGCCAAATTGGGGTAGTTGATAGCTTCTTTGAGCTATAAACTTGGGTTAAAAACTATTAAATAGGGCCTACCCTGAATAGGCTATCCTATCATGCATATACTGCAATTGAGCCTATAAAATCACCAAAGCGTAAACAACCAAAATCCACCTTGAGTCCACTGCCACATTACATTTTTAAAGGATTAACTCAGTGGTCAAGCATGTCCATCTTATATCAAAGAGGACTTCAAAAGAAACAAAATGGTGAAGAAAGCATTTAAAAACCTGATTCCGCTAAGGAGATATTAAAGTTTAAATAAAGCTCTGTCATATCTGTGTAGAAATGACTGGTGTAGTAAGTCTATTAAAGCTGGTGTATGCATCCTCACTTTCTTAACAATTGTTAATGTATTTCTATCTATTTTTTTCCCTATTTAGATTTTATGTTTCCTCGCTTTCTTCAGATGGTATATTATTCATTCAGTTTTACTACTTTCTGACATATCCCATGATATTTTTAAGCCACAAAATGGCACACCAAAGTATGATAGAATATGCAAAGAATTTGAGAAATCTGAGGTTATGACATCACAACTAGTCTGATGTCAGTCGTTTCTATACAAATAATACCAAACTTAAAACTTAGATATCTCCATAACGGAATAAGATTTGTAAATGCTTTTGTCACTATTTTGTTTCTTTTGAAGTCCTCTTTTATATAAGATACTTGCTTGACCCTGAAATTATCCGTTGAAATCTTTTTAGTTATATTTTGTTATAATGATTGCCACTGGAAGTGTATTTGTGGGATGCTATTAATGATTAATTGTGCTTCATTAATTGCAAAAAATTATTAGCCAGTTAGTGGTATGGGTAAAATATATCATACTTAAAATCATGTCTTGTTGTAAGGATGCAAAAACCTTTTGATTTTATACAGCATTATTTTGCTGTTAGTTTGTATGTTTATGATTTCAATTTCATTCAAAAGTAAAAATTGTTAATAAAATTTACATCATATCACAGTTGAGGCTTACGTTTTTAGGCTTACTTGAAAAACAGTTTTTGCATTTTCAAATGATATTTAAGCTTCAATACGCAGTGGGGCAACTTGAGTCCTGGCATGTCTGGGGGCCTGTGGGGATTTTGGCCTCTGCAGCAATGTTGGAACCAGTCTGATACCCACCCCCAAAACATATGAGCTACTACATCATTGATGTTCTAGTATCACAACCAGTGGCACTGCCAGGGTTTTGATATTGAGGAAGGAGGGTGGGGGGGGGGGAGGGGGTGAGGAACAAACCTTTTCAGCATGTGGTCAAGTGGCCCGCCTCAGGGACAAAGTCATGGTGGGGGTCTTTGGGGCGAATCCCCCGGGAAACCTTGTATTTATAAGTTTTAGATGCCCCAAAAAGACTCTAAATATGTGCAATACACAGCTTTCATTAAGTGTACAAGCTCTTTCCTTTCAGTATGCTATCATAGGGGCATTAATAATATGCCCAACGTGCATCAGATAGAGGCATGTGCACGTGCAACCGTCGATTTTGGCCAAAATCGGCAGTTGCAGTGCATAGTAAACAGAAAGCGGAGGTACACGTCATGTTTAAAAAACTAAATTAGGATGATTATGAACAATCTAGTATAGCAGCATACAATTTTGCAATGATAAATACTACCCATTCCCCCAGACCCTCCCCATTCCAAATTGTCAAAAATAGCCATTTTGGACAAAATTAATTTTTTTGACATTTCAAACATTGTCATATCCCCATGCCCCCACGTGACAGCACCACTGATCACAACGATATTATAGCTCCATTTTCCAAAAATAAAATAAACATCAAACATGTATTTCTTTCCAAATCTAATTAACTACCCACCAATAAAAACAGGCTTGTAACCACCCCAAAATATATGTTGAGCTACTACATCATTGATGTTCTAGTTCTTTTACTTATGAGTAATTTAAAAAAAATCATTTTTGTGTGAAATAAAACTTTCAATCACATCAGAAAGGTAAGATGTTCATGATTTTCATTTAAGTTAATAAAAAACTCAGGCGTAAAATTTCACATGCTATATCTAAATCTTACAATGCAGGTACAACACGTGGCAGTAAGAAATTTCAGCCATAGCGAGATATACAACAAATTTGTCATTAACGCAAACCCTGGTCTCAACTCTTCCCCAAAGTAGTTCATGTTAGGGTTCATAATAAAATAAAATGTCAATATTTGGATATAAGTTTGAATTGACTAAAATATCCTATTAACCTAGTCAAATATCAAATTGAATTTAATAACACATTGGAATTCAAGGACTCTATGGCTGTGTTCACACTGTCTCGGGATCATGATCCTGCAACAACACCCAAGTTGCTCTATGATTGTACAAAAAACAATGTCATGTGTTCTCACTTGAGTGCGAGTCTGACTCACTACATGATCATGGGACATGAGTGAACCTTAAGTCAAAAAGGGGTAAAATAAAAAAACCTGCAACAATAGAATAGGCTGAACTGTTTGTGTGAAATAAACAAATTATGATAGAATAATGCATAACTAACATGATTGTACAATTAGGTTAATGATCTGTGTTCACACACGCTTTTTTGAGAAACTTGGCGGACCTGGTCTGATCGCGAGCTCGTACACAAGTGAGAACAATTCTTTTTAACTGGAGGAAGGTATGAAAAGCAAATATTTGCTCAAATATTACTCTTGTGCAATTACTGCAAATACACCTACATTACCATGAGAGATGAGTGTGGGACTTTCTTAGGCTGAAGGAATATAAAAGCTCATGTGTTGTTGATTTTAAGTAAACATTGATGAATTTTTATTAAAAGATCAACAACAGTTATCAATAAAACATTCCTCCCACTGACTTTACCTTCAAAATCATTACAAAAAGTACACTTCACAATACAAATAAATGGCTGTTAAGTAGTGGAGTATGCTTAAGGTCTACGGACATGTAGAAATTTCTTTATTGGATGACAAATATTGAAAATCTGAGCAGATCAGTTTGTGAATTTTGAAAGCCAGAAAACCAAAAGATTTAGTGGTTCCGATGCATTTTTTCATTGTTGGTTGATTTTTACGTATTATACTAACTGGCATTGCATATCATAAAATATGCTAAATAACACATATCAATAAGCCATGCCCACCATGCATATTAATGAAATAGAACCTATTGACAACACTTGTATGATGCAAAACATGCATACGGTTGCACATTTATTACTGTATTAAGAATTTCACATAAAGCCCCACCTACATATCTGAGTACCACATATGGCATGTGTGCGAGCATTTTCACATTAAGGTACACATTTAGTGCTATAACCTGTTGACAACATAAGCATGTTCACAATTACTGACAAATAACATGCAAGTATGATGCAAATAGACATATATGGTTTTGAAAATGTATCACTTTCTCAAGATTTTTTTAAATTTATATTCAGCCCCCCCCCCCCTCCCCTTGACTTTAGCATACGTCCCGTAATAGTGAAGTTTGCAACATACAGAAAGCGTGATGAATTTTACAAAAACAGATCCAAACTTAAAAACCTACAACCCAAGATATACATTCACGAGGATCTAACCCAAAAAAGACAAGCACTTGTGCGTGATGCAAGAAAGAACGAAAACGTGGCCAGAGTGTGGACCCAAGATGGCAGGATTTATGCTGTTTCTAAATCCGGACGTAAATCCCTTATTCGAAGCCCATCAGACCTAGAAAAAGTCTAGCTTCTAAGATTCGCCACAGGACCATTACTTCCTTTGTTTCATCATTACCTACCATGATTTACATAATAATCTGTTGGATCTGAAAATATACATATACCTTAGCTCAGCTATTATCTCTTTCGTGGGTATTTAACGTACTTGGATGCCTTCTTCGATCTCTTCATACAAAGTCACATTTTTTTTTTTTTAAGTGCCATGTCATTCACTTACAATACGGATTACTCACTGCAATTGATCTTGAACAATGGTATTTCAACAACCATCCTCACTATGTCAACTTCAACTTCTACAACATGCATTCCGGAAAGTTACGTGATGAAACTTTTTCTTTGATCAACGTTCTCTAGAGTTCTTTCATTGTTGCTGTTTCTTTTCTTTTATTGTCTTTTGTGTGACACTTGTGTTATGTCATTGCTAATGCATAATGGTCAATGCGGGTTTTGTCTTAAGAATTTACAACAAAATTCAGATTTGTATTTCAGATGCAATAAATGTCAAAATATTTTTTTGTATCATGAAACTTGTCTAAACTTCCAACTATGCAAACAATTAACAGACAGGAATAATATCTCATGTATTCATTGCATTCCAATGTTTAGCCAATTATTTAGAAATATGTCGTTCCCTAGCCCAAGTATAAATGACGATGGTGGAAGCAATACCATTTTTGACCAAATGCTCCTTTCCTTATCACAAAATTGTGACTACCATGAGGATCTTAATGTTAATATCTCCCCATCTATTGATAATCATTTCTCCATATTTCATAATAATATTAGAAGTCTTCCTGCTCATTTTGATGATCTTCAGGTCTATATTGCTTCCCTAAATTTTAACTTTACTGTCATGGGCATCTCTGAAACATGGTTCAATCATGTCCATAGTTCATCTTTATTTAAATTTGATGGATATTCTTTAGTACGTGTTGATAGGCCTGCCAAAGTTGGAGGCGGTGTATGTCTCTATGTCAAAAATAATATTTCATTTACTGTTTTAGATGACTTATCATTCTCCTCAGAACGTGATTTTGATTCTTTATTTATTGAAATTCATTGCGATCTGTTTTCAACTAAAGCTATTGTAGGTATTATGTACTGTCCACATGGTGTTGGTAGTATCTCATCCTTTGAAAAAATGTCATGCATCTTTGAGAAAATATCAAGTTACAACTGCCCCTGTTTTGTTATGGGTGACTTTAATGTTGACCTTAGTAAGGAAACTCAAGACTCACGTTCAAATGACTTTTTCAATTTGCTATTATCATGCTCTTTCTATCCGTTAATTTATCGACCCACTCGTGTTACCGATTCTCAATGACATTAATCGACAACATATTTACAAATAAGCGGAACTTCATTCCATAAATGGAGTCTTGATATCTGATATATCTGATCATTTCCCAATCTTCAGTGTTTTAAAAACACCATTTTCTCCTAAAAAGTTAAAAACATTGTTCGTTTACGTAAATTTACCCCTATTCGGATTGATGAGTTCTGTTGTGAACTTTTCAGGAAGATTGGTCCGAGGTTTATCATGCAACAAATGCAAATACAGCATATAATAAGTTTGTTTCAATTTTTCTTACACACTATGATAATTTCTTTCCCGTTTGTTCTTCAGTTATGAAATGTAATAAACAAAAAGTTGGATAACAAATGGTATAATCAAATCTTGTAAAACTAAGAATCAGCTTTTTAAGAGGTACAAAAGAAACCCTCTGCCCAGAACCGTAATGAACATAAAGTGTTTAGCAATAAACTCACCTCAGTTATACGTGTTGCCAAGAAAATGTATTTTGCTCATAGTTTTGCTAATTGTGCTGGTAATATAAAAGTACCTGGTCTGTAATTAATAAGTACTGTAGGGGAGGGAATGAAACAAACAAATCCCTAAATAAACTAACTCTCAATGAAAAAACATATAATGCCCCTAAGGAGATATGTGATGCTTTTAATGATTATTTTATTTCAATTGGTTCAAAATTAGCAGGTGAAATCCCACCGTCTAATGAACATAAGTTTGAGGAGTTCTTGCCCCCATCCAATCCTTCCACTTTTTTTCTTCATCCTACAAATGATGCTGAAGTGCTTAGATTAATCAATGGTCTTAAATCTGCTGCTCCTGGTTTTGACGATATTTCCCAAAGTGTTGTAAAAAAATGTTCATTTATTATTTGTAAACCATTGTCGTATATTGTTAATCTTTCATTGTCAACAGCTTCTATGCCTGATAATCTTAAAGTAGCTAAGGTTATTCCTATTTTTAAAAGTGGTGATAAGGAGCAAATCACAAATTATAGACCTATTTCGATTTTACCATGCTTCTCCAAAATATTTGAAAGAATTGTTTTGATAGGCTCATCAGTTTTCTGTTTTCTCACAAAATTATTTATAAATTCCAGTTTGGTTTCCTCCCTGGCAGGTCAACTGCTCATGCTCTGTTGCATCTCATTGATAAAATCACCCAAGCTTTTGAGAGAAAAGAAGTTGCCCATTGTACTTTTTTAGACCTGTCAAAAAAGCTTTTGACACCCTGGATCACTCTATACTTTTGCATAAATTATCAACTTACGGTTTTCGTGGCATGCCACTTGATTGGCTTCGTAACTATTTAAAATTTCGTCAGCAATTTGTATCCTATTCTTGTACTCACTCTTATTCCAAGTTTATTTCTTGTGGAGTGCCACAAGGCTCAATTCTTGGTCCTTTGTTATTTGTAATATATATAAATGATATGCATCGAATTAGCTCTGTTCTTTCACCTTCACTTTATGCGGATGACACCACTCTTTTTTACTCCCATCGTTCTCCTCATACAGTAATTGACAAAGCGGTTTCAGGTTTGAATAAGTATGCATCTTGGTTCAATGTAAATAAGTTATCCCTTAATGTAAAGAAGACTACTTCAGTTTTCTTTACTCCTACTCGTCGTGACTGGTCCCTTTACCCCAAACTCTCCATTGGTGATGTAAATTTTAATCACTCCCCCTCCTCAACATTTCTAGGTGTATTAGTGGATTGCAATCTAAATTGGCAACTTCACATAGATTGTATCTGTAATAAATTAGCAAAAGGTACTGGTATATTAAATAGATTAAGAACACATTTTCCTGAACATATACTTAAGATGCTATATAATACTTTGATTTTGCCGTATATATCATATTGTAATGTTGCCTGGGGTGGTGCTTATCCTTCTCACATACAAAAGCTTTTTCTTTTGCAAAAACGTGCCATTCGAATTGTCACTGGTAGTCCTTTTAATGCCCATACCGCCCGATCTTCTTTAAATTGAGAACTCTTAATATATTTGACCTCCATAAATACCAACTTGCTATAACCATGTATCAATATAAGAATAACAATTTACCCAATGCTTTTGACCATTTTTCTCGCAAAACTTTTACAAAACCAGAGGTCATAATGATTACCGTATTCGAAATTTAGGCTTACACTATCCCAACATTGTTTAAGATATACGGGTGTAAAAGTCTGGAATGACATACCGCAAGATATTAAAAACGTAAATAATGTCAAAACATTTAAGTTTCATCTTAAGAATTACTTTCTAAGCTTATATGATTCTATCTAATTCTGAGTTTTTTTTTTTTTTTTTTTTTTCTTAAGATACCCCGTTTAATGTTGACTATTGATATATGATTTCTTTTCTTTTTTCATGTTAAGTTTGTGTCGTAACATTTTTGTTAATTATGTTTTCATGGGGGTTTCTGCCTCGATAAGCCTTTCTGGCTTGAGCAGATAACCCTTCACTATCCCTTGCAAATTGTCACAAATGTATGTAAAGCTCAATTATTATTTTCTTAACCTGTATATTGTTGTATTTGCAAGAGAGTGAAAATAAAGTTACAATCAATCAATCAAAATCAATCACCATGCCATTATTTAACCATTTTATACTATTAATATGTATACACAAGCTAAAAAAATAATACACCAAGAATTATCAAAACAGATGTACCGGTACTTGTTAAAATATGAGCATTTGAAGATTTTAACAATAAGCCATGCCTACTTATTGGTATACGTGGCATTACCACCAAATGCAATAGGTCACATTATATGGACCATGTGTTATCTGTGTACCACATATGACATGAATCCAGTTTATCATTGTTTAGATAGCATTTACAAGCTCTTTTCAGCAAAATCATATTAAGCTCCGCCCACTATGCATGTTAATGAAATACAATGTCTTTATACCAAGAACACGTACACACGTGCTAACATCCTAATTTTACCAAATATGAAACACAACAGACATGTGGTTTCTAAAATATGAGCATTTCAAAAAAATTACATCAGGCCCCGCCTACTCATTAATATGCATGACATTACCACCTAAAAACAATAGGACACACCTACAGACCATTCGGCATCTGTGTACCAAATATAATATGAATCCAATATTGTTCTTAAGATACCGTGTTAACAAGCTATTTTCAGCAAAATCATATTAAGCCCTGCCCACTATGCAAATTGATGAATTTTAAAGTTTTTATACCATGAACACCACGACAATATGGCACATGTACAGATCATGGTCTATCTGTGTGCCACATATTATATGAATCCAGTGTATAGTTCGTAAGATATCGTGTTAACAAGCTTGTTGTTACAGACACACATACATATAGATATACATACATACATACATACTGTACATACATACATACATATACAGATAGACATACATACACATACCTACATACATACACACATACATACATACGCCAGCATGACTGCATAGGTAACATGCTATTAGCATCGGAACCAAAAGCCCCTATAGTTCTTGAGTTATGGCTGATCAAAGTTTCTAATTAGATCAGTTTTTAATTAATTCTAAAGAAATTTGTGGTGTATGGCTAGGTAGACACCTCAAAATCTTGATGTAATTATTTAGAATTTATTCCTCAATCATCTGTCACTGAGATGATGGGAAAATCTATTCCTGCTAGAATTTTATTGAAGACATGGCAGAATTTGATGTACTACTTCAAAGAATTATGAATCATTATAAAAGAAATATAAAAAGATTTACAAATAAATACCAATGTCGCCCTGTAATAACAAAATTTGTAGAAAATATAAAAGCTCATGTGAAATTGTGATATTGATTTGAAGTAAACAGCAATGGACTTTTCAAGATCAACAACAGTTTTCCAATAACACATTCCTCCCACTTTACTGTACAAATCATAAAGTACCACTTCACATTGCAGTTGAGTGTTTGCTAAGTAGTGGAGTATGCTTGAAACATTGAGAAAAACCAAGGGCACTGCCTTGATTGCGAATAAATATTCTCCTGGGGATTAAGCAACAAATGTACCAGGATTCACAAAGCAGGTATAAAATGGACCCCGCTCCACAAAAATGAAGGTGCAGAAAATACTCCCATCAATGAAATTTGTTTGACATTTTGGTACGATCAATTGTCATTCTATCATAATAGTCAGTGAAATATAAAATGGGTCCATGAAGCAAGAAAAAAAATTAATAAAAAGTTGCCCGTGTAAAATGAAGGTACAGTTTTCATACCAAATTTCAAATATAGCAATAACAAGAAACCATTCATAGTCGTGCAAAAGTCACTCGCAAAAATTGCCTGCTACAACATTTTCAGGCAGTATTTTTAAACATCCTTCTTTTGTATTCATTTTGGGTAATATGGCAGATTGACTCCAAAAATCTATGAACTTTATTGATGATATAATTTCCCTCCACCCACTCCCCTCCCCCCCCCCCTTCCTCACCTCCTTCCAGTAGTATATTATTAAATCAGGAGCAAGATTTCATTCTGAATAGACATTGGCAAAAATCATAGTAACGCCAGAATATTTGACAACTTGGAATTTCATATTTCAATAGCTTGGGGAACAGGAGCACAAGCCACCCTGAAGCTCCACAATTTTTTTTTCTTTTTTAGATGGCATATAATAATGAAATTTAAAATGTGTATATTTAACAGCATCTTCATGTATCAAAAGGCATGGGGAAATTTCCCCTTTACCCCCTCCCCATCATTCTGCCTATACAATTACTGTTAACTACATTATCTTGAAAACTGGGTGTCACCAGCCCCACGCCCACCCTCCTAAAACATTCTGGTATTACTGACGATATGGTGCTGCCTTCAACTTCATGGTTGCTTTCTTCAATCCCTCTTGATTCACCACTTAACAACACCAACACCAACATCTGTTCTAAGCTTGCAAATTTCCTCACCAATATCCAGTAAAACTAAAAGTCTAGCAAGGTAAGTACATGTACAGTGTACAGTACATGTACTGTACATCACAAGATTCACTTCTTCTCTTATGGTTCTTCAGAAATGCCAGGCAAAATAATATAAGCAATTTTTTTAAAGAAAACACAAGAATTCCACAAATTAACTAAAAGTTCCTCACTGACTTTGGGAGGTCCAGTGTTTGTAGTACTGATACACAAGTCAGAATATACATAAGTCACACATTATTCTCAGACTAAACTACTGTATGCCCTCCTCTGAAGAAATAAATTAGAAAATTAAGCCACACAAATAAAATATTCTGTAACACATCCTTGCTATGAACAGGAAAGATTTTTACTGAATAATTTGGCATACACAGAATATTGAAATGTGTCATAAGTGATTAAAAGGGAATCCCCTTCAAGTATGAAACACCACAGCTTCAATGATAGAATATTATAACTGCATTAAAGTTTATTGCTGAACAGAAAGCCAAGCGATATATTGCCCCATACATAGGGAGGTCCTGAAGCATAATCCTAGTGAGAATGGTTCTGCTCAAAACAAAATATTGCCCCATACACAGGGAGGTCTTAAAGCATAACCCTCAGTGAGGATGGTTTTGCTCAGCGCTGTCAAACCTCCCTGAATGCTGGGCAATATATCACTTTCCAACACAAACATTCCACAAATCGGAAATTATTTATGAAGAAACACAGGACTCTCCAGGAGGTAAAACCCATACATAACTGACATCGTTGATGGATTTGACAGCCAAGTTCAACCTGTTTTTAGTTCAAGGACATGAATTTCTACATTTTACAGTAGCAGAGATAGTCAAAAATTGACTATTGATTTTTTATTTTTTTATTTTACTGTGTGAAAAATATGTTGAGGTATATCACAAAGTAGCAGAATAGGTAATGCCGGCGGACTGTAGGATATCCCCCCCTCCCCTCCAAAAAAGTATATTTTCGTTAAGTTATAACAAACATTTTGGGTAAAAAGATTCCTGTAATTTTTTTTAAAGTGAGGTCAATATCATATGTATAACTGTACCCTCACTGCTTCTTAAAAATAACCACCAAGTGAATATTTACAAGTGGTCAGTTGCTCCATTACTCGTTAAAGGAGAAAACAGTAAAACAGTCTGACAGTTTTAAGTGATAGAAATTTAGGAAACAAATTTATAGAATTATGGTAAAGATCTTGAGCTATCCTAATTCTTTTCTCTTTTCATACATCACAACTTTTGCATACATTAAAAATTCTTCACTTTGATTATCTATAACCTGGAAATTATAGATGCTTTTGACAGAAAATTAAGATTATTCTGTTCAGAATTAAAAGCTCTTTCTAGTGAGTATAAAAACTGTCCATATAGCTTTAAGAATTATCAGCAAAGTTCAAAAGATGGGTTATGTAACAGTGACATACTGTAGCATGACTACATTTTCAGAGGCCAAAACATTGAATTTTTGGAATCCTGATTGGGAGGGGAGGGAGGGGGAATTTCATACTGGTAGGGGTGCAGATCTCCTCAACCCTACATCCACTCATTCTCCCTGAGGTTAACAAGGCAGAATCCAATATTTCTTTTACACTAATTAAACTCGTATGTGCTACCTCTACATATTCCACTAGCAAACATTTATTTCAATAGGAGTTCCAAAAATCAGAGCAAAACAAATGGTTAGGAGCGTTTAACCCAAAATGACCTGTTTGAATTTAATGTAACAAAAAGTAATTTCCTCTGCAATACACAGTGACCCGAAAAAATTAACAATCACAATTAATAGTAATTATACAATAATCTCAGTGTGGGGTTGCAATTCAAAGTTTATGAAATAATAAAAACAATATTTCTTCACCCACAGTATGTGGTACATCAAAATCAAAATGCTTTGAAGACTGCCAATATCATAACATAATATGAGTTTGTTCTTTTGCATATATGTATGTATGTATGTATGTATGTATGTATGTATGTATGTACAGTATGTATGTATGTATGTACAGTATGTATGTATGTATGTATATATATATATATATATATATATATATATATATATATATATATATATATATATATATATATATATATATATATATATATATATATATATATATATATATATATATATACACCAACAGGGAAAAAAAATGTTGATAATTTTGTTTTTGAAAGATCACATACAGAGGCAAATGTTTCACATATATATAGAATTTTGGCAGATATTTTGACACTTCACAATTTTTGGCTTTATATTTAAAGAATTACTTTAATCAATTTGTAGTTGATAGTATATGAATACTAATATACTGTATGTCAGGGAAAAGCTTTCGACCTGACAGTATTTTTTGCAGATAATGGGACAAATTACTTTTTTCAAAATGGGCTTAATTTGCAACTACTTTTAATAAAGTAATTTTATTAGTGAATATTATGTGGAATTTGGAAATATTTAATGTTGTGTCAGTTATAAGTATTTACATGATGTAGTATCCAGTTGTACACCATGCACTTAGCCTTGCATATGCGTACTCATGACAATTGCAGGCAAGATGGGGAAAAGCTTTTTACAGTTTTTTAAAGAGAAGGGTTAAAATTGCCATTTTAAAAATACCATACCCCACCCCCACTGTGGCCACTCATCAGGACACATACACACACAATTACATATGACAACAAATGTAACAAGAATGGTAAATCCTGTCATGGTTCGCATGCATAAACAAATTGACACCCATATCATATGACCTGGTAAATGATAAAATTGGCATCTTACACTAAGTCCCACATGGCATCCCACGTCCCACATGGCATCCCACCCCATGTCCCATCCCATCCCATGTCCCACATGGCATTCCACCAAATCTTCCACCCCTTGTCCCACATGACATCCCATCCAATGTCCCACATTGCATTCTACCATATCTTCCACATGGCATCCCATCCTATGACCCACATAGCATCCCACCTTATGTCCCACATGGATCCCATCCCATGTGCCAAATGACATCCCACCCCTAACCCACATGACATCCAATCCCATTCCTTGTCCCACATAGCATTCCACCATATGTCCCACATGACATTCCACCATACAGAATGTCTCACATGGTATTCTACCATATGTCCCACATGGCATTCCACGCCATGTCCCACATGGCATCCCACCCTTTGACCCACATGGCATCCCACCCTATGTCCCACATAGATCCCATGCTACATGTATGCCCAACATTAATCCAACCATATGTACCACATGACAACCCTCCCTACGTCCCACATGGCATCCCTCCGTGTCCCACATGGCATCTCTCCCTATGTCCCCCCTAACAACCCACCGTATGTCCCGCAGCAGTGGCTTCCCACCTGATGTCCCACATGGCATCCCACCTGATGTCCCACATTGGATCCCACCATATGTTCCACATGGTATCCCTCCCAATGTCCCAATGACATCCTACTTCATGTCCCACATCCCATGTCCCCATGGCCTCCCACCCTATGTCCCACATAGCCTTCTACCCTATATCACACATGGCATCCCAACCTGTCATACTGTGTTACTCCTGGCATCCCACTCCATGTCCCACATGGCACCCACCCCATGTCCCACATGACATCTCATTCCATCCCATGTCCCACATGACATCCCATCCCATGACATTCAACCCTATGTCCCGCATAGCATTCCATCATATATACTACATGTCATTCCACCCTGTTCCACATGGCATCCCACCCCATGTCCCACAGGCTCCATAAGAAGTCTCATCCTAGCTATCACAGTCCCTGATTGAGCATACTATGTATGAAAATGCCAGTTCATATGATAACTTATATGCAAATGACATGTTGAATAAGAAAAAAAGGCAGTCAAATAATTATGCCTGATATAGCCCTTGGTGTACATGTATATCACATAGTACATATTATATCATATGTCCCACATGGCCCCATCCATGTCCCATATGGCATCCTTCCATATGTAGTCACATCCTGTCACACTCCCTGACTAAGACACATGTCATGCTATGCAGTACAGTGTTTACTGTTCTTCATTTGCTATATAGAAGTCTTTTGCAAATATACATATTCTATGATTTTCTTCCATGTCAGTTACTTATTTGATCTAATTTGTTTCCTTTTTGGAAAATATGTTTTTGTTATTAACATCATCTTTGTTTTGAAAAATTGTCACAATTAACTTTGTCTATTTACTTTTAATAGTTTAATTGCCAATGACAAGATGGACTTGAATAAATTACAAAGCTGGAAAAAATTATCGTTCCGACAGTTATAACCGCGGGAAAATTGGGAATTCGTGGGGAGGAAAAAAAAAATAGAAAAAAAATAGCAGTTTTATATTATTTTTGAATTCATTTCTTGAGTAAACAACAGTATATATGCTCTACAAATGTCCCCATGTTATTGTGCAATGGAAAGTACATTAAATTGCAAAAGAGGGAAGTATATAAAGATGTATTTACTACTGTACATTAATATTAATTCTGTCGCGATTATTCGTGGGAAGATTTTCGACACCTTTATTCAGAACCGTGGGAATTCTTATAATTCCGATTTAGAATAAAAATATGAAAAGTAATCGACAGACATATAATATTGGAGTCTTAATAATGATATACATGTATATGTAAAATGCCTGGTACTCTCATGCAATGGAACATCAAACAATTTAATCTTACAAATGAAAAGATACAGCTATACTTTACCTGAAAAAAAAGCCTTTTCTGGCCTTCAGTACACATCCAATAATAACATAGTAAACCACACACTGACAATCCTACAAACCATTCCATGTTATTCACAGCTAAAGTGCAATTTTAATTCATTAACAACGTCAAACTGCAGGAAGGACAGTAATCAAGTCCATGCATTGACTCTGATCATCCTCCCGCACTTCCACAATCAATAATATCCTCCAAAGCCATCACAGTACATCTCTACTCCTGGTACACACTGAAATATCAAGCACAATTTGGCGAGGAACGCATCTAATTAATGGTCAAATTACTGAACTAAATTGATCACATGTTTTTATTACATTCCTTCATACAAACATGGGTGGTGACTTACGGTCTGCTGTCAAATCTCTCTGTTTCAGTCAAGTGCATAAATATAACTGATGTGTGGAGACAGTAGACAAATTTAACCGTAAATGTATAAGTTTTCAAATCAAATTATCTGCCAAAATGCAGTTGCAAGATAAACGGGGGGTGTGACACAACTTTTATCACTATTGTTTTTACCTGCAAAACTACTGTTCAACTTTTTATTTTCGTTTCAATTTCAAGGCCCCAATTTGAAGGCATGAGGGGAATATAGTGAGTTAATTATAACTTAAAGTTTAAATGGTATCTCTGTAATCAAAAATATACTATGGCTAAAAAAGTATTATAATCTGGTACCGATTTAATACTTTTGCATGCAAAGGTACTGAAAGACTATTCTGATTAAATATGACCCAAATATATTCAATACCACAGAGGATTGCATCTTGTTGATGGGAAGTTACATTGAGTAGGCTGGGATTGCTAGGAAATGAATACAAGTTTGATTAGCAGTGGTGCAACAAAAAGCTGGAAATGCCCAGAAGGGGTGGTAGACCTTACAGGCCCTGGACAAATTGATTTGGGTCTAGCCCTGAACAATGACACTGCAGTATCTTTGTTATGGGACCCAAAGCTCCGTGGGTGTCTGGAAGGAGCTTGGGCAAGGGGGAGGGAGCAGAAAATCAAGTTCAAGGGCATTTTTTGACAGTAACTGAGCAGCACTTTTTATTTTTTTAAATGGGGGCACTCGATCTTGTCAGTTTTTAAAATTGTGGAAGAAATTGTGCTCCATGGTTCCTACACATATGGTTTGAGCATAGGTAGGATTTGGGGAAAGAAGGGAGCACTTCCCCACCCTCACTTTTTGTCCAAATGGGTACTTTTGTGTGGTGACGTGATGTATCTTAGCGTAATTTTGTCATTCCTCCAACCCCACCAATAGGCAAATTCCGCCTATGCGGGTTTAAGATTAGGGAGCAAGGACGAATATTGACAATTACCCATCAGGTGATTAGGTAAAAGGCTTCTTTTGAGAATTGCTGCTTAGAAAATTATTGGGGGACATCCCCCTCCCAGCACGGCCTTCAGTGTCAGTGACCCTGGTAAATTATATGTTTTAATTGTGTCAAATAAATACTAAATGTATGTAACAAGCTCTACCTATAATGTAGTATTTGTGAGTGAGTGGATTTCTATTTGTTCTCATGCTTCAAGAATGGCCTTACAATAATTTCATTTTTTTTTTTAAAGGACGCGTCCTGACCGATCCGCCATCAACTTCTCCTGCCTTCATCCGCACAATTTCAAAAGGGCACCTTCTGCTACTTACTCTAGATCTGGACACAGTGCCATCCCCCTCCCCCACCCCCCTTCCAAGCTGCCATGGTTCTGACATCACTGCTGAGGCCAAAATCCCCACTGGCCTCCAGTACTCTAGTTGCCCCACTAAGTATTGGAGCTTTAATGTCGTTTGAATATGCGGAAACTGTTTTTCAAGTAAGCCTACAAAACTTAAGCCTCAACAACAATATGATGCAAATTATATTAACAATGTTTGCTTTTGAAAGTATAATATAAAGATACTACTGTAACAACAAAATACTGTTGTATAAAATCAAGATGGATTTGACATCCCTGCAACAAGACATGATTTTATCTCCGACATATTTTCCTCATATTGCTAATATATTAGCCATTCTGAGCATAAAATTGCTTACCACAATTAATGAATCACAATTAATCAATAATAGCATCCCACAAATACACTTCCAAGTGGCAAACATTAAAACAAAATATAACTAGAACGATTTGAAAAAATTCATTCGAAGTCATCTTTCATATAAGATACACTTGCTTGACCCCTGAATTAATCCTTTAAGATACCAGTCATAGATAAGAGTGATTTTATGCATCAGTTATTACAGGCTTTTATCACCTGCGCGCAAACAAGACTCCCTGTAAACAGGAAGTTGTGCCAGGCGATGCATGTGATTTCAAAGGTGTTTTTCATCAGTGAGCTATTTACACTTTGGTGATTTTAATATCAAAAATACTTAATTGTAATATATGGTTTAAATAGCCTATTCATGCTATTTTAGCCAATCTTGAGCTTTCATTAGTTTCTAAACCAAGTTATAGCCCAAACGAGCTATCAAATACAAGAGCTATACTCCAATTTAATTACACATTGGAAGAAATCCCAAGCAGGATATCGAGCTCGATAAGCATATGCGCCAGATGGTATTTGAACACTCCAGCCAATGAAAACATTAGTTTAATTTCAATCAGAGATATTTGGTGGTATTTCCCAAGCCAATATTATTATATATCTAAATTCATTCGCAATGCGCCAAGTGAAATCCGAACAAATATCACGATTTGGGGCTAGCCTCACATAAGCTCAAAATCCTTTAAAAGGGATGTTGAGCTAAAAATTTATCATTTCTTTAGAGAGGGAGGCTCGTCTCATTAAAATATGTTAAAATTAGGAGATGCGATATTTTGACGTCACTTCCGGTGTGGACGCAAGATCGGATCCACTGTCTGTTTGTACATGGAGTTAGAAGAGAACTCCCTGGTTTGTACAGCCAGACACTAGCATGTATGTTGTGTGTGCCAAGCTACATACACAGCGCATTACGATACTATAACGAGAAACTTGTTTCTTTTTTCAATGCGTTTGTCAGAAAGCGAAAGATTAGTATTACAATACTACAATAATAGTCACCAAATGAAAATTACTGAGAAAAAAAGAAGAAGATGAAAGCAAAAGTCGCAATAAACAATTCTACCGGGGCTCGAACTCACGACTGTTGATAAAAAAAAATGTTTTACTTCCGATCGCGGTAAGCTACTGGGCTGACTCGTGTAGTGACCTTCAAGGCGTTTTAAATAACTATATACCTTGCAATACGACACAACGAATCGCACAGCGAAATTTCAACCAATCAAAAAATTTAAAAGGAATTCTAAATATTGTGCACATATGACGATTTTGCTTCTTTAAAATAAACTTACCTTGCAGGTCATTCACAATGGCAGTATTATGATAGTATCTCGGCAACCACCACAAATATTATATCCAGTGAGACAACAATTCTTTTGCACTTTCTATACCACAAGTATGTATTAACACATACAACAATTTATAAAACAAACATCTGTTCCCACAGAAACTCAGAAATAAAACAATTCTATCTTGACAATGCAGGGATGACAAAGAATTTTAATTCAATGCCAAGGTGTTGAATGAATATGGGAGATTCTGCCCTGTTTATTCAATCATTAAGTGGTTGACTGTTGTGCTGAAATAGTAGTTTGAATGAATAATAAGAATGTTTATTAGTTTTAACTTAATGGAAATTCAACCTGTTAGAAATTTTCTGAGAAGAAACTTCTTAATTTGGTTATTAGATTTAAGTATCCAATGTCCATCCACATGAAGGGGAGGTACATGTATGTGTCAGTGGCATTCCTAAGGGAGGCTATTAGGGACCCAGTGAAAAAACACTCTTTGAGTACATGAAACACCTAAAGGATAAGTTCAGTGGTCAAGCAAGTTTATCTTATATGAAAGAGGACCTCGAAAAACCCAAAATGGTGATGAAAGCATTCAAAGTCTCCTTTCTGTAGAAGTGACTGGTGTAGTAAGTCTACTATGGAAGGTTGGTGCCCTTTTCCTCACATTCTTAACAATTATTAAAGTATTTTAAAGAAAGTTTACTTAACTATTTAATTACCTTTCCTCAATCTTTCATCAGCAGGTAAATTGTAATTATCCTTACTAGATGTTTTCTTTACTACTTTCCTGACATATCTAATGGTTTTAAGCCAATAAATTGCAGGACAAAATATGATAGAATAAATAAAGACTTTCAGGAATCTGAGGTAACATCGCAACTTGTCTAATTTCAGTCGTTTCTACACAAACGATACCAAACTTTTCAACTTGAATATCCTTAACGGAATAAGATTTTGGAATGCTTACTTTACCATTTTGTTTCTTGAAGTACTTCTTCATATACAGTAAGATGGACTTGTTTGACTCAGTGTATTTCATGTGGAAACTGAGAACATTCAGATCATTCCAACCAGAAATACATGTACTCAAAAGTTTATTCTTAATGCCAAATTTTGCACTAGTAAAAAGTCCTATTTACATACATTCAAAATATGTGGGGTTATATAGGACCGAACACAATAAGTTTACATAACCAATTTCTAGTTGTCCCATTCAGAGGTCACAAACTATTGCACAATTATGCTAATTAATTATATCAGTTTTAAAATCATGTAAAATGTTCAATTTCTAACAGATTTTAAGGACCTTTTTGCTGATTTCATATTTTTTAAGCTAACAATTTTAGCTCTCTTTGTTGCTACCTGTCCATATATTTATGCTGGTATAGTTAGTTTTGGGATTATATTGATTTTTCTAGAAAATTATGTTTTCTCTATTCTCTTACCTGTAACAACACCAAGACAGTTATTTTGAACATTTTAAGTTAAAAAACCTTGAAAAATACAGAACTCTTTGGAAGAAACATTCAGGAAATTTGGAAGACACATTCTAAGCTAGGTTTCAGTTTTCAAAGGTAAACAAAATTGTTGGAGCATTGCAAAGCTGTTTGCAGAGATACACAAAGAATGTAGTTTATTGCACAACCCATTGATACAATTTCAAACACCCCCTTTTAGCCTTTAAGAAGCTTAAAGATACAAGTGTACAGAGAAAGTGTTTATCATGCTGAGTTACAGTATCAAGGCCCTGCTCAAACTTGAGTCAAATCTGTAGACCTTTTGAAACCAATTTTAGCTGAGCATGATTTCTTCAGCACTCCAACCAATTGTTGGAGGAATTTTCCTTTTGTTACACCTTACCAATCAGCTGCAGTTGCCAGAAGAAAATTTGTAAACAACAATGTGCACTATGATGTACCTTTATGTATAACGCACCTACAGTACATTAGCACTATAGCGTGCATTATGCAGATGGGTACAAATCCCCCAACATAGGCTGAGGGGGCAAAGGGGCCCCCCCCCCTTTTTTTTTTCTTCTTCCAAAGTTGTATCTTTTGTATGGTAATTTTTTGCATCTTAGCATGCTTTTGTGGTTTAGGCTAATCCTGCCCATGTCCCCCGCTATAATTGGTTGATAAGATTCCCCCAGTTTACCATTGCTCCATTAAGGACATGTGAATTAAGACCATGTAACATTATTTAAATTAGCTTTTCGGATAACTCACACTGTTAAAACATCCTATTGTACAGAAAATTCAAATTAATATAAATAAGATAAACTGCTTCAAGGGTGGCAGTATAGCACTTGATCACAATGGTTCCCTTCAGTGGCATACACTGGGATAGGGGATTCATGCTCTTCTAGTGGAATTCGGATTTCACCATGAAATAGATTACTAAGGGAGAAATTTGCTCTTACTTGGAACAATATAACTCATTGTAGATTATCTATTCATACTGAAACATCCCCCTCAAAATTTCAATTTCTAAATATGGTGAACCCTAATTGGTCAATCATCTTAATCTTGATGATTAAAATCTGATGAGAATAAAAAAGAATGGTGAAGGTATCTGAAAATGCCTTACAACTGAAATGCCATCCAACTGAATATACTATCCCCACTGAAAAACCCATACCACTGAAGACTACCATACGCTACCACTGAAGACTACCATATGCTACCACTGAAAGTAAAATCCCAATTACATATTTCCTCAAATATACCCCAATATGACTTGGGGCTAGAATGGCTATGGTTTGCCCTTTTGTTTTGGGAAAAATCATGATACTGCCCGAAATTGTTCAGTTTTGGTTTGTTAATGTTTAACGGCACCGCAACAGTCAAACATCAACAAACCAAACCTGAACATTTTTGGGCTTTATGAAAATGTTCAGCTATTGACAGCCAGAAAATAGGAAATTTATTACCCAAATTTGTTTATACATTTGTCTGAAAAGAGACTACTATTAGGAGGGAGCTTCCTTCTGTACTTCTTTTTTCTTTTCTTTTTCTGTTGTGGCCCTCAGGACACGACAGGACTAGTAAACTCCATGCTCAAAATCTGCCATCTTTGATACCCAAACTTGAAAAATTAAAAATAATTACAAACATTTGTAAATCAAGCTAAAGATTTCGATGTATTTAAAAAATCTGAAAATTCAATACTGCACAATGTGTGTTGTCAGGTTCTGATTGGTTGACTGTAATATAATACGATGATTATCATTAACTCCTAGATTGGCGTATAGTTGAATTGTGCAAACAAAATAATACTAATTATATTCTTTGTGATTGCGTAGCCCTGCATAGATCTGATCAAACTTAAAGACTGGGAAGGAGTGGATTAAATCTGAACTAATATGGACACTATCTGGAGTTAAATTGTATTCACTTATCGAGTTCTGAAACACTTTACTCATTTGGCCAAACCAAAATCATATCATTGTAAAATGGCAATGGAATTTCTTGCAGCCTTTATTGGAGTCTTTATTCAGACCTTGCTAATAGGGCATCTTTATTCTATAGTCGTCGGCCATGACCAGCCCTTTTAAAAGAGCTGTGCTTGTTAGTTTTCATTTTAAGCAAAGGTAACTTAAGTCACTTTTAAGGAAGTAAAATATCTATCAGCATGCTCCAACACGTGATGTAATGATTGTTTAATACTACTATGGCTCTCATTGCTCTAGAGCTTCCAGATGTAAACTTATTCACATTTTTGTCATCTCTATCTCATTCACTACACACTCACCCACCTTTGTAAATTGCACTTAACAGCAATGCACACAAATATATACTAAACAACACAACAATCTCACACCCACTTACTGTAAGTTAAAAAAATGTCAGAAAAAGTAAACATCAAACTGGTTGCCTATCACAAACAATTACAGATAACCAAGTGTCATGTACTCTGAAAATTCCAGAAGCTTTTATCTGCAGTAGACAGTCTTGAATACACATTCTTGTACAGATCGATTTACATTCACTTCAGTCTCTTAATTACCTTGGCACATTCAGGTAGAACGAATGTTACAGAAATCTGATGAACAGTGTATGTGTATGTAGCCTTCAAACAACCTTTCACAAACATAATTATTTCCTTCATACAGATACATTATCAACTTCTTTTTCTTAAAAATCTTTGGGGTTCAGAGGAAAAGCCCTAAGGAAAGAAGGAAATCCCCCCCCCCCCTCCTCCCCAATCCGGAAGCTCTGAGATTAAAGGCATTTCTTTGGTTACATGTATATGTCAACACATGCAGTCGACTTGATTTACCAGATTGCACATCTGCATTGATGTGGTGAATTGGGAGCTAAGCATAATTTAAGCCATTTTCTTTCGTTGAGGGACCTAAGCCCCCAAGCTCCTCGGCTTCAGCAACAAAATTAGGTAGATAGGTTGGCAAATGAATTTTTGGGCCAAATTCAAGTTTTTTTTTATACCTTTTATACATTAAAGCACTACCATTCAGACCAAACTAAAACAAAATTATTTGAGTAGGAACCAATTTTGTTGAGTACATAGGGTTACAGGGAACAAAAAATTTCAAGGATGACCTTGAGCCAGTCTTTCTCACCTGGCTCCAATTTTAAAATATTGTAGTCACATGGCCAATTTACTTGTAGTTCAGAAATAAGGCTGACAACTTGTACTATCATTGCAGCTACATGTATTAACTGGGTTGTGGAGAGCTTTCGTGTAGGAGGAAAGGCCAAAGAAAACCTTGGGTGGGATTGATAACCCAGGTGGGCATGGGGAAAAGGGAGGGGGAGGGGGAAGGGGTGGAGGATAGTGTGCCTGGCAATCGAGAAAATGTTGATGTTGGCTTTGGTGATGTAAGAGTGCATCCGGATCCCGAAAGGTGGGGGATGCGTTTGTTGAGGTTGAAGAGGTTGGTAGAGGAGGGAGAGCGAATGGAATGGAAGCAAGGGTTCTGCGGATCGGTGCGGTGAGGATACGAAGAGCGAAGAAGAGGCTGGTCCTGTGCACCTGAGGTCAAAGGGGAATTTATTGGCCTCTATGTGGAGACTGGTGATGGGGGTGGTATAGGTTGCACCAAGGCAGAGCCTTAGGGCAGTGTTTTCAGTAACCTTGAGGTGCCTCAAGTAAAGTTTGCGAGCGGAGGCATAGATGAAACTGCCGTAGTCCAGCTTGGACCTAATGGAGCGGTATAAGGTGAGCAGGGATGGTTGGATTGGAGAAAGAAGGTCCAGCATCTGTTGTTTTTTGATTTTAAGTTGATTTGTTTAATTTAGTATGCATATAGTAACTTCCTCATGATTATTAGCAAATAAAATTCATAATGATATTCAAGTCCACATAGAGGAAACATTGCATCTGATAAACTTCTCTTTTATGTCACTTTTTAAAATGGCGATCTTCAGCAAATAACTCTTATTGAAACATACCATCAACTTATTCATATCTCTCACAAAACTACAGCGTGCGTACATACAGTATTTTAAAACACCATAAAAAAGCTTTATGTTTTGTATGAATAGTATGACTGAACCATTAGGACATAGGGTTGGTTTTATAGATCAATTATAATTTTATAGATCAAATTTCCTAGGTGCTACCCTAATCCTGCCATTCTTAAGGCTCTATTAAACTGTTATAAACTTGATATTTTTTTTTTTTTAATAATACTAATGTTTCTTTATCTTTCTTCGCCAATGGCAATTTCTAAAGGTCATCAAAAAATCCCCATGATGAAATGGTATATCCCACATTCTGTGAATGCTGAATGAAAAAAGAATGACTAGCTGTGTTATGAATGATCCATAAAATGTTAATAATCTCCTCTATAGGGCATATGTACACAAAACCCTGACATAGCTAGAGGAATCTCGATCTACAGTCATGTAACTGACAATTTATTTTCTCTCAGACTGATCAGTGCCACTGGCAAATCTGTCAGTTTTCTAGTAATACCTTCCTTCTCAAATGGGTAATATTTTCGGCTGAATTGTACCTAATTTTGAACTTGTCTGAACAAGTGTTTCTTCCGCGAATAAATGTTTACATCCACTAACCATTCACAGAGCTGTGTCAAAGGTTATGAATATATAATAAGGCCAGCTGATCTTTGATTTTGAAATGTTGTTCGGGGAATATGAATATGCATATATGTGCAGCAGCAGCAGTAAGTGTACAGATCTGACAGTTGTGACCAGAGTTTTGAATCTGACAGAATGGGATTGTAGAAAAATGTTTTCTTGAAATGAAGATGACAGATTGGTAGAAATTCTTGAGAAAGTTTATGTTTGTATGTTTGTTTGTATGTTTGTTTGTATGATTCTTTTTTGTTTGTTTGTTTGTTTGTTTGTATGTTTATTTGTATATTTGTTTGTATGTTTGTTTGTTTGTTTGTATGTTTATTTGTATGTTTGTTTGTATGATTGTTTGTATGTTTTTTTGTATGTTTTTTTTATGTTTGTTTGTATGTTTGTTTGTATGTTTGTTTGTATGTTTGTTTGTATGTTTGTTTGTATGTTTGTTTATTTTATGTTTGTTTGTATGCTTGTTTGTTTGTATGTTTGTTTGTGTGTATGTTTGTTTGTATGTTTGTATGTGTGTTTGTATGTTTGTTTGATGCATCTATTCTTGGGTTAGTATACACAACGCCAACAATCCAGTGGGCAAACATAAAATTCCCGAAGATCATTTAAGTGGAGCCCATGGGATGTGTTCAATAACTACTAAATAAGTAGGCCAGGCCCCCAGGCCTAGTTTAGTTATTATTAGGGAAGTACCACATATCCAGTCCAGCCGAACTATCTGGCCCGATAAAGAACAAAAAAATCCGTTTCCGGTTATTATTCTAAAAACTGGCTAGAACTATCTCTTAAGATGTTGGTAATAGTTTAAATCTAAGTAACATCTTTCCAAAAATTAATAAAGTCTATCAAAGTAAAGAAAGATACAGTTCAACATGATACTTTATTTAGTAATAATATTCTGAAAGGTTTGAGCTACCATTAGAATAAATCAACCAAACCAAATATGTTCTGTATGACAAAACTGATACAACTATTGTAATTAACTGAAGCTTTTTGAACCATGACAACAAACAGTTACTGTAGTATAAAGTAGAGCTGTAAACGTTTAGTGATTTTAGTAAATGTGTACACACCAAAAAAAGCGAGCATGTATCTTGTACACGAGTTTAGTACCGTAATTTTCGGAAATACACCAAAATTGCTTCAAACCTACGAGGCGAAGTAAAAAAATCGCGCAACCAGTATGGCAAAAGTACTGACTGCATTGCCCAAATAGACGCTGAGTTTTGCTTTCCAAATTTTAAAAACCTTACTTCTACAGTATAAATTATCATTTTGTGGAAAATATGCATGGAAATTCAGTTTAGAAAAACCAGATAACTTTTTTCCCCTATTCGCTACAACTTTCAAAGTTCTGTAAAAATCTTGCATACCGAGGCCTATAATATACCTCGCCGTAAAACATTTCAAAACTACGCCACCACCACTAGGAAGTTCTAAAATATCAGTTCTCTCGAAAAAATGGTCGCCATCTTTGCGAAGCATGCAGAATTTCAGCTATCTTAAAACCTTTTTCTGTTTATTTATTATGCAATATTATTTATTTTTTGCAAAATTTATTTTGACTCATCAGGTAATATTTACATGTAAATGTACTGATTGTCACAATTTAAGTGTTTTTTTGTCGATAAAACGGGCCTTGATTGCGTGGGATTTAAAGCCTTATGGCCTAACGTTAGGCCTATTGTTAGTTTCACTGTTTACTGCTGCACATTCGCGGTGCATTTTACAAGTTGGATTACTCAGATTTTGGCGAAATTAAAGTGCATAATATCCCCATTCATTAGTGATTACTGCGCATTTGTAATTTGCACATTTAAAAAGGATTATGCTAATCGGTTTACAGTTTTTAAAAAGTCATCATTGATTGGATTTTTGTCAGAAGAATGTGTGTGTGATTTAAATCATGAATATTGATTTTCAACGGCAAGCCACTATGATGTGTGAAAAACGATTACTGGCAATGAAGTATTTAGTAAACTTTTACAAGATTTGCGAGCGTGTAGCGTGTACACGCTAAACGGTCACAGCTCTAGTATCAAGTGGAAACATTTCTGGCAGTTTCTATTAGTGTAATACAAACACCCACAGTAGCTTGATCCAGAAAGGGATAGGGATGTCACTGACCAAGAGGGGCATTTACAAGGCTTTTTTTTCAACCATGACAACAAACAGTTACTGTTGTATAAAGTAGAAACATTTCTGGCAGTTTCTATCAGTGTAATACGAACACCTACAGTAGCTTGATCCAGAAAGGGATAGGGATGTCACTGACCAAGAGAGGCATTTACAAGGCTTTTTTTTCAACCATGACAACAAACAGTTACTAATGTATAATGTGGAAACATTTCTGGCAGTTTCTATCAGTGTAATACGAACACCTACAGTGGCTTGATCCAGAAAGGGTAGGGATGTCACTGACCAAGAGGGGCATTTACAAGGCATCAAGGGCACTTTAAAGGCAGGTGTAAGGGCAATTGATATGTACATAAGGAAGTAATCAATGCAGCAAGTAGTGTCCCTACATCTTATTATATTGTCACGGAAACTATAATAAGCATGAAAAGAAGGCAAAATACTTATGAAAAGTTTTTTGTGAATAAAATCTAGGGCTCTACGTGAAAGGGGGCAGGGTGGAGGTAATAAGGGGCACGGTGAAGCACCCCTCTGAAAAAGGGAAACTATAGGGGCCTGTGACAAATTTAGGTATTTAAATTTAATCGTAGACATTCCTTAATTTTATCATTGCTTATTGCCTCTATACTTTACCCCTTTTTGTAGGGTTTTGTCTTTTCTTCATCTTTTCATCTGTGTGTAATCGCCCCCTTTAATATATTGCTAAACATCTGAACTAATTATATAATGCAACATACAATACATGTAGTCTCTTTTCAGATAGATGGAGCAGAAATGTTTTCATCTAAATAGGGTCAGTTACAGTACAATGAAATATCATCTATTCATCTAAAAAGACATTCTTTGATCAGCAGAATAGTTGAAAAACTGAAATACATTCTTCATGACGAATCCTAAATTAAACTTACTGTAGAACTATAGAATTTTTAGCACTATTAAGCACATTGAATAGCCTATAACATTGAAATCCATGTAATATAGCTACTATATATACTTTTTCTTCCATTTTTACAATGGCATACACAATGATGTTTTTTTATTCTAAGGAAAAGTATTTTTTACCAAATGATGTACTGTATAATCAATTGTAGTTTCTTTACAACCTACTAATTTGCTTTCTTTCTCAATATATGAGCTTTTTTTAAATGTGACTGCACAAACATGAAAGAAGGTGTACACTAATTTCAAACAAACACATTTACATGTGTAACTTAAAGTTCTACACCACTCCAAATCCTATTTAATCTCTTCCAGGGACTTAACACCTTTTAACAAATTATATGCTTCACCTTAGATATTCTCCCTTTCCATAATTTCATTTTGTTAATGCTATGTTTTATTGTAGAAAGAGAAAAATCCGGTCCGACCGGATTTCATCTAAGATCCAGCCATATCCGGCTCCATCAGAATCAGTCAGTAATTCCCAGCATAGCGTTAATGAGGTGGAATCGTATATTTAATATTCCAGAATACCAAGTGATCCGTCCCGTAAAATTTTGAGGAAGTGCGTATATTATTATTTTACGGTATTTTATGAAGACGGGCAAATAAAAGAAAAAGAAACATTTGTCTTCTGTTTCTTTATTTACAAAAACAAAGGTTGATTGAAAAACAAGAAATATCACAAGATTTTGTAAGGTACACTGTTAGATTTTAACACATATACTACTTGCATAGAAAAAATTGAAAATGCTTTGTTGGTACGTCGGATACCCGGCCGATAATGCAGGTCGGGTACCGGTCCGATTTTTGGACTTGGTGCAAACACTGGGAATGATGTCCTCAAATTTGAAAAAAATTCTCAAAAATAGCAGGAATTTTCACCAAAATGAAGGAAATGTCCCTAATGATGAGGGAAATTTCCCAAAAGTTAATAAAAATTCGCAAAAATGAACCTACATATATATACTTGGCCTTAGAAAACCATGGATCTATACCACTGAAGAAAATTTCCTAAAAATGAAGGAAATTTTAAATTGACAGATTGAGAAAGGGATTTCCCAAAAATTAAAGATTTTCCAAATAGCAGCAATGTTTGTTGAAAGATCAGTTTTGAGTTCTTTTTTTTCTTAAGATTTTTCCGAGACACTTAAATTAAACACACTTCAGTTTGTTTCAGTTGCAGTTGTAAAATTTGTAGAGAAACACAAAAAAAAATGGTCAAAATTAAAAGGAAAGAGAAAAAAAAGCAATTTTTTCCAGTTTTTTTCAAAATCATGAAATGCTCTTTACAATACATTTAAAACCAGCGCTTATGCATGTGCATGCACATATAAAAGTATCATGCCTCGTAATTAGCGTGCGCAATATTTTGAATATCTTACCCTCGTGGCGTTTATACGCATTGAAATTGCAACACTAAACAGTACAATCCAATTCCTGCGCTTTATATACGCCTGTGAAAAACGCATGTAGAAAGTTTCTCACCCAGTGTTGCCCTTTCTCTAACTTGTGTACACTCGCATACGCATAACAATGCTCAGTGTAGAAAAATTAAGTTCTATGCAAGAATTTCACTGTAAAAGACTATGGAGCCAAAACTTCCAGTAAATAATGTTTTTGATACATTTCTAGCAATAAGTTTTGCTCGATGATATCATCATTTGATTCGAAACATCTCCTTAATATCAAGGACTAAGTTTTTCGTGTTTACAAAGTAAGGAGAAAAGTTGGTAGCCATTGGAAGTAAAAGTTGATTGTTTTGGTGATGTTGCATAATATTGCAACAGCATTGTATTCAGGTTGAGGTGTCCAATCCTGGTCATTTTACCCATCCCTAATCACAATCCCAGTCATTTTAAACACCACCCCTAATCCTGGTCATTTTACCCACCCCTAATCCCAATCCCGGTCATTTTACTCACCCACCCACCGCTAATCCCTATCCCAGTCATTTTACTCACCCACCCCTAATCCAAATCCCGGTCATTTTACCCACCCACCACCCCTTATTCCAATCCCGGTCATTTTACCCACCCACCCAACCCTAATCCCAATCCCGGTCATTTTACCCACCCACCCTTAATCCCAATCACAGTCATTTTACCAACCCACCCACCACTTATCCCAATCCCAGTCATATTACCCACCCAATCACCCCTAATCCCAATCCCTGTCACCGATCCCCCCCCCTTTCTTTTCACACATTATCTGGAATTATTGCCCATTCGGACTTGGAAAATCCAAGGAGGGGTTCCAAAGCTGGGGAATCCTGGGGAAGGGGGTTCCGAAGCTGGAAATCTAGGGGGCGGGCCACTTTGCATCTTGAGGGGAAGATCTGGCACATTTTAAAAAGCTTAACACAATTTTATGCAATTGGCAGACAAATTGAAAGGTTTATATTGAACAGTAAGTTTAATAGGCCTACTGCAATTTTAGGTGCACATTTTTTAATTTTGGGCACACAATTTCGTCTTGGAAATCCATTCTCTGGGCACATCATGCAAGCTTGGGGTGGGGGTCCAAAGCTGGGAAATCCTGGGGGTGGAGTTCCGTAGCTGGGAATTCCTAGGGGGTCTTAAAATCAGTTCTTCAATGGGAATGGGGGGGGGGGGGGGGACGTTAGCCTATGGGTATTTTCTCTGGAACGTTTTGGAACTGCCCAAATTTATTTCCATGCAGCCTAGGCCTAACGTTAGTGAGTAGCAATGCATGTAACTGTTAAGGTCATACATAGAGAGATGTTATCTCACTAAGCTAAGTTAAACAAGCTAAGTAACAGTAACTTTGGGTTAACGCCAGGCTTAACTGTCTGTAACTTAGTGTAAGTTTAACAGAGTTTAGTGCCCACAGGTGTTCCTAGCGTTATGGCAACCTAGGCCAGGCCATTCGCTAGGAACAGTTGTGGTCTTGCACTCTTGAGTCTGACTGCTGTTTAACTTTGACAATTGCTGTACTTTAACTTACCGAAAGTTTGGATTCAGTAACATTAGTCTTCGATTATCTCGTGCTGGCTTGCGGAATTCTTGAAATAATAAAACCCTCCTCTTCTTTGTGATGTCTGTTTAAACACGATTTTGTTGGCATATCACTTATCAGTCACATTCACAAAACTTTTTGTCTGCGCGCACAACTTTACGTACCACTGCACTACGTTACGCAAGCGTGAAGGCCAGTGCTATCACTCAGATAGTGGGCAGTCTAGTCAACTCCTGGACCGTCAGTTCAGATGGAGATAGGTCTACTAAATAATATCTCCATGGTCAGTTACACGCACGTGTGCGACTTCCGCAAGTGGGCTTTGCCATATCTCAGCGATCGCTATAATATCACTTTGACAATGATTAGGCCAAAGAGCTTCCACACAGGTGAATAACCTTTTAAAGGTCTGGTGACTGGTCTACTGAGCATGCAGCAGTTTGTACACAGGTGAAAGAGCATCATTTACTTTTTGAGTAAAATGCCTTTGAAAGCTGTGAAAACCGTGACACTTGTGTAGTGACACTGAATAATGACACTGCAATATCTTTGTTATGGGACCCAAAGTGCCAGGGTTGTCGGAAGGAAGTCGGGGCAAGGGTTGGGAGAAGAAAATCAAGTTTAACGGCGCTTTTTTAACAGTATTTGAGGGCACTTTTCATTTAAAAAAGGGGCGCTCTTGTCAGTTTTCGAAATTAGGGAGGAAGCGTGTCCCTGCCCGTGGTTCCAACACAAATGGTTTGAACATAGGCGGGTTTTGGGGGAGCAAGAGGTACTTCCCCGTCCTCATTTTTTGTCGTAATGGGTACTTTTGTATGATGATGTGATGTATCTTAGCGTGGTCTTGTGAACATGGACTTAATTTGCCCAGGCATGTGTGTAATGTGGATTTTGTAAGAATGCCTAATCAGGCTATTGAGGATAACGTATTTAGGAAACTTTAGTCATTCTTGCACACGCTTTTAATAGTTTTTAAGCCCAAGTTTATAGCCCAAACGAGCTATCAATTACAAGTGTTATACCTCTAATTTGCTGTGGGACAGATCCCAAACGGGATACTAAGCTCAATTAGCGCTTGTGTCAGACTGAATTTTAAGGCAATGAAAGCAGAGTTTTCTTACCATCGGAGATATTTGGTGGTATTTCCCGGGGCAATGTTATTATATATGCTAAATTCATTCGAATTGCGCTGGGCGAAATCCGATTATTTGAAAACGTTTTAAGCGAACTTTGGAATGCAAAATTCGTTAAAACTATGCACAAATATGGACTGTTATTGCATCAACATATCGATCTATTTTATTCAAACATTGCAACACAGCAAAATATCAAAAAACTTTTAGGATATGATAAACGCTGCTAAAATAACACCCGTATGCGATCGAGAACCTGGGTCTTCAGTTAGATATCGCTTAAAGGATTAGTGCAGTTGCCAAGCATGGCCATCTTATATGAAAGAGGACTTCAAAAGAAACAAAATGGTGAAGAAAGCATTGCAAAATCCTATTCCGTTAAAGAGATATTTAAGTTTAAATTTTGGTATCATTTCTGTAGAAACGACTGAAATCAGACTAGTTGTGACTTCACAGCCTCAGATTCCTCAAAGTCTTTTGTATTTAAAGAAAGTTTATTTAATTTGTTCACTGTAAAATCATTTCCCCTCAAACTTCCTTAAGGTGGTATATCATAAATACCATTCCTAGATTCAGTTTTACTACTTTTTTGACACATCCCATGGTTTTTAAGCCACAAAATCGCAGAATACATCAAGAATACATTATAGAATACATCAAGACTTTGAGTATCTGAGGATATGACATCACAACTAGTCTGATTTCAGTCATTTCTACACAAATAGTACCAAACTTTAAACTTTAATATCTCCTTAACAGCTTAACAGAATAAGATTTTTAAATGATTTCTTCACCATTTTTGTCCTCATTCATATAAGATAAACATGCTTGACCACTGAACTAATCCCCTAAGCTCAAATCCCTTAAAGGGATGTTGAGCTAAAAACTATTTTGGGGGGATATATGGCAGTAATCACGAACAGATGCTTTGAAAGGCAAAAACGACGGTCGTTATTAAATTTGAGGCTGGTTTTTATGATTTGTGACATATTTTCAAAAAGAAAATTGAACAATTTTAAAAGCGAAAGCTTTTAAACATAGTATACAGTTTAAAGGCCATCTATCGTGAAATGTGGGCGGCCTACATTTTATTCCAAAAAAAAATGCAGATTGGACTATGATATAGCCGAAGTGCACATTGGACGATCAAAAGGCACGAATGGACATTTATTTACCTCCGCGTACAGACACGCCACAATAATTGACGATTAAAAGAAGATTGTCCGATTTTGATGCATTTTTGCCGAAATTAAAACAAAGCGCCCGCACCATAATCCGCGGCTTATTCTGACAAACATAGAAAGTGGAAAAGAATACAGACTGGATTAAAAATTGACAAATCCTATGCAGATCTATATACATAGTAATATATTCCCATGACTTTCATGTACGTTAATATGATAGAGAAGCATCAAATACTAGTCAACATGGTCTGTCATTAATTAATTTCTGTTATCTTCTTTCATAATACGAATCCACATAAACAAATCAAGAAGCCTACTTAAAGGAATATTCCCATGGGTTTGTTTTTAATTTTCTTTAAAAGAGCATACTTTTAGAGCCAATTTGGTACAAATTATCAAGTTGATATTATATTCCGTTCAGGAGATATAGAGTTTTAAAGATTTCTTAATTACATTTTAAAGTTTTGTATAGTATCATGAATTCGTGTTTGATGATAGAGGCATGGTTACAATGTATCGTAGCATGGATACAAGGTGTCATAGCATGGTTACAAGGTGTCATAGCATGGTTACACGGTGTCATAGCATGGTTACAAGTGTCATAGCATGGTTACAAGGTGTCATAGCATGGTTACAAGGTGTCATTGCATGGTTACAAGACGTCATAGCATGGATTCAAGGTGTCATGGCATGGTTGCAAGGTGACTCCCTAAAAAGTAAAACCCATGTGGAGCAAGTCAAAGTACATTTAGGATAATGGCTGAACGGGGTCCTTCCTGCAGTTCAACACTTTTCTGCTGAGCATTGCTACCCGTTCTGACTGTCTGAGTAAACAGGTGGAAGCTTTCCCAGAATGCCAGATAGCAAAAACTGTCTGACTGTTGGCGCAACGTTGGGCAAAATTCTACATGGTAGAGAAACAATTTTAATATCTTTTTCCGTTTTGGGGTTATTACATTTTAAAGATTCCTTCAGTTTAACTCGCGGTATAAAATGTGATGTCATCAAGGCAGATCCAAGACAATTATTATGTATTTCTATAAAACAAACAATTATTTTCCTTAAAGTGTTAGGTTTATAAGCAGATGGGCAAATCTTGTTCTTATAAAGTGCATGTTATACACCATCTCATTAATTAAACAAAAAATGTTTCCAGTAATTTAGAAAGAGATAATCAATTTTCAAAGAAATATGCAACAATTGTCTTGGATTTGTATTTATGACATCACATTGTGCATACAGTAGGTCACTTTTCATCACACTGTCACACTCGTACAATTATTGAAATTCAATAATCTGGTAACTCCTAAACGGAAAAGAAATATATCAACATGTTTGTTTGTTTGTTTGGGCTTAACTTAACAGCACCACGCCAGCGATGGTCAAATTGTGGAGGTGGAGGGGAGTCAGTAAGCTGGTGGGAGTGAGTGAGGTGGGTGTGACCTGTTCTAAGGCGGGTAATGTGGACGTTGTCGACACGAGAGAGATTGTGGATTTGATTGGAATAGTGCGCTGGATGACGTGGAGTTTGTTATCTATTTGGGAGTCCCATGAGGTTTGCCAGCGGTCAAGAACAAGGGAAGCGATAAGCGGTTTGATGTCAGAAATGGTTTTGAGAAAGGTGGTTGGGGGAGGTTGAGGGAAAACTTAGCGGCTGCATCAGCTCTGTCATTGCCGGGGATGCCAACATGGCTGGATATCCAGAAGAAAATAATACTTTTGCTGCAGAGAAAAAAGAGAAAGAGAGAGGGGGGGGACGAAAGGAGTTTACGGAGGATGAGGTGGGATGTGGGGCTATCCCATCTAAGATTGAGTAAAGAAGTAAGGACAGCCTTGAATTTGGAGAAAATGGCAAAGTTGCTGAGCGGGGAGTACTCAATAAAGTTGAGGGCGAGTAGGATGGCCTTGACCTCCGCCGAGAAGATGGACGAGTGGTTGGGAAGCCTACTACTGAAGGTAATGTCGTGGAAGACGGCAGCAGCATCTGTCTTGTCGCCTTCCTTGGAGCCATCAGTATAGATGGAGGTGTAGTTTGAGAGTTGGTCTTTGATTTGGTATGTTGAAAAGGCCAGGGTGTGTTTGAGTTTTGTGATGAGTGGAGAGGTCCAGGTGGATAGAAGAGAGGGCGTGGCCCAGGGAGGAAAAGTGGCAGGAGAAGGTGCCAAGAGTGGCGGGGTTGATGCCGGAATGGCGGAGGTCTGGTTTGATGGTAAGCTGAAGGGAGGGGATAGGGTTTTAGTCCTATCAAAGAGGGTGAAGAAATTGAGGTTACCTAATGAGGTTGAAAACAGAGTTCTGGGTGTTGGTGAGGACTCTAAAAGCATAGGAGAGGCTAAGCTTTCTACACCTCAGCAGAAAGGGGGTTCGTTGGCTTTAACGTAAAGACTGATGGTGGGGGAGGTACTGTAGATACGGGCCCCGCGATAAAGCCTGAGGGTTTCATTTTGGATGGTGTTGATGTGGTTGAGGTAAGAGTTGTGAGCGGCACAGTAGACAATATTGCCGTAGTCGAGCTTGGCACGAATGGTCACCTAAAGATTATAAGGGGCGCATGGGGGTTCTCACCCCAAGTAGCGTTGGAGAGGAGGCGGAGAATGTTAAGGGAGCTGTTGCATTTCTCTTTCAGGTTGGTGATGTGTTGTTTGTAGGAGAGCTTGGGGTCTAGGGTTAAACCCAGGAACTTAGTGTAATCAACTTTAGGGATGTGATTGCCATTTAGCACGAGGTTCGAGTTGGAATGGTGGTTGTTAAAATGACAGAAAAACATGCAGACTGTCGTGTCTTTGAAAAAAAATAAAATGTGCTTGGGGACACCCTCCTCTTGGAAGTAGGGTTTGGAGAGGGTGTGGCCAATACGAACTTGGAACTGCCTGGGTGAGAGGAAGTTTTGAATAAAGATGGGGGAGGTGGCCTCTGAGGCCAATGGTATGAAGTTTGCGGGTAATGCCGTATTTCCAAGTAGGGTCGAAAGCTTTCTCGAGGTCAAAAAAGATGGCAATGAGGTGTTCATTTTTTGCGAAGGATTACCAGATAGCGGTGTCGAGCGTAATTATGTGGTCTAGGGTATTGCGACGTTTTCGGAAGCTGCTTTAGTAAGGGGAGAGGGTTCTGTTTGTCTCAAGAAACCAGTTTAGTCTCTGGTTAATGATCCGTTTCATAATTTCACAGAGACAGCAGGTGAAGGCGACGGATCGGTAGCTGGAGGGGTCGGTACACTCCTTTCCCGGTTTGAAGTGATGATAGCTGTCCTCCAGATAGGGGGAAAGGAGTGTGAGGACCAAATGTGGTTAAGGATGGTGAGTAGGGTAATGGTGGTCTTGATTCAGGAACTGGTAGGGGATGTTATGTGGGCCCTTGGAGGTGCAGCCAGCGTCGTGGATTGCTTGGTTTAATTCAGAAAGGGTGAGAGGGTGTTTTAGCTCTCGGTGTTGTCGAAGGAAAAGGTAATACTACGAGCTTCGATGAAAGCATTGGGAGTAGTTGGCCGAGGACGAGATGTTGCTGAAAGAGGCGGCGAGGTGGTTAACGATACCCTTTTTTGCGGCGAGAAGGTTACCATTCCAGGAGAGATGGAAGATGGGAGACTTGCCGTGAAGCTGTTAATCATTCTTCAAATCTTCTTAGTGGGGGTGTTGGTGGTGAGAGAAGAGATGAAGTTGTTCCAAGTGTTGGTTTTACTGTCCTTGATAGTGCGCCTGGCTTTGGCACGGCTGATGCGAAAGAAGTTAAGGTTGTGGGTGGTCGGGTTTGTTTTGAAGTTCCTGGAGGGCCCTTTTTATGTTCTTGATGGCGGTTTTGCAGTTATCAGTGAAACAGGGGTTGGGGAGGGGGCGTGGTTAGGGATTTGGAGGTTTTGGGAATAGAGCAGGTGGCGATGTTGATTTCTTTTCTTTTTAGTATTGGAGCCCCACAGGGGGTAGCGGGTATTGGAGTCACTAAGAAGGATGAAAGGGGAGGGGAGCTGAAAAATGAGGTTGTTAAGGCTGGTTGCCTGAAGGTTGTCGTTGGGGTGGGGGAGGAGAGGAGGGGAAAGATATTGCAAAGAGTGAAGGTTTTGTGGAGGGAGATAGACATACAGATGGCCTGAAGGTCGGTGCTCACATGAGCAGGGCTGTGTGGGATATCGTGTCTAACGAAAATAAAGACGCCCGCACAGGCCCTGTCGGCGTTCACTTGATGTCTATGATAGCAATCGAAGTTATTGAGGGAATAATGGTGAGTGGTTTTTAAGAAGGTTTCTTGTAGGCAGAAGACGACCGGGTTGAAGGTGGTGGACAGTTGGTCAATTTCTTCCGGATTGGCCTTAAGGCTCCTGATGTTCCATTGTATAATGTTGTGGGTGCTATTGTAATTGTTTGTGTTGCACGCCATAAGGATGCCTGGGGTTATCTGGAGGAAAATCTGTTGGGTCTGAGTTGGCTTGTTTGTTCTTTGGATCTGTCCCTGTTTCTTTGGGAGCGGTTGTTTTTGAAAGTTGGGCGAGAAGTATGTTCGATAATCGGACAATCCATGTTCTCTTCAGTGTCATACGTGTGGGCTTGAATGGTGGGCTGTTTGTTGCTGGGTTCTTTGTTGGTTTGATGTTTGTTGGCCAGGTTGGCTTGAGTTTGATGTTTGATGGCATTAGAGGTGTTGGGGTAGGGGACGGCGGGGGTCTTAAAAAAGGAAGGAAGGTTGGGGGTAATGGAGGTGGTTGGGGTAATGGGTGTGGTTGGGTAGTTGGCAATGGTGATGGGCTTAGGAATGGGTAAGAAGAGCCAGGTAAGGTTGGTTTGGGCATATGAGTCAGTTTTAGTTGTGTTATGGAGGGGGCGGCGGTATTGGTGTTTGAAGATACTGCGCTCGAGTAGAAAGGTTTGGTGTGGAGGGAGCGAGGAATTGCTTCATGGGCTCCGGGTAAGTAATGCTGCGAATAAAGGGTTTTCATTTTGGTTATCTGCATTTCCTGAAGCCAGATGGGGCAATCATTTGAGAAGGAGGGATGTTTGGCTGGGTGAGTACCGTCGCAATTGATGCAGAGTGGGGTGTTGGTACAGGAGGCGCTGTCATGGTCCGGGGCTCCACAGTTGCACAGCGCGCTTGGCTGCGGCAGGAGTTTTACCCATTTATCCAGGGCTGGCACTTATGACAACGGAGGAGTTGGGAATGTAAGGGGCGCCTGCGATTCTCAGATAACCGGCATTGATGTGGGAGGAGAGAGCTGCTGTGGCAAAAGTCAGGAAGATGGTATTGGTGAATGTTTCGAATCTGTTTCTCTTGAGGACGAGACGACGGGGTTCAGTAACGTGTTGGCTGGTAAGTTCCTCAACGAGGTCTCCATTGGTCAAGTAGGCAAGGTTTCTGGTTGTGATGACGTCTTTGTCAGAGTTCAAGGAACGGTGGAGGTGACTGTAACGTCGATACCAGTATTAGCTAGGGTTTTGGTGGTAAGCGGGTAGTAGCTTGAATGTCCGTGGTGCAGGAGATCGCCGGATCTGATGGTAGAAACCTTGGGGAGGGTACCGACAAGACCGTGGAGCGCCTTGTGTATGAAGAAAGGGGAAACTCTTTTGAAACTGTCTGGTTTATTGGTGGCCTGAATGATTACAATTCTGGGGACTGGGCCTGAAGAATGGTCAATGGAGGTAGCAGGTGGGTCACGGGGAGGGGAGGGAGGAACAAGGTCAAGGTCAAGGCAGAAGCGTTTCGTGAAGATGGAAAAAAATACCAAGGGCCAGGAGACCCGAGGCCAACATAAACAAATCACGGAACTACTATAGGAGAACCACTGTACAGGTATCGAAAAGGTTGTGAAAATCTGGTCACAACAAGGAAGAAAAAAACAAAAAGAACGGTATCACCGAAAGCAGACACCTATCCACAGAGAGAGAATCCCGAAAAATGAAGATGCAAAACAAAATTTAGGTGGAAAGGTGCAAGCTAAAGTGTGTTGGAATGAAAAGTTTGAGAGAATAGAATAGAAGCCACGTTGCTCTCAACACGTCGCACTATGTCAACATAATTGTCAAAACAAGTTTTTAATGTAAGTCCTCTATCATATATATAGGATTATGAAAATGAAAATCCACGGGAATATTTCTTTTAAAAGGTTTTTTACCAACCGAAGGCCAACGTAAATTCCAACCTTGGTCAAAATGGTCACTTGTTGACTTCATTGTGTTTGTAAACAAATCATCGATTGTCCATAGTCTTTTAAGTGTTCATTGGCATCAGCCAAAGGGGTTGTGGGGGCATGGGGAACATCCCTTAAGAAATTATGGTGTCCCCCCAATGGAAGTGGGTTTTGCCACATATTAAATTAACAGAAAAATAAATAAAATAAATTTAAAAATAAATAAATAAAACACTTTATTTACATTATCTTAAGGAATGACATCCATTTTCTTTATCAAGCCTTCTTGTGCCAACAGTGCCCGACCCCCTAAACCAAAGAGTCTGGCTGCGCTACTGTCAGTATGTGGTTTTGAGTTATAGCTCACATCAATGGCATATCCATAGGGTACTAAGCTCGCAGAATCCCAATATTTTAATCCGTGGATTGAGATTTGGACATGCATGTATGTCGGCACATCTTGTCAGTTCACGGGCCATTACTTGCCCCATAATGGAAATTCTAGCTACGCCACTGGCTCACATTTATTTAGGGATTCCTGTAAATTTTGATATATTGTCGATATACAAACAGTCATAATCCATAATACCCACCTCTATAAAATAATGTACTCCTGGTGTTATTCTCGTTTTCCACTAAGGCGGCGGCACTTAGAAGTGTATCCTCACATACCTCGGTAGCGGTTTTTCACATTCAAAAGTTGTTTTTTTCATTCATTTTTTTTTACATTCAAAGCTTTTTTTTTATTCAAAGCTTCATTTTTTACATTCAAAGCTCCTTTTTCACATTCGCAACTTTTGTTTTGTTTTGTTTTGTTTTGAACGTTTTTTTTTGCGTCCCAATTTTTTTTTTTGACATTTCAAAATTTTTTTTGCGATCTCAAAACTATATATTTTTTCACATTCAATTTTTTTTTTCCATCTCAAAACTTCTTTTTTACATTCAAAACTTTTTTCATTACATTTAAAACTTGTTTTTTAATGGCACTAATGGGCTTTCGTACTTCTAGTATGTTTTCCTATCTTAGTTTGTTATGTTGGTTTTATTATCTTATTTTCTTTACAATGCATTCGAGTATGCTTAGTCGGCTAGCTTCAAGGATTAGTTAAGCGGTCAAGCAAGTCCTTCTTATATGAAAGAGGACGTCAAAAGAAACAAAATGGTTAAGAAAGCGTTAAAAAATAAATAGTATTCCGTTAAGGAGATATTCAAATTTAAAGTTCTGTAATATCTGTGTAGAAATGACTGGTGTAGTAAGTCTACTATGTAATGTTGGCATCCTCATCCTCACACATTTTTTTTTTGTTCCATTTAAAACTTTGTCCTCAAACTTTCTTCAGGTGGTATATTATAAATAACCATAATAGATTGTATTACTTTTCTTTCATATCCCATGGTTTTTAAGTCACACTATCACAGGACAAAAATATGATAGAATACATAAAAACTTTGAGAAATCTAAGTGCTATGACATCACAACTAGTCTGATTTCAGTTGTTTCTACAAAAAAGATACAAAACTTTAAACTGAGATATCTCCTTAAGATTTTTGAGTGCTTTCTTCACTATTTATTTTGTTTCTTTTGAAGTCTTCTTTCATATAAGATAGACTTGCTTGACCCAGAAATAATCTTTTAAACTTGAATATCTCTCTAATTGAATAAGATGTTTGAGTGCTTTCTTTACTATTTTGTTTCTTTTGAAGTCTTCTTTCATATAAGATACGACTTGCTTGACCCCTGAAATAATCTTTTAAACTTGAATATCACTCTGACTGAATAAGATGTTTGAGTACTTTCTTCCCTATTTTGTTTCTTTTGAAGTCTTCTTTCAAATAAGATAGACGTATGTACTGGCCGTGAGGTATGTTGGTACCACAAGACTTTTAATGATGCAGCAAATAAATGCACCGCCCCATGCCAGTTTGCTTCAACATTTACAAAGCAATATTTAAACCAGTGACTAGCTGCGGCGCAGTCGCTTGGTGTTACAACTACTAGCTGCTTATTTTATGTGATAGACAAAGTCTCGGGAACACGTTTCCTCGTAGACACAGGAGCTGACGTGAGTGTTTTTCGGCTTCGCGTGTTAACGCACTTAAGCCACCAAGTTTTTCTTTTTTGGCGGTTAACAAAACGCCGATCGCAACCTATGGGGAACGCTCACTTACACTCAACATTGGTCTTCGTGGAGATTACCGTTGGATTTTTGTCATTGCTAATGTGGCTACACTGATCATCGGCGCAGAATTCCTCTATAACTTCTCTCTCTCATTGTTAACGTAAAACACCGCTGGCTCATCGATTCTCAAACCATGCTATGCGTGAACGGTGTAAGTACTAAAGCGACAAACTACATTTCTGCATATGCATTTGCAACTGAACAATCTCAGTTTTACAACCTACCTACTCAGCAAGTACCCAGCTCTCTAACTATAGGCCTGTGAGTCTTTTCGGTGTTGTGTGCAAGGTCATGGAGTCCATTTTTAAGGATTTTGTACTAGATCATTTACTGGTCAATGGTTTGTTGAATTTGTCCTAGCATGGGTTTTTACCTAAGAGGTCTTGTGCTTCTAATTTATTGGAGTTTCTTGATGATGTTACTAAATTACTTAATTCTGGTCATAATGTGGATGTTATCTATTTAGATTTCCAAAAAGCATTCGATAAGGTTCACTGGGCAAGCTCATGTTGAAAACAAGAGCGCTTGGTGTGGAGGGAAAGTGTGCCAGTTGGATATATTCTTGGTTAGTTGACAGGTCACAAGAGCTGTTGTTAATGGTGAAGTATCTCCATGGAAGAAGGTTACAAGTGGTGCTCCTTAGGAATCTGTATTGGGTTCGCTTCTTTTCTTTATCTCCATTAATAATATTGATGTTTCCCTTGGCTCCAGGATTTGTAAATTTGCTGATGACACTAAGCTGTACAGGATTGTTGATGGTGCTAGGGATTCTTCACTTTTGCAAACTGATCTGGTTAAGTTAATTTCTTGGTCCCAAACATGGCAGCTGTCATTCAATGTTGACTAGCAAAGTTATTCATTTTCGTGAGAACAATTTGGCTTTTGATTACTGCATGAATGGTTCAAATCTTGGTTGTGTTGATCAAGAAAGGGATCTAGATGTTGTCATTACTAGCAATATGAAGCCTTCTAAACAGTGTACCGAAGACAGCCATAACCACCCCTTTCGGGTTGTTTAGGTTCGTGGGCATGCCATTTGGTCTGGAATGCTGCACAAACATTCCAACATTCATCGACCAAACTCTCCATGGGTTACTTTTTGTGTACGCCTATATTGACGACCTACTCATTGCCAGCAATTCAACCGATGAGCATCTCTTAGATCTCCAGCTTCTTTTTAAGAGGTTGAATGAGCATGGTGTGGTCATCAATTCCGCCAAATGCATTTTGGGGTTCAATCGCTGGATTTTTTGGGACACATTGTTAACAAGGAAGGAATAACTCTACTCCCCAACAAGATTGCGGCCATTCAAGACTTGCCACCACCAACGACTCTTCGGAAGCTCAGAGAGTTCCTTGGGCTAGTCAATGTTTACCGACGTTTCATCTCATCTTGTGCTAGGATAGTTCAGTCACTGACGGACCTTTTAACTGGCAAGGGAAAAACAAGATTATTCATCTTAAGGATGTACACCTGAAAACATTCAATGAACTGAAGTTAGCATTAGCTAATGCAACAATGCTCTCCTATCCACAACAAGCAACAACACTTAGTCTTACGGTCGATGCTTTAAATTATGCTGTCGGCGGGTGCTACAACAATTAGTATCTAACAAATGGCAACCACTTGCTTTCTTCTCAAAGCGATTACAATCAGCAGAAACACGCTATAGTGCCTTCGGGAGCGAGTTATTCGCGGTGTATCTTGCGATCCACCATTTCCGTCACTTTCTGGAAGGGAGGAAATTCAACGTCTTCACGGACCATAAGCCGTTAACACATGCTTTTAGAGCGAAACCAGATCACTATTCTCCACGAGAGATACGACATCTTGACTATATCGCGCAATTCACCACCAATGTACGTCACATAAAAGGGACAGACAACATTGTTGCAGATGCATTATCACGCAACGTCTACTCCATCAACACTACGACCTCCGTGCCTGTGGACCTTAATTTGATCGCAACACATCAAAAGAATGACAAAGAGTTGAAGCAACTCTACGAGTCGTCATTTTTGCAATTAAGTGAGAAACCATTACTATTTTCAACAGTCACTATCATCTGTGTTTGTTATACAGGTATGACTAGACCTTATATCCCTGCGGCATTCCGTCGCAGTTTTTTTGAAGCGAAGCATTACACTCATTAGCACACCCAGAAGTACGCGACACTCAACGTCTGGTTCGACAACGATTTGTCTGACCAAGTATGAATAAAGACATCGCTCAATGGGTAAAAACTTGTTTGCCGTATCAGAGAGCCAAAGTTCATCGTCACAATACGTCTCCCGTGGGCATTTTCGAACCACCAGGGACAAGATTCAATCACTTACATATTGACGTCGTTGGTCCTCTTCCCCATCCAGGGAGCATATATACTTGTTAATAATTGTCGATCGTTCCACCAGGTGGCCGGAAGTCATACCTATCAAGGATATCAGAGCTACCACGATAGCGGAAGCATTAGTCCACAGGTGGATTAGCACATGTGGAGTGCTCAGCGTCATCACAACAGAACGTGGCGCCCAATTTGAATCACACCTGTTCAACATCTTCTTGGGAATTAAACGCATCAGAACAACGTCATACCACCCACAGGCCAACGGATTAGTAGAGCGTTTTCATCGCTATCTAAAAGCAGCCATTAAAGCTAAAAAAATCCACGAAACTGGTATGAAGATTGCCACTCATCTTGCTCGCAATACGCACGACTGTCAAAAGCGATCTATTCTTCAGCATAGCTGGTCTTTATCACTACACCTGTTCTTCCAAGTGAGCTCATCATCCGCTGCAAAGAAAACATCACTGACCCAACCAATTATGTCGATCGCCCCAGAGAGCATATGTCACGACTACGACCAATCATGACTCGACCAACTCCAGACAAACATCACCTCCATTAAGACCTGCAAACATGTTTACATGTCTGGATAAGAACAGACGCGGTGAAAAAGCATTTTAGAGGCGCCACTGGGTCCGTTCAACGTCTTGAGTCGAAAACCAAAAGCATTTGTTTTCAACATTAATGGTCATCAAAA
>JAIGNY010003143.1:1157500-1172500 GCA_020152595.1 Chiridota heheva
GGAATCGGCAGGGCTTGGGACGATGATGAAGAAGTCATCGTTCCCGTCCACTACAATCACTGCATTCAAAGAGACGGTCCGGGTAAAGTTATCACCAGAGCCATCACCAAGGAAGATCAACTAATCTACACAAAACGCGTCATTCAGCCCGATGTCACAATCCTCCCGTAGACCCTTCATCTCCAAAAATCCCCTTACATGGGACCTACAGACTCGTCTATGACAAAAGGGTGATTGAACTAGACCTCACCACCATCTGCTTGATGACAACATTAGCTACTCAGTCTTAGATGAAACCCCTAATGAGAGCGGAAGGAGGAAAAAAAGAGCTATCATGGCTTGCCTCCTACGGTATCCTGCGTTGGTTGGGGAAGGTACTTTTACCTTATAATCACCTGACACACCTAGTCGGGAAAATATAAACCTCGTTAAAAGGACTCTATGCCGTCGTCAAGACTATCCTGTTACACAATCCGATGACCCAGATGAAAACTGTCTGAGGGGGCTATACAGCCGCTGACCAATCAGAAGCAAACTACGGCGAAGATATGACGTCATATCAAAACCAGCTTCTGATTGGACAGCGGCTGTATAGTCCCCTCTAACTAGTAGTGTCTTCCAGATAGACACGGAGAGGTTTGAAAACTGTAGAGATCGCGCCATGTCCAGGAATCACAGGATTCGGAAATGGTTAGTTGAATTTTCTGTCGAAAAAAGTTGCATGGCTTAACGCATGAGAGATAACGGCGAATGTAGCCACGCACTCCACTTGTATGAATTAGTCGAGGAGTGACACTGAAGAAACATGTTGATCCCATAATATTCATAGGCCTATTTATCCCGCGATAGATCTGTGCCAGCTAAAAGCAGCAGGCACCTCAAATTAAATGCTCAATATATGAAGAAATAATGTATTAATTGATTAATATTTTGACTTTTTTTGCGGGTCTTTATGTATTGCCATCACATGACAATTGGGCATCTTTTAACATTTTTGAATTCTGTAAATAATAAAAAATAAAACGTTTTCGGCGGGTCAACTGGCTTCACGTGAAAATTTGGTATCTTTTAAGGTTTTTTAAACATTCTTGATTATTTTCGTTAGGTGAAATTGATATAAACATTTCAGTTTTAAAAGGCTATTTGGCTATAAATCAGTCTCAATAGATATAAGAAGAACATTTGAAAATGTGAATTATTTGTTTTGTCATTCCGGCGCAGATATTGTTTAGTTTTGAAATTGGTTCTTTAAGACACAGATTGTAATTTCTGCATATTTTTGAATTAAAGCCAGATATCGTGTTAAGATGGACAGTAATATACAATACAAGTCAGCGTTTCTGATTGGTCAGCACAAATATTGACAACCAATCAATTCTCGCCTCGGAAGTGACCATGCACACTGTACATACACATACAATGCGTACAATACGTACATAATTAGAAACGATCCACATCCGTATGTAACATAAAGGTATGAATATGTGACGAATATCACTGAGGCGAGATCTTTAAACTATAGAAAACGGTTTTTATTTTTCCCGGCCTGTATGTACAGATGTATGTGTTGTCGTCACGTGACAATTAGGCATCTTTAAATTTGATAAAATTGAAAAAAATCTGAAGAAAAACAAACATCTATTTTGGACCAGGTCTTATGTTGCCGTCATCACGTGACTGATAATTATGCATTTATTAAAGATTTCGCAAAATGCTTGCATATTTTGAATTTTTCGAAAAAGTTTGGCGCGATTTACAATCGCATGGGCAGTGCAATTTATCAAAAGTCACAGTTTAATGAGTGAAATTGTACCTGAGCTCCCATATATGCCTGCAATGGTTTGCTTTTTTTTAACAGTTATTACAGTATTACGGACACATGGAAACAAGCCACCACGCACGTGCATACGCTAAGGCATATGGATACGTGCACATGGAAACAGCTTTAGATTTAAACAATTAACCTTTCTGGGTTTAATGATTGACAGCTTGTTTTAACCAATTTGGCTACCAACAAAATCTGCGTAACTAAGTGGGGCAAACATCGTACGCTATACTGGTACATTACAGCTAGCTAGCGGCGCGCGCTCATGTAGTCAATGCAACTTACAGTTGGGAACATGACCTTCCTATTTGACCGTTACTGCGATATCATTAATTTCTGAGGACTTGACTCGGATATTCGAATTGAGCATTTTGTGGTTTGTACAACGATTACTCCCGAATGAATCTAAATAATTCATCTAGATAATTTATTTTTCCTGTGGATATGGCAAAAAACAAAACAAAGCTAGTTGTTCTCTTTGAAACTATTGTAGATTACAATTTCGCAGAAAAAATGAAGAGCAGTTCCACTCACGAGACAACCAACAATTTGTATTTGTGTGAACAATTATTTGTTGTGTTATTTCACAAAGCTTGAAAATACTCAAATACAGAAATAAATTTAATTTTCATCATTAACTGATGTCTGGTCTTTAAAGCAAACATATAAAGCTTGCTCAGATGTAAAGTGAAATATACCTGTAGTCCAAATCAAAGCCTAAAAGTCTACGAATGGGTAGGTGGAAAGCTTTATGCAATTCTTTATATTTCCTTCCTAAATTTCAGTTCTTGAAAATGAGGACAAAGTCTATTTCTGTTAGATTATGGTTAAGGGGTATGGTCAACACTTACAAACACGTTTGGTTAAAATTTCTTTTTTTTCTCACAAATCTGTGACAATAATTAAAACAAACAAACAAACAAATAAAGGAGTTACATAAGGAAATAGGAACTTCCGCCCACTTATCTACCTACTGTGGTGTAGCGGTTATCATACCTGTCTACAGACCACGAAACCCCGGGTTCAATCCTGGGGTGGGTAGACACGCCAGTGCACCACAACTGGTTATCAAAGGCCGTGGATATTGACTTGGTTGTCGATGTTATGTCTGTTCGCACGTCGTACCTGTGTTCTCGTCCGGGTCGTATTAAGCGTTTCGTGATAGCATATGTACTATCATAACCGAATACGCAGGCGACGACCCCGTCATTGTAATTGTGTGTTCAACTCTCTCTCTCTCTCTCCGCCCACTCATACATCAGAAGAAGAACATAAAGAGGAACACAAATTTGCATATTTTGGCCTGACATTTAAAATGCTCTAAAATGGTCAATTTTTAACCAACTTGGATGACCTTTTTTTGCTATTTTCTATGGATTTTAAAGCAATTTAGCATAAGTTGCTGCTACACATCCATATATGTTTGAAGAAGCACTTATACATATGAAGGGTTTAATGCAGTGCTTATTTGTGATGAAGTTGAAACAAGACTTACATTTAAACCAAAAGAGATAAATAAATTGCACTATCAAATGAAATATTTTCTTTGACTTTTCTTAAGTGTTATGTGAATGTTTGTATTTGTGTACCATTTATCCCCTAATTATTTACCTATAAATTCATCTGCCTCAAACAAGGATAGACATACTAGTTTTGTATGTATTTTGTGTTTTAGGTTATTGTAGATCTGATGGAACCACTTTTTTTTAACTGAAATAGCAAACGGGCTCATTGTAACAGACCTGCAAGGTACACATGAATGTCCTGCATTCGCAAAGTAATGTGTTGTGTAATACTAAACCAATCCAATAATTTATTTTTTTATTTTTGTAAGAAACAAGGATGGAAAGATTAAAAGTAATATTGGAAAAAACTTTCTATGCAATTTGACTGTCTGACAGCCCAGAGAAAAAGTTATGCCAAATTTTGAAATGCTTATTCTTGAAATGGTTTAATAGATAATGGGAAAAGAGTAATGCACCATCAGTTGTAAAATTTAATTGGATTTGAACAAACAAAAAGTGCTACAATGATTTCACTGGAAAGTGCAAGGCTGATTTTGCAGGGGGAAGGAAAACCTGTGTGTTAAAAGTTAACTTTCATTTAAATATTGATGTATGTCTGTTACAGAGATACATTTCTCCTTAAAAAAAAAAAAAAAACCGCTATCATGATCTTAGTTTAGATATGCTCATTGGGTTTGGGACTCTCTAGTACTGTGGTGGTACCACATTTGGTTATTTATTGGGTTATACCACTCATGTGAAGCCTGAGATAAGACCCTGTATTAAACATTCAGCCTTCCTGAATCGGTTCATGACACAGAAGAGGGGATGGAATTCGGTGAATGGATAATTTGCAGTGACTTTAAATAACTCTATTTCTGTTTGGAACTTGGAAGCACCTTGGATCATTCAGATGATCTTCAAGCACCTCCAGATGAAAACAGTATCACAACATTGACAGACTGACAGTTAGTGATAAGGAGACACAGCACAGCTCTCTGACTACATCCCTTGTATGCCTTATAGTCATTGATTATATATTTACCCCGCTAAGCGTAGCGGGGATATTTACGAGAGTTATACTTACCTTCCATGCTATAATATGCAATCTGGTCACACGACCTGATTCTAACGCACTTCTAACCGAACCTAAAAACGCAGTAACCAGCCAAGCCCTGACCTCCATAATACCTCTGTACCACCTCACTCAACATTCCACCGAGGCCTGAACGAGAGGGGAGGCGGGGTGGATGCATGGAAGGTAAGTATAACTCTCGTAAATATCCCCGCTACGCTTAGCGGGGTAAATTTACTTCAAGTTATACCTTACCTTCCATGCTATAATATGCAATCAGATTGCAACCGAGGATAGGAAGGAAGGGAGTTCAGATCGCCGCACATTTTTTTTTTTTTTTTTTTTTTTTTTTAATGGCTGGTACGAAAACTCACACGAACCGAATCCCGTTTAAAGGACGAAATTCCTTCACCTCGGAAGGATGAAAGACCTCAAGAGTGGGAGGAACTAAAACATAGGAAACCACGGCGAGGTACAGTCAAACCGAACAAGGCACCATTCGTTGACAGTAACGGAGGCAAACCTCGAAAGAACCTGAGCGTAAAGCCCAGAAAAACAAGCCAACCGGAAGAGCGTTTGGACACAATTACAGCAAAGTGTCCACAAAAAACGCCACAAGCCACACCGGATTCGTCCACGAGACAGAACCGGCGAGGAAACTACGATTGGGAACGAAGCGTGTACCAACGAAAACGAATTGAAGAAATCCCGGATAAGGGAAAATTCGTTAGCGCATAACCGCGTAAGAGCTAAAGTTAGCGGGGGAACACGAACGTCGAAAAGTGAGTCAGACCAAAAACAAGAGAAAAACCGCAAAAAGCGGTTTCTCGAACGCCGGCACGAGAGATCCCGTGAAAAGAGGTTATGCCCCGAACCCGAGTGCATACCGCGGCCGTTCTATGAACAGTTCAGACTACTTTAACAGAAAGCCACTGGATGATCTATCGGAGGAAAATGTCACATGACACACTACGAAGAGATCTCCCAGAACTCACCAGTGGTCGCGAGTCAAAGACCGTAGACCCCACCGGAAAAACCCTGGTGGATAGCTGCAAGGTATCCCAGAGCTCATGACGGAACTAAGCTGGAGAGAGGGCCCACCTCCACAACGGGGGGGGCGAACAACCCTCAGAAAAGCCATGCTACGTCGAGGAAAGGCGGGCCGAGGCCACACCATCAAACGAAGCGCTCCGGGACTGAGATGCAGTCCGCCGGAGCCCGGGAAAGAGACAAAAATCGTCCCTGACCCGAGGCTCGTACGTGAAGCCTGCAAGGTCTCGAGCAGCCAAAGTTCGTCCTGCGCCGAGACGAAAAAAGGGTCAAGTACCCGTCCAAGTTTCCGACAGAAGGGGTCACAAGAAAAGTGCCCTGACCTTGATCAAGAAGCCCCCGTCGGCACCGACGGTGATATCTGACGGGTGAAAACCTCGCTCCGTACACCAGGTGGGAGCACCCGCACCACCACCAAAGGGTGTGACCACCGACTGAACGTGTAAAGCGGAGGGACTGAACGACACCATCCGCAGCCCAGAAAAAGCTGCCGACCCTGAGCAAAGGTTGTTGAAACCGACTGACCAAAAATCAAAGGCTAGCGAAACAAAAGGCAGGCCGTTAATATAAAACGTATACAAGAAGGGCTGCCAACCGTGTAAGGCTATGTAGCTGTGAGACGGCATGGGTCGTAAGACCGCGGAGCCGTACAACATAGTCGACGGCACCCAAGCGAGGTCCGAAAACTGTAGCAGTTGCGGGACCGCGTAGCTCCAGGCCACGCCTATCAACAGCGAAACTTGTCTAAGAAGTTGACTGGAGAAAGTGTTAACGTACTACGTATAGTAACAACCTTGAAACCGCGGAGCCTACGGCTACGGGCGCGGAGAAAACGAATACCGTATGTCTGTACGGGCAGTTAAGTAACAGGCCGTAAAACCGCAAGGAAGCAGCTGTAAGGTGTTAAAGTATGGAAGGAACCATACGTGCCGTTGTTGGTAATAGCTACCCCAAACGTAAGGTTGTCTACCAAAAGGCCACCTATGGTCAAGAAAAATATCCTTCATGGAGGTAATATTGACAAGTAGGGGGTAACGTACTACGTCAACCGTATGAGTCATAAACCCCAACACTGGGGTAGAAATCACGAAAGAGGTGACGTCCTGTGTATACTACACGGACCGTTAAACACCCTGCACCACGGAGCGGAAAAGCGCGTGGCTACTGGGGGGACTTACGCCGTACAAAGTACGCAACCCCGTTAAGTATAATAGATCCGTTATGGGTCTACAAAGGCGTCAGCATGACAAAACCACGAGTCCACCGCCAACGATGTCGCTGTGCACCACGGAGCAAAAAGCTCGTGGCTACGCGAGGGGGACAACTGGTACTGGTACGTGTCCCGAACGAAGTAGCTATCAGTACCAAAGGACCGTCTAGGTCCACGATAGCGTGAACGTACTACACCTGTAACGTGAGTCGTTATCTCGGGGCCACCGAGTAAGTGGCGACGCGTAGGGAAGAAGTACACAGTACGCGTTCCGTTGAGAATAGGTAAAATATATATAAACTGAGGCCGTAAGAAATACGGAGGAGTTCACGTGCCACGCAAGCTATACGAGTCGTAAACTGAGTTTGTTCCATCACGGAGCTACGAAACCGGTAGCTGCGTGGGGAAGAGGGGACGACCGTCGTACTCAGTACGTGTCCCGGTAAGAGAAACGGCCGCGGAACGCAGTAGTTCATGGCTACTGGTCCTCTACCACACAGCCGCGCCGCTGGTATAGGCCGTTAACTCCGTTTGTATAAAATCACTACGGAGCCGCGAAGCCGGCGGCTACGCGTGGGGGACTGCCGTCGAACGCTAAAAACGTCCCAGCAAGAAAAACGACCGCGGAACACTGCAACACGCGGCTAACGGTCGCAATATCCCGAAGTTCCGATACCCGGGTTTATCGTACGTTGTACGTAAAACCGCGTTAATATCTGTAGAATGTGAGCCGAAGGTCTCGTTCGACGCAAGAATCACATTCAGAGTAGTTTGAACGGTCGTGGAACTACGTAACACGGAGGAATAGCTCTCGTGATGGTATGCCTCCCGTAAAGAAGGAAATCTTATCACCCGAGCGCTAGGCCTCGAAACCCGAGCAAGCGCTAACACGCGACGCATCCTGGGAGCGTGACGTACCGACAAACGGGGACTCGTCCTCGTGTCCATGAACTGGTGAAAAACTATGCGGAACCGTGACGTTCAACGCGAAAATCTCACCAAGTCAGCTCACACGGACGTGGGGATCTCCGAAACTAACGGGTGTGACGTACGTTGTACGTTACCTTGCTGTAGAACTAAGCAGCACTACAGACCCAAACGTCATCCCATGCCCCGGACGGAGCCGCCAAGTTGTGTTACGGACCCGTACGGGGCCGTAAAACAAGCCGTGGGGGCCGTATGGAACCGATTACCGGAGCCGTACGGACCCTAATGGACCCGTGCAAGGAATCCAATGGCTCTACAACTAGCCGTAAAAAAGGGGACTAACTCACGTAAGACCCCGTAGGGCGTCGCCTCTTGTTGGCCGACCGGTCCCATCGCGGAACCGAGGACCACAGCGGTGTACACGGGTTTGAACAAGTCGATAACACCAAAGCGCAACCTAAGAAGCGTTTACATGCGACGCACCGCAGGACAGTCAAGGCGCGTAACGCACCGACACTAGGGACCTGCCCGTCGTGTCGATGATATAGGCGCAAAACATCGCGGAACTGTGACGTTCAACGCGGAAAATCCTACAGAGGCAGTTCACACGGCCGTGGGACAGCGTAGCTATGACCAAGCAGCTTCCTAGCTAGCGAACTCAACTTCGGGGTTCATCGTACAGTGTACGTTATCCCGTTGCAAAAACTCCGAAGTCGTACAGGCCCGTACGGTCTAGAGAGAAGCGTTTGCACGCTATGCAAAGCGGGACCTCTGAGGTGCGTAACGTACCGACGCACGGAGGCCTGTCCTCCGCGCCTACGATACTGGTGAAAGTAATTGCGGAAATGTAACGTTCAACGCGGATAATCGTATAAATGGTGTTCACATGATCGTGGAACTGCGTAGCTAATGGCCACGGAACCATGAATAGAATAGCTCTCACGGCGCTATACTACTTGTGAAGATTATCACTTGTCACCTGGCCACATAGCTCGTAGCTAGCGGGTGCATATCCGGGTAAATCGTACGGTGTACGATATCCCGTTACAAAACTACGGAGCCGTACGCATCCGAACACCGGAGCCGCACGCTCTCGGTCGCACCTTGAAAAATACCGGTCGCGGTGGAGTCTGTGCTCCGACCACGCCGCTGGAACCCAATCGCTGCAAAGAGTACCACGAATGGACTCGCAGCATAATCTGCACGCGTAACGCGTGAGATGGATGTGACCGGAGCGTAAAGCAAAGAAGCGTTATCACGCTATGCCGGGTCATCAAGGGTGTGTAGAGCATCGACGCCCGAGGACCTGTCCTCCATGTCCATGATACTGGTGAAAATAATTACGGAACGGTAATGTTCAACGCAGACAATCTTAATTGCGTTCGCACGAGTCGTGGAACTGCGTAGCTAATGGCTACGGGACCAAGAAGAAAATAGCTGTCGTGATGCTATACTTCTTGTAAAGAAAGTCATCTGTCACCTGACCACGTAGCGTAGTAGCTAGTGGGCGTATAACCAGGTGAACCGTACAGTGTACGTTATCCCATTAAAGATAAGTTCCGCTCACTGGAGCCGTCCAATGGAAGCGAAAGGACCCGTAAACGCGGACCGTGGACTCGTATGGAACCGTACGGACCCGTAAACACGGGCCGCGGAACCGTCCAATGGAACCGTACGGACCCGTAAAACACGGACCGTGGAACCGTACGGACCCGTAAACATGGGCCGTGGAACCGTATAACTGTCGTAGCCGTTGGCTACGGGACCAAGAAGAAAAATAGCTGTCTCAATGCTATACTTCCGGATGAACCGTACGGTGTACGTCTTTCAAGAGGCGCTCCGCTAGGAGTGGGCGGCGGCCCCGCCTCCCTGGCTTTGGACCTGGGTGGCGGTGGGGAGACGAAGAGGGCCTCTCAGACCGTCGCTTCTCCACTTTCTCCGCCGCTCTTTGAAAGTACCGGTCGCGGTGGAGTCTGTGCTCCGACCACGCCGCTAGATCCCAATCGCTGCAAAGAGTACAGGGATTTGACTCGCAGCATAATCTGCACGCGTAACACGTGAGATGGATGTCACCGGAGCGTAATTTAAAGAAGCGTTTGCACGCTACGCATCACGAGACATCCTGGGTGTGTAAAAACATCGACACTCGGGGACCTGTCCTTCATGTCCATGATACTGGTGAAAATAAATACGGAACTTGTAACGTTCAACGTAGACAGTCTTAATTGCGTTCACACGAGCCGTGGAACTGCGTAGCTAATGGCTACAGGACCAAGAAGAAAAATAACTGTCAATGCTATACTTCTTGTCAAGAATGTCACCTGTCACCTGACCACGTAGCTAGTGGGCGTATAACCGGATTAAACCGTACGATGTACGTGAACCCGTTAAATACGGACCCGTGTAAACACGGGCCGCGGAACCGTCCAATGGAACCGTCCGCCCCGTAACAACGGGCCGCGGAACCGTATGGAACCGTCCAATGGAACCGTCCGCCCCGTAACAACGGGCCGCGGAACCGTCCGCCCCGTAACAACAGGCCGCGGAACCGTATGGATCACGGAACCGTCCAATGGAACCGTCCGCCCCGTAACAACGGGCCGCGGAACCGTATGGACCACGGAACCGTCCGCCCCGTAACAACGGGCCGCGGAACCGTATGGATCCCGGAACCGTATGGATCCGTCCCCGGAACCGCACAATGCCCGCACATAGGGCTGCGGAACCGTCAGGGATGGTCCAACGGAACCGTATGGAACCGGCCGCCCCGTAACAACGGGCCGCGGAACCGTATGGAACCGTCCAATGGAACCGTCCGCCCCGTAACAACGGGCCGCGGAACCGTATGGAACCGTCCAATGGAACCGTCCGCCCCGTAACAACGGGCCGCGGAACCGTATGGAACCGTCCAATGGAACCGTTCGCCCCGTAACAACGGGCCGCGGAACCGTATGGAACCGTCCAATGGAACCGTTCGCCCCGTAACAACGGGCCGCGGAACCGTATGGAACCGTCCAATGGAACCGTTCGCCCCGTAACAACGGGCCGCGGAACGTATGGAACCGTCCAATGGAACCGTTCGCCCCGTAACAACGGGCCGCGGAACCGTATGGACTCACGGAATCGTCCAATGGAACCTCGCCCCGTAACAACGGGCCGCGGAACCGTATGGACTCCGGAACCTTATGGAACCGTCCCCGAACTCACAACAACCGGCGTTCAACGCGTTACAAGGGTTGTGGAGTCGACAGGGACTGTCCAATGGAACCGTTTGGAACCGTGTTTACAACTTAGGCGACGTTCGTTAACGCCCCTAAGAGGTTATCTCTCTCTCTCTCTTACCGTTACCGCTCTAGGCGCAACGCCTCTAAGAGCGTAACCTTCTCAGTGAATCTCTTTTATATATCTGAAAAGAGAAGAACATATATCCATGCGTACATACACAAATACGGCAAAGTAAGTATGATCTTACGGACACGCTAAAGAGAGACGAGGCCTAGCAGTCTAAACAGAACATCAAAACTCTCTTAAACAGAAAAAAAATTACTGAAAAATAAATTTCTTAAGAGAAGAACGTAAGTCCAAGCGTACAAACCTAAACACGGCAAAGTAACTATGATCTTACGGACACGCTAAAGAGAGACGAGGCATAGCATTCTAAACAGAACAACAACACTTGCTTTAACAGAAAAAAAATTTAAAACCAAAAAATTTTCTATCTGAAAAACTTTAGAAACCCGAGAAAACGCATCCAACGTAATGACTTTACTAGCGCCGGGGTAGCGTGGGAAACACCAACCACTGTGTACTTGAGGTCTGTAAAGATAAAAAGGAAAGATTATTTTCCCTGTAATTAGGTCGTCGGAGAGACCCACCCACGGTCTCTCCGACACCCCAATTTCAATCCTGAAAATTAAATATTTTATCTCAAAACTGTGTGAGAAAAATAAAAATATTCATATGCTGTTAACGTGAAAACGAAAATAAGCTCGCTAGTAACAACTGTAGCTCCCTAGAGTTGTTACAGGGCGACCCCACATTTACCCAGCGGTGACTATGACCCAATGCGCATGCGCCAAAATCGAAAAAAAAGAAATTGGCTTAATGCATACGAGAAGGTGTACTGAAATATCCTAACGTGCTAAACACTATACATAGTATAACGCTAGGGTCACCTCGAGGCGGGTGGGGCTAAGGGAGAAAAAGACTAATTCCCGGGGCGAGAGGTCCCCTAGACAGGCACAACCTGTGCTCTAGGACCTAAAACACCCACCACGAGAGTAGGACGCTCTCGAACTAGCCACTCGCTATGTACGAATGGAGACAAAACCCGCTATCCTAGTGTAGGCTACACGGGTAAAGTCGTGTAGGTCGGCCGAAGAAATCTCGGACCCATGGCTATCTCACCCTTCTCTCGGAAGACTTGAAAAGGCGAGCCAGATGAGAACGGGCAGCGTAAAAACCCTTCAGGTAGAAGCTGCCGAAGAGAAAAGAGTTAGAAAGGTTAATTAAAAATAAAATAAAAGTGACCAGTTTTCAGCGATGTTAGTGAAACAACGCGCTGAAAAAGAGTGAGGTGGTACAGAGGTATTATGGAGGTCAGGGCTTGGCTGGTTACTGCGTTTTTTAGGTTCGGTTAGAAGTGCGTTAGAATCAGGTCGTGTGACCAGATTGCATATTATAGCATGGAAGGTAAGGTATAACTTGAAGTAAATATATATATATCAGCGACGTTATTGGTAAGGAGACACAAGTGATTGGGATTAAAAGTGTCAGTATATCAGGTTTGTGCTTCTATTCCCAAGGTCTCTAACCAATGAGGTACCACTTTTAATGGGTAAACCTCCATACTATGGCAGTGTGATTAAAGTCAAGCGTATATCAACGTAACTGTAAGCTGCTCAAGCAATGTCATATTGCAATTACTTGGACAAGGGTCCCGAACACAATATTCCCATGGACGATAGCTGCACTACTGATTGTGGTGTAGCCAACATCCAAAAAGTGAGGTGTCCAAGACCCCCTCCAAAGACAAGTGTTAAAATTTAGCCCAATTCTGAAGGCAATATTGAAAAGCGAAATATATATAGACAAAGATTATCCCAACTCCTGTGAAAAGGGGTCCCCCTCCATCACCCCGTGGCTACACCACTAACTACAGAGCATGTTGAAGTCCCATGCTAAGTATATGAAGAAAAAAATGATATATAATCGACTCCTTTTTGAGGCGAAATATGAAAGCTGTCACGGTTTTGGGGTCCCACAGCCCCTCTCACTAAATTTCAAAAAATTGTTTTCGATTGTTGGCTGATAGGAAAGAAAAAAAAGTGACCAAATTTGTAATAAATGTTGCCTTGTATTATTAAATGAGGTAAATTGGCTTCGTGAAATACTTATGGCGCCTACTTATCTATCTAAACTTGACAATTATAAAACTGGGAGGTATCTAACTTTCCAACACTAAAGCTGATATGACAGGTACACATGTCGAAATTATGTATGAATTTAATCTTACAAATCACAAAATAAAGTCTTTCTCTTGATATACAATCGATTCTAAGAGTATTTTGTAAATCTCGAGCGTTTATTTCCCCTCCACTAGCATCAGTTGTTCTTGAGAGGCAGGAGCACTGTAGATCGTCTATTGGTGTTGCACATCCGTTTTACCTACATACACTCAATGCGCATGCGTTATAATCATGGCGTCCAATTCAAGCCGACAGCGGGTCTAATTGAATTGTAATAGAAGTTTTCGTAGGCTCTTGGTTTGTGATTTGCCTTAAGATGAATTTGAATTTTTTCTTCTTCATAGTTTATACAACACTTGGTTTTACTTCACAAATTGGTAAGTTTTTTTTGTTGTTTTTCATTAGTTTTTGTATCGGTCGGTTGTCAATTTTATTACGGTTTTTTTATCTTTCATAGGCTGTATAGGATCAAAGAGCTCTTTGATAGGATGTTGTGCGAAAATAGTGCTCACATTGTGACATAAAACGATGTCGTTAATTCTTTAAAGTCGTATCTTTTATTGTGTATCCATACGATAAATATGTGTTTTCGGTTTTAGAGCAAATTGCCCTGATCTAGAACAGAAATTAAATGGAAAATCATCACTCGATTTCAAATTGATTGTCACGTGAGTTTGATTCAAGTTTTCGGGTCAATCAAGGTCATGTTTCTGACTGTTACTGTACAAAACAAATTTCTGCACACAGACTGAGTGACGGCAAAATGGTGAACAAAATTGCGCTTACGGGGGCCCTCTGCGGGCTTTGTAAATGTGATTGCTTTTACTCAGAACAGTTAGCAAACTGAATTTTGTTTATCCTATTTACTAAAAACTCTTAAGATCCGGAGAAGTGCCATAAATGAATCAAAGCTTGCGGCAGGGTTCGCGAACACCTAAATGTCAACGCATTGGTAATGCACGACTGAGAGTTTGAGGTTTATGCTCCACATACTTACCGCGTATAGGTGGGCGTGGCCTGTTTGGAAACCTGGAAGGTTATTTGGCACTATATACCTTTTCATATCGGAATCGGTAATTTGCAGAAATCTAATTTAAATAATGTCACATGGCCGAAATTCACGTGACCATAATGGACTAATCAAATTCTAGACGAATCCTGATAGTCTGCACAATTTACTAGCGTATGGGGTCAAGCCCATTAAAAACACAATTTCACACACTAATCAACAGTATGTGCATACAGAAATACGCTCTTCACCGAACTATTCAAAGACTTGATTTGCAGTTTAATTTGCTTAGGAAATTCCATATCAAACAGAAAACTTCGTATGAACTTTATCAACTCCATTCACACAAGTTTTCCGATATGCAAAATTTGTCGTTTCATTAAGGGATTTGCTGCCGAAAGTTCTCGATACTGCTTTCACATTTTGTTCTGTTAGGTCAACGGCACAATTTCATACCATTAGGCCCTGTGCACTGAACACCAACTTTTAAAAAATTTGAACGATCAGCTACTTTATCATCAGGTCAAGAATGTTATTATCATAATCAAAAATTGCTCTAAAAAACCCCATACCCAAGACATCTTATTAAATATATTTTAGAGGTGGGAAATCTTTTATTTGGTTTTTTCATTCATCTTTTAATTCCTATTTATGTTCAGGAATGTCATTATCTTAACACTCATTCAATAACTTTAAAGAGCAAACAAAGAAAACTTTAACCAACAAACTAAGAAAACTGTAACCAAAAACTTTAAACGGACGACGACGCCGACGCCAAGGGTAGTAGAATAGCTCTACTATTCTTCGCATAGTCGAGCTAATAAAATGGAATGATTTATTACAATACGGCCTGAAAATTCAAAATGCCGAAAATGGTCGATTTTCAATTGATTTCGATGAAACATTTCGCTATTTTCCTGTCCATGTATCT
>JAIGNY010003143.1:1175000-1180000 GCA_020152595.1 Chiridota heheva
GGGCCCACCTCCAAAACGGGGAGGGGTAAACAACTCCACAGAAAGGCCTTGCTACGTCGAGGAAATGCGGACTAAGGCCACACCGGTAAACGAAGCGCTCTGGGACTGAGATGCAGTTTGCCGGAACCCAGGGAAAAGACAAAAGTCGTCCCCGAACCAAGGCTCGTACGTGAAGCCGGCAAGGTCATGAGCAGCTGAGGGAACCGCAGATAGCCGGGCAAAGTGGGCGCTATCGGTCGTACGTTGCCTAGCGTAGCATACTCGGTACTAGCGTAAAAGACGGAAAACGTAATTCACATAGTGAGTATTTTTGAAAATAATGCGTCGACCCTGAAACCCGCGGGTCAGGAGAAAGGACGCAAATCAAAGATAGCTTGCGATCATCCACGGATGCCGACAGACCTACGTCCTGGGGACCAAAAAAGGTCCTGATCGCTCTGGGAACCTGAGGGAAGCACGCCCATCATGTGGGGGTTCCACTGAAGCAAGACAATTGTGATCGTGTACTCGTAGTTCGAGGTGAGCGGCTGTAAGGCTGGCATAGTTCGTCCTGCGCCGAGACGAGAGGAACGATTCCAGAAACGCTTGGAATCTGTTCCTATCTGTATCAAAAAGGAGACTACAACAGTGGTGTAAAGTCGGCGCGAATCTGAATTGCCCCTCTCAGCACTAACGGTAAAAGATGAAAAAGCTCGGCATTCTGCCTGTTGAAAAAGGCCAAATACCCGTCCAAGTTTCTGCCATAGGGGGTCACATGAAATGTGCCCCTACCTCGATCAAGACGCATCCGTCGGCACTGACAGCGAAAGTCTGACGGGTTGAAACTTCGTTCCTCACAACAGGTGGGAGCATCCGCACCACCACCAAAGGGGGTAGCCACCGACTAAACGTGTAAAGCGGAGGTACTGAATGACACCATCGTCAGTCCAGATAAGACTGCTGACCCTGAGCAAAGTTCGTTTAAACTTTACTGAACTAGACCAATGGCTAGCGAATTAAAAAGCAGGCCCTTAATATAAAACGTATACAAAAAGGGCTGCAAACCGCGTAAGGCTATGTAACTGTGAGACGGTTGTGGGCCGTAAGACCGAGGAGTCGTACAACATAGTCGACGGCTCCAAAGCGGTGTCTGAAAACTGTAGCAGTTGTGGAACCGCGTAGCTCTAGGCCACTCATATCAACAGCGAAACTTGTCTATGAATTTGACTGGGAAAAGGTGTGAACGTACTACGTATAGCAGCAACCTTGGAACTGCAGAGCTTACGGCTACGGGCGTGTAGAAAACTTATACCGTATGTCTGTACGGGTAGTGAAGTAACAGGCCGGAAATCCGCAAGCCGCGTTGAAGTGCTTTAAGAAGGTGTTAAAGTATAAAGTGAACCATACGTGCCGTTGTTTCTAATAACTACCCCGATCGTGAGGTTGTCTATCAAAAGGCCACCTATTTCAAGAAAAGTATCCTTTATGGAGTTAATTTTGACAGGGGGTGTACTACGTCAACCGTATGTGTCGTAAACCCCAGCACTGGGGTAGAAATCACAAAAGAGTTGACCTCCTGTGTATACTATACGGACCGTTAATTCTGTGAAACACCCTTCACCACGGAGCTGAGAAGCACGTGGCTAATGGATGGGGGTACAAACTCCGTACTCAGTACGCATCCCCGTTAAGTATTATAAAGCCGTTATGGGTCTACAAAGGCGTCAGCTTGACAAGTAAAATCCACTAGTCATCCGCCAAGTGTGCCTCTGTTCGCCACGAACCAATAAGCTAGTGGCTACGCGAGGGGGACAACTGGTACTGGTACGTGTCCCTAACGTAATAGATATCAGTACAAAAACCCGTCTGGGTCTACGATAGCGTTAACGTACTACATCTGTTACATGAGTCGTTACCTCAGTCTGTCAGTATACTTCTATGCACTACGGGGCCACTGAGTAAGTGGTTACGCGTGAGGGAGTAAAGTTGTACTCAGAACGCGTTTCTGTTGTGAATAGCTAAAAATATACTGGAGCCGTATGGAATACGGAGGAGTTCACGTGCTACGCAAGCTATACGAGTCGTAAACGTTGTTTGTTTCATCACGGAGCTACAAAACTGGTAGCTGCGTGAGAAAGAGGGGACTACCGTCGTACTCAGTACGTGACCCAGTAAGAAAAAACGGCGGCGGAACTATGTAGCTCATGGCTACTGGTCCTTTATCACGCAGTTACGCTGCTGGTGTAGGCCGTTAACTCCGTTCAATATGGAGCAGCGTAGCCGGTGGCTACGTGTGTGGGACTGTCGTCGAACGCTAAAAGCGTCCCGGTAAGAAAGACGACCGCGGAACTCTGTAACACGCGGCTATCGGTCGCATTATCCCGAAGTTCCCTTATCCGGATTTATCGTACGTTGTACGTTATCCCGTGTAGGTCATGTGGAGCCGTGACAGCCCGTTCACCTGAGCCGTGTAGCTACGGAAATGTGTGGACCTGTAAATCCGTGTCCTGGACTCGTGAACTCATGTCTTGGAGCCGTAGGGACCGGTACAGAGCCGTTCAGAGGGTCCGTAAGTGGTGGTACTCCCAGGTTTACCGTACGTTGTACGTAAAACCGCGTCAATATCTTTATAATTTGAGCGGAACGTCACGTTCGACGCGAAATTCATATTCAGTGTAGTTTGAACGGTCGTGGAACTACGTAACACGGAGAAAATAGTCCTCGTGATGCTATGCCTCTCGTGGAGATGGTATTCTTATCAACCGAGCGTAAGGCTTCGTAACCTGAGTAAGCGCTTACACCCGACGCATCCTGGGAGCGTAACGTACCGATATACGGGGAATTGTCCTCGTGTCCATCATACTGGTAAAAATGTATGCGGAACCGTGACATTCAACGCGGAAATCTTATTGAGGCAGTGCACACGGGCGTGGAGAAGAAAATAGCTCTCGTAAGATTGTTACTATCACCTGACCATGTAGTTATAAAGCTAAAGGGTCTACTATCGGGTGTGACGTACGTTGTACGTTACCCCGCTACAGAACTATGGAGCCATACGGACCCAAACGCCGGGGTCGTATGGTCGATTATGGAACCAAACGTTGTTGATTATGGGGCAGTGGAAACAAGCCGTGGGGCCGTATGGAACCGATTACCGGAGCCTTACAGGCCTAAATGATCTTCTCCTCTTCCTGTACGGACCCAAGCGGAGCCATCCCATGACCCGTGCGGAGCCGCAGAGCTGTATTACGGACCCTTACGGGGCCGTGAAAACAAGCCGTGGAGCCGTATGGAACCAATCACCGGAGCCGTACGGACCCAATGGATCCGTGCAAGTAATCCAATGGCTCTACAACGAGCCGTAAAAAAGGTTACTAACTTACGTATAACCCCTTAGGGCGCCGCCTCTTGTGGACCTACCGGTCCCTTTGCGGGACCGTGGTCCACAGCGGTGTACACGGGTTTGTCGATAAGACCGGAGCGTAACTTAAGAAGCGTTTACACGCGACGCATCGCGAGACATCTAAGGCGCTTAACGCACTGACGCTCAGTCTGACTGAGGCAGTCCACACGGTTGTGGAACTGCGTAGCCAATGGCTACAGAGACAAGAAGAAAGTAGCTCTCGTGATGCGTTACTTCTCGTGAAGATTGCCACTTATCACCTGACCACGTAGCTACTTAGCTAGCAGATCTATTTCCGGGTTCATCGTACGGTGTACGTTATCCCGTTGCAAAAACTCTGAAGTCGGTCTAGAAAAGCGTTTGCACGCTATGCATAGCGGGACCTCTTAGATGCATAACGTACCGACACTCGGAGGCCTGTTCTCCGTGCCTATGATACTGGTGAAAATAATTGCGGAACTGTAACGTTCAACGCGGACAATTGTATTAATGGTGGTCACATAGTTGTGGAACTGCGTAGCTAATGGCTACGGGACCAAGAAGAAAATAGCTCTCATAGTGCTATACTTCTTGTGAAGATTATCACTTGTCACCTGACCACATAGCTACTAGGTGTATATCCGGGTAAATCGTACGGTGTACGTTATCCCGTTACCAAAACTATGGAGCCGTACGTATCCGATCACCGGAGCCGTATGCCACGGAACCGTCCAATGGAACCGTACGGATCCGTAAACACGGGCCGTATGGAACCGGCCAATGGAACAGTACGGACCCGTAAACACGGGCCGTGGAGCCGTATGGAACCGTATAATGGAATCGCACTGACCCGTAAACACGGGCCGCGAAACCGTCCAATGGAACCGTACGGACCCGTAAACACGGGCCACGGACCTTTGCACGCTATGCATAGCGGGACCTCTTAGATGCAAAACGTACCGACACTCGGAGGCCTGTCCTCCGTGCCTATGACACTGGTGAAAATAATTGCGGAACTGTAACGTTCAACGCGGACAATTGTATTAATGGTGTTCACATAGTCGTGGAACTGCGTAGCTAATGGCTACGGGACTAAGAAGAAAATAGCTTTTATAGTGCAACACTTCTTGTTAAGATTATCACTTGTCACCTGACCACATAGCTAGTGGGCGTATATCCGGGTAAATCGTACGGTGTACGTTATCCCGTTACCAAAACTATGGAGTCGTACGTATCCGATCACCGAGGCCGTATGCCACGAAGCCTTCCAATGGAACCGTACGGATCCGAAAACACGGGCCGTATGGAACCGGCCAATGGAACAATACGGACCCGTAAACACGGGCCGTGGAGCCGTATGGAACCGTCCAATGGAACCGAACGGACCCTTTAACCCTGGCCGTATGGAACCGTCCAATGGAACCGTACGGACCCGTAAACACGGGCCGTGGAACCGTCCAATGGAACCGTACGGACCCGTAAACACGGGCCGCGGAACCGTCCAATGGAACCGCACGGACCCGTAAACACAAGCCGCGGAACCGTATGGAATCGTATACACGGGCCGTGGAACCGTATGGTACCGTCCAATGGAACCGAACGGACCCGTAAACACGGGCTGTGGAACCGTCCAATAGAA
>JAIGNY010003143.1:1182500-1265000 GCA_020152595.1 Chiridota heheva
TCGTTTGTACACAAATGATACAGACCGTTAAATTTAAATATTTCCTTAACGGATTCAGAATTTAAATGCCTTATTCACCACCATTTTGTTTCTTTTGAAGTCCTTTTTTATATAAGATGAACTTGTTTGACCCCTGAACAAATAATCCTTTACTTACTGATTGGAAACATAGTTCACAAGATGGGGTATATGGCATGTACTTTTTAAGAACATGGGTTGCCAATCGTTTCATGTGACTTAAATCTTTTGTTCACATAGATATTGACATAAACAATTGATTGTAGGATATTACGCCGTTTGCAGTGGACGCATAACTTTAATGAACAAGACTGCAAGATATCAACATAGTTTTGTAGCAATATGTTTCTTTGATTGCCATGTTTCTTTGATTGTGATGTTGATTTTAGGGGTGGGAACGTTTGATGTTGATTTTAGGGGTGGGGGAACTATTAAGTTATAAGAACTTTACTTAACTATACCAAAAAAGACTACACCGAAATTTGATAGAATTTTAATTAAAGGGGTGAGGGGGGGATTTTTGTGTCACGTGACTCCCTATGTATGTATATATACAAACAGACATAAATTCAGTCATTTACCAATACATACCATTTCAAGTCGATTGCCTCTTGCATTGTTTCTGGAAGTGACGTCCCCTTTGTCTCGGGTAGGTAAATGACGATGAAAGCCGCCAAGATGCATGAAGATCCAAATATTACCAGGGGCAGGGGTGCCCAAAAAACGTCAAGTAGAAGAATAATGGGGCAGAGAAAGCCCGAAAGTCTGGATGCCATGGCGCAGATAGCAACCCCGACGCCTCTGTTAATAGTAATACACATATACAGACATAGAAGTTATCAAATTGTGTCGCTAAGGAAAACAACCACACTAAAAAATTCGCAGGTGACTGACTGACTGATAGAAAATTCAAATTTGTTAAATGTCTCTGGTAAACTTTTCTATAAAATTTTACACCATGTTTTACTATTTTCCTTTCTTCTGTTTTCCTAGAATAAAATCCTACGAATTTATATGCAGGGCACAAAATTTTTCGTTCTTCTCAATAACCTTCAGAATTAAAATGAAATTCATCCTTTGTCATATACTGTCCCAATATTTGAAAGACGGAAAGAACGTTTGACATCATTTTTTGCAGTTTGAAGACTTTTGGTACGAAAAATGGTGGCAAACTTCCAGCAAATATGCGGATGACATTGTTTATTGTTCAAAGTTTGTGACAGGGCCGTAATTTCCGGCATAATTCAGCATAAGTAAAAAAAAAATTGCCTTGGGTCCCCCCTACTTTTTAGATGAGACGTTATGCCCCCCCCCCTTCCATTCCCACATTTTTCAAATGAGAATTACTTGATTACAGCCCTGGTTTCTGACATATAAATTTGGGCCTGGATTCCACCCACATTCCCCCGCATACACACTTCATATAGTAAAACCGGAATTTGCCAACCAAAAGTGGGGTGCACAACGTCAAATGTTACAGGGAGGGATAGGAGGTAATGGGGGAATCAACCTAAGATAAAAAAACACCATACAAAAGACATAAATTTGAAAAAGAATTGGGGAAGGTTAGTACCCCTTTCTCCCTCCACCCCCGCCCCCCCCCCGCCCCCAAAAAAAAAAGGTTTAAAAAAATAGAAAATATTGACCTACCTTAGATTTGTGGGAAAAAGTTCAGCTGTGTAAAACACGATGGTTGCAAAAGTTGACGTTATGGCATATTTTCCAACCATTGCGACGGCTAACCTCCATGGTCCCAACGCTGAAGGAACGAAGAGAATATAGATATAATACTGTCAATTTTAATTTGAGTGTCAGTTAACTGGTTAATAAATCTTTAATATCTCAGAAAGAGAGATTTCTACCTAATTTTGGCAAGAATTTTGCTAAGAAGTGATAAAATAAAAATAATATAAAAAACAAAACAATAAAAACAAATATAAAAAAACAATGTGACGACATAAACGATGTAAGTCGTTATGACTGTATGATATGTGGTGACACATAATAAAAGTTTGCCAATAATGACATTCTAAAACCAGTCCGGGATAAGTCCTAAAACTAGAAATCAAAAGGTTCTTTAGATTATGAATTTTTCGTGACATGCACATCGCCATGTTGTGATATTTCCCATAATGCTTTGCTATACTAACATTAAAGCCTTATAGAGTGTTTTTAAATTTGAAATACCTCTGCGGAATTTTTTTTTTTATACCGGCGAAACTTAGAACTTATTGATAAACATTAATTTCTTTCATGCCTGAATATTATCCACTCTCTTTTATATTTCTACCACGCCGTTTTTGAATTATCAGGAAAATCAGGGGAAAAGCAATGCTTTTTGGCGCGAAACAGTCACTCTGAAAATTCAAATATTTGTAACAGCTTACCTGTATACAGGGTATAATTTTGTCGTTAAGATTGCAGGGTAAAGAATAAAATTACAAATCACAATCTGACAATAGGCCTATTTTACAATCTATCTGACAAACTGGCCTCTCACTTAATTTTTCTATACATTATCATCACAAAATATGAACAAAACGGCTGCAGGACGCCTATTAGCTCAGGTAACTTACAGGTTCCTTAAAATAGGACCTCTTTCGGACTGAAAACCACCAAAAGACATTTCAACATTAGTTCCATTTTCAGAATGAATGAGTTTTATAAGGTGGAACCATGGTTCCACCTTATAACCTAGGGTTGACAGGTTGGTAGATTGTCCCAAACGCAAAAAAGCCAAAACATCCGACGACGACGACGAGTGAACACACAATTACAATAACGGGGTCGTCGCCTGCGTATTCGGTTATGATAGTAACAATGCTATCACGAAACGCTTAATACGACCCGGACGAGAACACAGGTACGACGTACGGACAGACATAACATCGACAACCAAGTCAATGTCCACGGCCTTTATTAACCAGTTGTGGTACACTGGCGTGTCTACCCAACCCAGGCTTGAACCCGGGGCCTCGTGGTCTGTAGACATGTATGATAACCGCTACACCACAGTAGGTAGATGAAACCCAATTCAGAGTGATTGGATTTTATAAGGTGGAACCATGGTTCCAGGGTTGACAGGTTGGTAGATTGTCCCAAGCGTAAAAAAACCCAACATCATCAGAATGAATGAGTTTTTTTTAAAGTGGAATATGGTTCCAGCTTGATAGATTGGTAGATTGCCCCAAGCGCAAAAAACCAAACATCAGAGAGAGAGAGAGAGAGAAAGAGTTGAACACACAATTACAATGACGGGGTCGTCGCCTGCGTACTCGGTTATGATAGTACAAATGCTACCACGGAACGCTTAATACGACCCGGACGAGAACACAGGTACGACGTACGGACAGACATAACATCGACAACCAAGTCAATGTCTACGGACTTTGATAACCAGTTGTGGTGCACTGGCGTGTCTACCCACCCCAGGATTGAACCCGGGGCTTCGTGGTCTGTAGACAGGTATGATAACCGCTACACCACAGTAGGTAGATAGCCAAACATCAGAATGATTGAGTTTCTTAAGGGGGAACCATGGTTCTAGGGTCGACAGGTTGGTAGATTGCTCCAAGCGCAAAAAGCCAAATTAGTTTGAGAAAAGAAGAGAACTGTATTCAAATCAATCAAGGATTTTTAAAAGATTGAAGAAAATTTGACCGAAAATAGAGAAATGTCTCGAAAATTTTCTGAAATCGTATAAAATTGGACGAAAGTGAAGAAAATTTCAAGAAAATCTTACAAAATTGAAAATGAATGAGAATCTCGAAAATTGACCGATTAGCCTAGCAGCAACCAAAATGGAAACCGATACAGAATTTACCGACAATTTAAGAGAAATTTCTTTCAATTCGGGTCATTTTCGGGAATTTTCTTCATTTGTGAACCATTTTCCTCAATTTTGGGAAATTTTCCTTCACATTTGGGTCATTTTCACTAATTTTCGAGAAATTTAGACATTTGTTTGGATTTTTGAAGAAATTTGTCCATTTCTGGGAAATTTATAGACAAATTTGACCAAATTTGTATCTTCATTTTCGGCAATTTTTTTCGTCGGATTTTTGGGAAATTTCGCTCAATTCGTACCTCTTTCCGCATACTGACGAATGTCGTACTTGGGTGAAACGAAAATTGGCGCGAAATACTGAATTATTATTTCCGCATACTGACGAATGTCTTTGAAGCTTTATGAAATAAGATTTTGCTTAAAAATATCTTTATTGTAAGTACAATTGTCAGAAGATTAGTATTTTCTCTTTGCAATGGCATATCAAGCTACTATAAAACGTTTATCAACTTTTATTTCATCAAGCTTCAAAATTTTCCGAACATTTGTCAGTGGGCGAAATTAATCATTTCAATTTTGACATTCTTTACTACACAAATGACATTCGTTACTACGCGAAAAGAGCGATCGACGAATTTTGGGCACTTTCCTCATAAATTCAATGAACTATTTGTCAATTTCTGAAATTTTCGTGCAATTTGAACAATTTTCGGGAAATTTCGTTCATTTTGTAGCACTTTTCTTTCATTTTTAGGAAAGTTTTTAATTTTGCGCGAATCTTTTTTAAATATTTGACCAAAAATATTAATAATTTTACCAAATTTTCCTTCAATGTTACTAATTGTTTCATTTTCATGTGAATACCGTAATTTTCCAATGTTATACCTTCCAGCTGGGAAAACCATGAACAGATGAATAGAAAGTGAAATCCTTTCAGGCCATATTTTTGGGGACCTAGCAAAAAAGTGGTGTGTGTGGGAGGGGGAAGGGGGGTGGTGGTAAAGTCTCCAGCTCCCCGTCTCCGCGGTCCCTAATCGAGAGGGGTGACTTGATTGCATGGAATTCATATTCAAATACTCGGTTTTAGTAATTCTTCCGACATTAAAAACATTTCGCTGATGACCGGCGGAGAACTCCGCCGCAGTTCTTATAAACCATTCCATGGAAAATGTTTCACAAATAGGAAAAATCAAAGACGATGCGTATGGGATTTTACTTTCCCCTGTACCAAAAATATAGCAATCGTTCAATTGAAATGATATCATTTTAAACTACTAACGAAAGTTAAGAAGACAATGTATGATAATCTTCAAAAGGGTCCGTCGCAAGACTGAGGTCTTCCCCCTCTCAGTCTGAAAATTCCAAATTTTCAGATTGGATTTGCCACTGGCGGGTACACAGGTGTAAATAGGGGTGTCGCCAGCTTAGAAAAACTGGGGTGGACAAAAAAATGAAGGGGTTGTTTTGCGCGAACACAGCCCTCAGACATTCGAAAACCTTGAGAAACCACCTCAATAAATGTTTTTCTAAAAGCAGGGACCGCGGAAGCGGGGAGAGGGGGTGTGTCAGCCCCCCCACAAGTCGAAGAAAATTACCTATTAATGAAGAAAATTTCCGGAAAAATGCCCCAAGATAGTGACAAATGTTCCCAAAACTGAAGAAAATTTGATCATTTAAATGAAAATTACCAATAATTGACGGAATTTCCCCCAAATTGCCCAAAAATAGCAACACATCTCCCGAAAATTGAAGAAAAGTTCCTCCAAATCAAAAAAATTTACCTGGTATAATAGAAGGAAATTCCCCTAAAATTGCCCAAAAATAGTTAAACAAATCTCTCGAAATTGAGAAAAATCTCCGTAAAATCGAAAAAAATTACCTATCAATGAAGAAAATTTCCCGAAAAATGCTTCAAAATAGCGAAATTTCCTAAAATCGTCAAACAATTCACCGACATTACTTGTCTCGAAAATGATTGAAATGAAGGGCATTTCCCGAAAACTTAACTGGTTAAAGGGATTATAAAATTATCAGCAACGCCAGTGATTAAACCTTATTTGCCAATGCAATTTTTGCATTTGTGACTGGAATTTTTTTTATATTCTCTCGCCGCCCCTTCCCCTGAAAGGTGACCACTCCTATGTGCCCCTGCCTAACACTATATGCACCAATATGGTTGGGAGTTAGTTTACAGGGTTTGATATGAATGTAATGGCGCCTTTTAGTGTTTTCACCGTTTTCTTCTTTATTCCCCTACACACACATACACAAACACACACACACACACTTCACAAATTGTTCCGCAGTCCCTGTAAAGGCGAGCGATACTTGCCTAAACACTATCAATCGTATGCTAAAATAGAATTGTAATAGTGCCACGAAATAATTCAATCTTAACTTCTAAATTCCATCAACATAGTAAGTACCGTCTCAAATGCTATCTTGGAAATTGCTATAAGAAAATAGTTTGTGTGCCGCTTTAATAAGGGGCGAAGTGCGTAACCAAAAGTGCACAAAAAGGTTTATATGATTTACCACCTCCACCCCCACTCCCACCCCCATTTCAAGTATTTTTACGGATTTGGAGGAATTAGAAATTCGACTTTTGGGAAAACTGGGGTGGACATGATCACCCCAGTCGTGGCGACGCCCTTGGAGGTAAAATGTACTGTAACAAAAATGTTATTGCACAATTTCTACAACATGTAAAACATCACGTGGCTTGAACGTCATCAAAAACCAATTCTTCAAAGCCATTGAGAAAAGACCAGAAAGTAATATACTCACGTGCGATTGTTGTTGCGAGGCACGAAAATCCACCCAAAGTCAACATGCTCAACATCATGAAACGCCTCCCAAACCTTTGTACAGTAAACAAGGTCATGGCGAGAGAGGGGAATTCAACCGCTCCAGATATGAAGAACGAAGCGTAAATGTTTCCGCCAAGTTTGTTCAATGACAGCGAAATGCCGTAATAAACCAGACTTTGAACAGACCTAACACGAAACACGAAGTACGTTTTGTTTGATATAGTACAGTACAGGCGGGCCCGTAGCCAGGTTTACATTTTTGTGAGGGGGAAGTGAAATGATGAGGGGGAAGTAAAATGATAAAAGGGGCAGTAAAATGATGGGGGCAGTGAAATGATGGGGGAAGGGAAATGATGAGGAAGTGAAATGATGGGGGAAGTGAAATGATGGGAAGTGAAATGATGGGGGAAGTGAAATGATGGGCGGCAATTTTTTCTTAATTTTGGTTCTAAATTAACTTTAGCCTGGCGGAGCCAAGATAAAACGTCAAGGGGAGTGGGTGGGGGGTTGGGGGTTGGATGGGGGGTAAGCCAAACCAAACCAGGGACGATGTGATAACGCGTTTCATGAGCAGTTTTGTCATGATTAATGGAACATAGTGCAACATATTTCCCCAAAATTAAAAGAGTTATCCTAAAAATTGAAAAAAAAACGAAAATCGAAAGAAATTGCCCCAAAATGAAACAAATTTTCGAAAATTGCACGAAACTAAAAAAAAAAAACCAAAACATTGAAAGGGATTTCACAAATATTGAAGGAAATTTCCGCAAACTGAAGAAAATTTACCGAAAATAAAAAACAATTGCCCCTAAAGGTAGACATTTTCCGAAACACTGGATGGGTTGAAAATTTTTAAAATTTGAAGAAAAATGTACCGAAAATCGAATAAAAATTGCCCCAAATTTAAAAAAAATTCCAAAACATTGATGGAAATTTACCGAAAATTGAATTTTTTTTTACCGAAAATCAAACTGAAATATTGCCCCAAAATAAAGACAAATTGAAGAATATTGCAAAAGAATTAATTAAGGAAATTGCTCACTGGCAAAATTGAAAGACATTTCCCAAATATAGAAAGAAATTGACCGAAAATTGAAGAAAAATGCCCCCATAGGAAGGAAATTTTCCGAAAAATGCGCGAGAATGAAGTAAATTTCCCAAAAGATTTTCCTTATGATTTTCCAAACATTGCCATTTCCCGAAAATTTGACGAAACTTTGCATTTACCGTGACTCATTAAGAATAATCTCATGGTAAAAGGTATCATCGGAAAAATCTTAGGGGGCCATTCCCCCGCCCCCACCTCACTGGATCCACCCCTGACTTTAGCATATCTAATTCTTTAATGACAAATACTATCATCAGTGCATAGTTTATTTGAAATTTTTGTTCACAACAAATGTTTGTATACTTACGGAAGCTATAGTTTGTTCAACAACTGTATGGGTGATTTAAACAAAATTATAGGGCTATAGTACAAACTATAAAAAATATGAAAAACATTTCTGTAACATTTTAAAACATTTTTTCCAAGTATGGTCTGGATCCAGCACACTATTATACAAGCCCTGGATTGTCTTGGAATGCATTCTTGAAATATACAGGTGTAGAATTGAAACTCCTGCCCGACTATGACATGCATCTGGTCTTCGAGAAAGGTATAAGAGGTGGTATATCCATGGTATCCAAGCGCTATGCTAAAGCCAACAACCCCTACGTCTCAGGCTATGACCCTTCTAAGCCTAACAGTCATATTCTCTACCTAGATGCAAATAACTTGTATGGTTGGGCGATGAGTCAAGCACTATACCCACGGGTGGATTCGAATGTGTGGATGAGGTGCCCCCGCTGGATACGCTACACCCGATGCAGAAAAGGGTTACATACTCGAGGTGGACCTTGAGTATCCTCAAGAACTACACGACGTCCACAATGCACACCCACTTGCACCAGAACATATGGAGGTACAGAAGGAGTGGCTGTCAGGTTACCTGCAAGCCTGGCTTTTGAATTCGTCAACTGAGGTAGAAAAGTTGGTTCCCAATCTCGGTGACAAAAAGCGTTATGTTGTGCACTACCGCAATTTACAACTCTACCTTTCTCTAGGTATAAAGTTGACAAAAATACATCGTGCAATTCGGTTCAATCAAAGCAAATGGATGGAGCCCTACATCAGCATGAATACAGAACACCGCAAGGAGGCCATGACCAGCTCTGAGAAGGACCTCTACAAGCTGAAGAACAATAGTGTCTTTGGTAAGACCATGGAAAATCTGCGCAAGCGTGTAGACGTCAAACTCGTGCGGACCTCTGAAGAAGACAGCTTCGACGGTGAATAACCAGCCCCGCGTTTGCAAGACATGAGATAATTGATAACGATTTATCTGCCCTATATATACACAAGCGTCGGTTGATGCTTAACCGACCAGTCTACGTTGGGATGTGTGTCCTGGACCTTAGCAAGCATCTTATGTGCGACTTTTATTACAATAACCTGAAGGAGCAATATGGGGAGCAGTGGTACTGCTTGAAATCCAAACCGAGAATGTGTATGATGATATGAGTTCTGAGTTGCACCTCTATGATACGAGTCATATCCGACAGACCACCCGCTCCACAGCACCACGAACAAAAAGGTACTTGGCAAAATGAAAGACGAATGTTCTGGAGTACCCATTAGTGAGTATATAGGACTTCGACCCAAAATGTATTCTATACTGAAGGAAGATGGAGGTAAAATCCGAAAAGCAAAAGGCGTTAAAAAGTATGTTGTAAAAAAATATAAGACATCAGCAGTACAAAGAAGCACCATATGAAAGCAAGGTATTTCGACATGGTATGAATTTATTGAGAAGTGAACACCACATTTTATATAGCATGCGAATGAATGCAACTTTCTTGTCACCTTTCGATACCAAGCGCTGGGTTGTGAGAGAAGCGTCCACTACTTTGGCCTTCGGCCATAAGGATATAAATACCAAATAATAAACAAAAATAAAAACATATTTTTTCTGTCATAGATTTTCAAGATGCATCAGGGTAGGCCAGAACCCCCCAACTCGTTTAAGGTGTGTGTGTGTATGAAAAACAGTAATCAAAGCGTTATAATAAGTGTGCCAGAACCTCAGTCCGCTTAGTGGAAAAAAAAAAAAAAAAACCACATAAAAAGTGTGCCAGAACCGCCCTTTTGTATACTACTTAAGCGCAGACCAATAGTTCACTAAACTTAACAAGATAACAGAGACAATGCAAGACCCTTACTCACCACCATGGGTGGGATTTTCCTGTCGAAAGTGAGGGGTCTGGGGTGGGGGGAGAAAGTTAAAAGTGGGGAACCGCAAAATCATGCTAAGATGCAGGCAAATCACCATGCGAAAAATACAGTTTCGGAAGAAAAGTGGAGGAAAATGCCCCCTTACCCCCTCAAATTTTGCCAATGCTCACCAACTCTAACCCGTTTACATTTCTCCTCCAATTTGGATGAAGTTGCAGAGAAGTGGGGGATAAGTACCCCCAGTCCTCCCGTGGGGCCACTTAGTACCCACTGCACTTACCACTGATACATCAGGTTAAGAGTCCTCATCCTCATCACTGGGTTGGTGAATATCATGGAAAATCCTGACAGCGACCTTTTTCCTGTATTTTCTTTCCATGTCTGAAATGTTAATATTAACAAAATATTTATGTATGCCGTATCCAGATATATAATAAGAAGCTGAAGGCAACCTGAGCGACAGTGGCTTCAATTTCCAAATAGCCTAGGTACTGCCACTGGCCATACAAATCATAGGCGCAGGCAGGCTAGGTCACATGTGACGTGACGTTGCCACTTGGCACCTCCGGCTCTCATTTAAGACCTCTGAAAGGCAGGATTATATTACTAACATCTCTATCTATCTGTACACGGGTATATACTTATGATTGATATCGTGAATTTACTCGAGCGAACGTTAGAAATTATCGACACACTGTTCCGTAGACGTATACGTGGTACAAGTACACATCAATAACGCACTACAACACCCAGGAAATCTGCTAATCAGTCAGCTGCTTAGGTAGACAAGCGCTGTAAATATTTGACTTGGAAATTCCGTATATTTTCTATTATTTGGTAATAAAAACATAATCAAGATACAATAATCATTTTTTGTCAAGCAATTACTGCATTTTTAATCAAACGTGAATCCTAAGTTAAGAACAAGTAAGTCTAACCGAACGTGCGTCTGAGTAGACTTCTATATACGAATATCCAATGCGGATTATTGTATATGCGCACGGTGTATGCACGCTCTAATGGGAACCCACTTTGCCTTACTCTGACGTCAAAATTTGGTATCTACCTTATCATATATCTGTGAGTTTAAGCGAAAACAGCGCCGCCTCAATTGCACTAATTTTCCCAAATAACTGAAAACCAAGGATTCCTCCACAACGTTGGTAACAAAGTCCGCCCGGGTTGGACCGAATAAAGGTGGTGGGATGAGTGCCCATACTTACTTTTTACCTTCTTTTAAAGAGTTGAAAATAAAGGACTTCGTCATTTGATATAATAACACACACCAGCCTACGGCTATTGCAGGGCTGGCGGAAGGAATTCATGGCAAGGGGGCAGAAAATCCAGCGAGGGAACTATTTCTTTGTGCCAAAAAATAATAAATGTAGCCTATGTAGTAGCTAATCTTGTGAGGGGATTTCGATTTATTTTCAAGCTTAAGAATGACTACAATATTTGCATATTACTTTTAAAAGGGCACCCCTGCCCCAACCGCCCCTTAGGGTACTTTCGGGGAAAGGGCAGTGACCCGCTGTCCATTCAGTGGTTCCGCCATCTAGGAGCGTCACTAAGGTTTGACGACTGGGCGTGCTGACATTTTGACCTGACAAATCTATGATTGTCCCGACAGAAATTCTCTGCGACGGCCAGACGGTGCACTCCAGAGTCGTAGGAAGGGGAACAGGCGTTTTTGCACAGGAGTGGATTTCACATTCCTGGTTGCATGTTTCCGCCCCGTTTTGGAGGTAATATTGGCAAGTTATTGATTAAAATTCATGGAAATGTTGGTAAACGTTTCTATTTTCCCAAAATTGAAGAAAATTGGATTTTTGGTCCTCAATCAGCAAGCAGATCAGTCAATTGTAAAATTTCGTCCAAAATTGCGGATTTTTGATTGAAATATGAAGATTATTTTGGCATAAAATGAATATTTTTGGCCGAAAATTAAGGATTTTGCTAGAGTTATGGTCTAGAAATGAATATCTTTGGTTATAGGAACAAGATATTTGGTCCAACATTGGATATTGTATAGAAGTATAATATAGTGGTGCCATTTATCGTACTGATTCTGATTAAACCGAGTTTTACTGTAGAATGATACGCTACTGCTAATTCCTTACCGACAAACAGGGCGAACAACAATATAGCTGATAGGTTATACAGTCTGGTTTGATCATCTGCGCCGACGAGACTTTATACTTCCCGAAAACTGCTAGGGAGATTTTTTACGATACACGGCATGATTTTTCCGACAAAACCGACAGAAAATTAATTCTGGGATGCTGCATCCCACACCCCCATAGTGACACCCCAGCTTTAAGCAAGTTTCAAATTATCCTAAATCAATGTATTTAAATGCACAATATCTAAGACAAAATATTTCAAAAACTATATACCATGTACAGACAGACAGATGTAAAGACTGAAAGCGGGTAACCTACATACAAAGGTATGGTCTGAAAAATTGATATGGCCTTTTTAGGCTAGATTATTATCATTTTTGGACTGAAATCTTTAATTTTAGTGCAAATAGATATATTTTAAATTTTGGTACAAATATCTTCAAATTTGGTACAAATAAATCTTCAATTTTGGTACAAAAATCTTTAAATTTGGTACAAAAATCTTCAAATTTATATATATATATATATATATATATATATATATATATATATATATATATATATATATATATATATATATATATATATATATATATATATATATATATATATATATATATATATATATATATATATATATATATATATATATATATATATATATATATATATATATATTTACGAGAGTTATACTTACCTTCCATGCTATAGATATGCAATCTGGTCACATGACCTGATTCTAACGCACTTTAAACCGATCTTAAAAACGTAGTTACCAGCCAGCCCTGACCTCCATATAACTTCTACTAACCCTCACTTAACAATCCACCGAGGCCTGAACGAGGGGGGAGACGGGCGGGATGCATGAAAGGTAAGTATAACTCTCGTAAATATCCCCGCTACGCTTAGCGCGGTAAATTTACTTTAAGTTATACCTTAGCTCCATGCTATAGATATGCAATCAGATTGCAACCGAGGATAGGAAGGAAGGGAGTTCAGGTCGCAGCAAAAAATCATTACTTTTTTATTTTATTTTTATATTTTTTTAGAGGCTGGTACTAAAACTCTCACTAATCTAATCCCGCCTAAAGGACGAAAGTCCTTCTCCTCTTAAGGATGAAAGACATCAGAGTGGGAAGTACTAAAACACAGTAAACCACTTCTAGTTACAATCAAGCCGAACAAGGCACTATTCGTTAACAGTAACTGAGGTAAACATCGCATGGACCTGAGTTAGAAACTCGGAAGATATGCCAGAAGAGCGTTTGGACACGATATGAATATCATAGTAGTATCTACAACAACGCCACAAAACGCACCGGGTTCGTCCACGAGACGGAACCGGCTAGTAAAAACGACTGGAAACTAGGCGTGTACTAGCTAAAACGAATTGAAGAATTCCCGGAACGGGGAAAAATTCGTTGGCGCGTAACTGCATAAAAGCACAAGTTAGCGGGGTAACACGAACTTCGCAAAGTAAGTCAGGAAAAAACAAGGGAAAAACCGCGATATGCGTTTTCCCGAACGGCGGCACCAGAAATTCCGTGAAAGGGGCTATGCCTCGAACTCGAGTGTATACCCTGGCCGTTCCATGAACAGTGTCGACTACTTGAAGAGAAAACTACTGGACGACCCATCGGAGGAAAACGTCTCGTGACACAGTATGATGAGATCTCCGTGTAACTTTCCAGTGGTCGCGAGTCAATGACCGTAGACCCAACTGGAAAACCTCGGTGGATGGCTGCAAGCTATCCCAGCCCGTGACTGAACCAAATCTGAGAAAGGGCCCCCTCCAAAACAGGGAGGGGGTTAGCAACTCCTCAGAAAGGCCTCGCTACGCCGGGATAGGCGGACTAAGGCCACACCGTCAAACGAAGTGCTCTGGGACTGAGATGCAGTTTGCCGGAGCCTGGGAAAAAGACAAAAGTCGTTCCTGACCGAGGCTCGTACGGGAAGTCTACAAGGTCTTGAGCAGCTGAGGGAACCGCAGTTGGTCGGGAAAAGTGGGTGCTATCGGTCGTACGTCTATACGTCGCCTTGCTTAGCATGCTCGGTGCTAGCGTAAAAGGCGGAAAACGTAACTCACATAGTGAGTCCTTTTGAAAATAAATGCGTTGACCCCGAAACCCGCGGGTCAGGAGAAAGGACCAGCTTCGATCGTCCACGGATGCGGACAGGTCTTTTGATCGTTCTGGTCACCTGTGGGAAGCACGCCCATCCTGTGGGGTTTCACTGAAGCGAGACGATTGTGATCGTGTTCTCGTAGTCCGAGGTGAGCGGTCTTAAGGCTGGCATAGTTCGTCCTACGCCGAGACGAGAGGAAGGATTCCAGAAACTCTTAAAGTCCGGTCCTATCTGTCCGAAAAGGAGACCACAACAGTTGTGTAAAGTCGGCGCGAATCTGAAGTGCCTTGCTCAGCACTAGCGGTAAAAGGTGAAAAATGCCCGGCATACTGCCTGTGAAAAAGGCCAAGTACCTGTCCAAGTTTCTGTCACAGGGGGTCACATGAAATGTGCCCCTACCTCGACCAAGAGGCATCCTCCCAAGGATGGAACTAAAACTCTTCCCATTAGAGCTTTCCGCTTCATTCTCTGTCCCTACTCGGAGCACCTGCTCCGTTGTGGAGAGAACCGGGGAGAGAACTGCCGAACGTCGGCGAACCGCCCTGAATGCAAAGCCGTTGAGCGGAAAGAGTCATTCAGGCTTATAGCACTGATACGTTAATACTAACTTAGGGTTAACGTACGTCGCACACTTTACGGGCTGTTAACTTTAAACTTTACTGATTAAACCAATGGTTAGCGAATTAAAAGGCACGCCGTTAATATAAAACGTATACAAAAAGGGGGTGCAAACCGTGTAAGGGTATGTAGCTGTAAGACGGTTTTGGGTCGTAAGACCGCGGAGCCGTAAGACATTGTCTACGGCTTCGAAGCGGTGTGTGAAAACTGTAGCAGTTGCGGAACCGCGTAGCCCTAGGCCACTCATATCAACAGCGAAACACTTATCTATGAAGTTGATTGGAAAATGTGTCAACGTACGACATAAAGTTGCAACATTGGAACTGCGGAGCCTATGGCTACGGATGTGGAGAAAACTAATACCGTATGTCTGTACGGGTAGTTAACAAACATGCCGTAAAGCCGCAAGTCGCCTTGAACTGCTTGAAGAAGGTGTTAAAGTATATAATGAACTATACGTGCCATTGTTTTTAATAGCTACCCTGATCGTGGGACTGTCTATCAAACGGCCACCTATGTCAAGAAAAGTATCCATCATGGAGTTGATTTTGACAGGGGTTTAACGTACTACGTCAACTGTATTAGTCGTTAACCCCAGCACTGGGGTAGAAAACACGAAAGAGTTGACGTCCTGTGCATACTACACGGGCCGTTAATTCCGTTAAACACCCTTCACCACGAAGCTGAGAAGCACGTAGCTACTAGGGGGACTAACGCTGTACTCAGTACGCATCCCCGTTAAGTAGTGTAGAGCCGTTAGGGATATACAAAGACGTCAACGTGACAAGTAAACTCAACTAGTCGTCCGCCAAGTTTGCCTCTGTTCACCACGGAGCAAACGACAAAACTAGTGGCTACGCGAGGGGGACAACGGGTACTGGTACGTGTCCCTAACGTAATAGCTATCAGTACAAAAGAACTGTCTGGGTCTACGATAGCGTTAACGTACTACTTCTGTTACATGAGTCGTTACCTTAGTATACTTCTATTCACTGACGGGGCCACTGAGTAAGTGGCTACGCGTGAGGGAGTAAAGTCTTACTCAGTACGCGTTCCTGTTGGAATAGTTAACAATATACTGGAGCCGTATGGAATACGGAGAAGTTTACATGCTACGCAAGCTATACGAGCCGTAAACTCTGTTTGTTTCACTACGGAGCTACGAAACTGGTAGCTGCGTGGGGACTACCGTCGTACTCAGTACGTGTCCTGGTAAGAATAACGGCCGCGGAAGTCTGTAGCTCATGGCTACTGGTCGCTTACCACGCAGTTGCGCTGCTGGTGTATGCCGTTAACTCCGTTCACTATGGAGCAGCGTAGCCGGTGGCTACGTGTGGGGGAGTGCCGTCGAACGCTAAAAGCGTCCTGGTAAGAATGACGACCGCGGAACCCTATAGCACGCGGCTATCGGTCGCATTATCCCAAAGTTCTGTTATCTGGATTTAACGTACGTTGTACGTTATCCCGTGTAGGTCCTGTGGAGGCTGTAACGCCACGTTCACCGGAGCCGTGTAGCTACGGAACTGTATGGACCTGTAAAGCCGTGTCCTGGACTCATAAACTCATGTCTTGGAGCCGTAGGGACCGGTACGGAGCCGTAGGGACCGGTACGGAGCCGTTCAAAGGGTCCGTAAAGTTGTGGTACTCCTGGGTTTACTGTACGGTGAACGTAAAACCGCGCTAATATTTTCATAATTTGAGCGGAATGTCACATTCGACGCGGAAATTATATTCATTGTAGTTCGAACGGTCGTGGAACTACATAACATGGAGAAAATAGCTCTCGTGATTCTACGCCTTTCGTGGAGTTTTCTTATCACCCGACCACTAAGCATCTTCGTAACCATGACTTGTCCTCCGTGGATACTAGTGAACGCGATTGACGTTCAACGCGAGCTCACACGGACGTGGAACTGCGGAGCATGGCTAACCAAGAAGAAAGTGCGTAACGCACCAACATACGGGGACTTGTCCTCCGTGTCCATGATACTGGTGAAAATTTTTGCGATACCGTGACGTTCAACGCGGAAATTTTAAGGCTCCAAAATTTCTGATCCTGCGGTTCAGCGGAGGGAAGCTTCCCTATTAGCTGTCGACCGGGCCGTACGACGGGGTTATAAATACCAGGCCCTTGGCGTATGGGTAACAGAGGGCTTAGACTCGGTCTTGCGCAGGCATCTTCCGGCCGACGTCCTTACACATACCCTGCCTCTGTTAACTGGACTCTCAGATTTGCTCGACGCGACAGTCGACCAACTTGCCCGAGCCTCCACTAAGACGGTCCGGGAGAGACGCGAGAATATTCTCCCTCTCCTTGGACTCTCTGCCGTCACTCAGGTGGACCTTCGGCGGTTGCCAGCTGAAGGTCGGGACCTATTTGCTGGTCACTTCCGAGATGTTCTGTCGCGCCAAGCTGGCCGCCAGGACGATCTTCGGAAGACTCAGAAGCTGTTAGCGAAGACGAAGTCTTTCTCTTCTCTTCCCGCTCGTCGCCACCCTTCAACCCCCGTTCAGCGGGGCCGGGGTGCGTCTAGCCAGCGACGGTTCCGACGTTGCCGTGACACTGTCACTGGGCCCTCTTCAGCTCCTCCTTCTCGTCAGGAGTCCACTTCGTGGACCAGCAGAGGGGCCGGGGCGGAGACCAGTCGACGCTCCTTGCACGTAGAGCGGGTACCTCTTCCCGAGGGAAGGGGAAGGCCAGGGCACGGCGTTTTTGACCCACCCCGACCCCCCCGCTGAACGGGGCTTCAGTCGGGGGGCGTCTACAGGAATTTTCAGAGGCCTGGGAGAGTATCACCACCAACAAGTGGGTGCTCCGAACCATTCGGCAGGGTTACCGTCTAGAGTTCACGTCTCCCCGCCTCAGGGAGGGTTTTTCGACCCACTCCCACGCCTCGTCTGGGCGACCACACCGAGTTGTTGAGGTCAGAAATCGGGGAGTTGCTGGCGAAGAACGCCATCACCTTCATCCCAAACCCTCCCAGGAACCTCGTAATGTCCACGTTTTCCTGGCCCCCAAGAAGGGGAACAAGTGGCGCCCGATAATCAATCTCAGACCACTCAACAGGTTCATCCGACCGTTGAAGTTCAAGATGGAGACTCTTCGCTCCATCCTCCCTCAGTTGACGAGGGGCCTGTGGGCCACCTCCGTCGACCTCGCGGACGCATATCTCCATGTGCCGATGTTCGAGGAACACAGGCGTTTTCTGGCGTTCCAATTCGAGGGAATGACGTACACGTTCAGGGCGTTGCCCTTCGGGCTTTCGACTGCCCCCAGGGTCTTCACCCGGATTACGAGGGTTCTAGCGGCCTTCTTACGAAGGCAAGGCATCAGAATCTTTATGTACCTCGACGACTGGCTGATCGTTGCGGTAGACGCAGCCACCGTCATACTGGTGGCACAGGACTTAGGGTGGGTGATCAACCTCGCCAAGTCCAACCTAGTTCCGTCTCAGACTCCCACTTTTCTGGGGGCGGTCCTGAATTTTCCTCACGGTCGTATTCGACCGACGGAGGAACGGATCCTTGCCGTGAGGGCGGGAGCCGACGTCCTTCTCAGGGAGGACGAGATCCAGGAGCCTTTGGATCTTAGCCAGGTCCCTTCTGTCTTGGTGCATGTTGAACAAGGTCACGCTCCAGGCGGTCCACCTGCCAGGCACGGAGAACACGATTGCGGATCTGTTGTCCCGCCTCCGGGGAGCCCCCACAGAGTGGGCTCTTCTCCCGCGGGTGGCCGAAGCGATCTGGTTAACCTTCGGTCTCCCGGACGTGGATCTGTTCGCGTCCGTGGACAACCACAAGCTACCAATTTTTTGCGCTCTCACACCCGACTCGAGAGTCTGGGCGGTAGACGCGTTCACGATCAGGTGGACCCACTTCGTGGGCTACGCCTTCCCGCCGTTCGCTCTCGTGCCTAGAGTACTGAACAAGGTGGTGTCCGATCAGTGTTTCATGTTTCTTCTGGTGGCTCCCAATTGGCCCGGCCAACTGTGGTTCCCTCAGCTGCTCAATCTTGTCGCAGGTTTCCCGTACGAACTTCCGGTCACGGACGAGTTAGTCTCCATACCGGGTTCCGGCGAACTGCACCACAATCCAAGAGCGCTCCATTTGACTGTGTGGCCTCTATCCGCGAATCCCTTGTGTCGCAAGGTCTTTCGGAGGCGGCTGCCCAAGTGGCGGCCTGTAGCCGGAGATCTTCTACTTTGGGCATGTATGCTTCCAGACTCGGAATGTTCCGAGACTGGTGCCGGGATAGATCGGTTTCTCCGCATACGGCGCCTCTTGGTGACGTAGCGGACTTTTTGTTGGTCCAGTTTAATCTGAATAAGGTTCAGAACGGCCATAGCGGCTACCCACCGGGGCTTCCTAGACGGCTCGACTGTCACCGACGCGCAGCCTCTGGAACGGTTGATTAAAGGTATGTTCTTGCAACGGCCTTCAGTTCGGAACCTTGCTCCCCCTTGGGATATGCAGGTGGTCCTTGAGACTTTGGCACGGGCTCCGTTTGAGCCTCTGTCGGATTGTCCTCTCAAGGAACTGACGATCAAAACTGTGTTTTTACTCTCCGCAGCCTCGTCTAGGCGGAGGGGCGCTCTTCACGCGCTTTCCCTCAAAGAGGGTCATATTCGCTTTGAATCGGGGGGGGGGCGTTCGTCTCGTGCCCGACCCGGCCTTCTTAGCGAAGAATCAGACGTTCGAGTTTTTACCGGAACCTGTTTTCCTTCCGTCGCTCGCTACGTTTTCTGACACGACGGAGGACAGGGTCTGGTGTTCCGTTCGATGTCTCAAACACTATATCAAGCGTACGCAACCTTTTCGGAAGGACCTTATTGCTCTTTTCGTGTCCTTCCAACAGCCGCATCACGCTGTCTCGCGTGATACGATTTCACGCTGGATTGTTCAGGCGATCACGTATAATAGGTCCGCGTTGTTCGCGGAACGTTCGGTTCAAGCGCACCAGGTACGAGGCATAGCTGCGTCCATTGCGCTTTTTGGTGGGGTTCCCCTTCACGAGATCCTTCGTGCTGCCGTGTGGAAAACGCCAGCCACGTTCGTCTCAGCTTATCTGGTGGATATTCCGGACTATCAGGGCGGAGTTGCACGGGCCGTGCTTTCTGGAAGACGACCACCCCCTTCTTGAGGTGGGTGTTCTTTTCTTATTCCCGTTCTCTCGTTCTTTTGAAGTTGTTTACGTTAATTGTCTTAACATTTTCTCGTTCCTTCATTTTCACTAACGTATAATTTCGGCCGTTGTTCGGGCTCTGGTTATTTCGTTTGTTTATTCTAACGAAACTTTGCCGTTGTTTTGGCAATTCTTCTTTCGTTCTATTCCAACGGAATTTTTGCCGCTTTTTGGCGCATTTCGTTTCGTTTACGTTTTACTAACGCGGTTCTGTTGTTTTCTGCTTAGTTTACCTTTACAGACGGTTTGTTCACTTCATGCTTTCTGACCCGCTCCGGTCCTCTGACGAACTTGGTGTGTTTTCGTCATGCCGTGTTGAGCGTAGTTTACAGTTTGTTTCTGTTCACTGTCGGGTTGCGTTTGCGTGTTTTTCACGTATGTGTCACCATTGTTCTGTTGACGTTTTACCTCAGTTATTCTCCGCAGGGTGTTCTCTGTTTCCTTGCTATAGCTTGTAGTGGGTTGCTATATCTGATAGTTCCTATTCGGAGGTCTTTCGTCCTTACGAGGAGAAGGTTTTTCGTTCCTTACGGGGGTTTTCGACTAAGTGCGAGTGCAGTACCAGCCTTAAAATTAAAAAAAAAAAAATGTGTGCTTCGGTCTGAACTCTCTTCCTTCCTTTCCTCGGTTGCAATCTGATTGCATAATTATAGCATGGAAGGTAAGGTATAACTTGAAGTATATTTACCCCGCTAAGCGTAGCGGGGATATTTACGAGAGTTATACTTACCTTCCATGCATCCCGCGCGCCTCCCCTCTCGTTCAGGCCTCGGTGGAATGTTGAGTGAGGTGGTACAGAGGTATTATGGAGGTCAGGGCTTGGCTGGTTACTGCGTTTTTAGGGTCGGTTAGAAGTGCGTTAGAATCAGGTCGTGTGACCAGATTGCATAATTATAGCATGGAAGGTAAGGTATAACTTGAAGTAAAATATATATATATATATATATATATATATATATATATATATATATATATATATATATATATATATATATATATATATATATATATATATATATATATATATATATATATATATATATATATATTCACGCTTTTATTTCAATCTCTGTTCTATAAGAACACGTGAACACTAGATCGATGATTTATTTTGCCCCAATAGTTGCTCAAGTTGGATACGCCACTCTTAAAGTTCCTGATCCCTCTTGTCAGTGTATATGTTAATCACAATGGGGCACCATGCCCCTACTTAAATGCCAGGGTACCATGTCCCTATCTTCTCAATCCATTCCATAACCGTTTCGAAGAGAAACTTAATTTACTGATGAATAATTAAAAAATATCAATCGAGTGATATGTATAATGATCTTACCTCTAATTTCTCTCCAATATCATCCATACAATTTGGCGGCAAACTCTTCTTGTTTTCTTTGGCCATTTCCTCCAAGAGTTTTTTCGTTCGCCCCAGCCTGCCTTTTGAAATCAACCACCTTGGAGACTCAGGAATGAGCCTATCACAGAAATCATGATCATGAAAATTAATTTTCCATTTTGTATAACTACTTAACACCACCAACCCGCAATTTGGAATTAGGAACGTATAGGCCAGTAGTCAGGTAGGCTTGAAATGGCAACCATACACTACAAAACCCGAAAACCAAAGGCTGTGAGGTTCCGACGCGCAATATAAATTTTAAGTTTGAACTATTGAATTTATGTTAATGCACAATGGGCTCAAAATAACAATGACAACCAAATAAGTCACAGTTCTCACAAGAATGGAAATCACAATTAATTAATTTAACCATTTTATCCCATTAACATGTATACACTTGCTGACAACATAAGTATTTCAAATATGAAACAACACAGAATATGTGGTTGTTAAAATATGAGCATTTTAAAATTTTAACCTTCTTTTGTCCACTTATTAATATGCATGACATCGCTGCCAAAAACAACAGGGCACATCTGCAGTCCATGGAAAATCTGTGTACCACATATGACCTAAATCCCACGTATCGCTCTTGAGATACTGTGTTTACAAAACTCTCTTCAAAATGATCATGTTTAGCCCCGCCCACTACACATACTGATGAAATTCAATATTTTGGTATCAGTATCATACACCAGCTAACATCATTATTACACTAAATATGAAACAAAACAGAATAAAAATAATACTAATGAAATATACACATTTTAAGATTTCATATGCATGGCATCGCCACCAAAAACATCAGGGCACATCAGCGGACCATGGGCTATTCATGTACTACATATGAACTGAAACCATAGTATAGTTCTTAAGATACTGTGTTTACAGGATCTTTTCAGGAAAATCATGTTAAGCCCCGCCCACTATGACATTAAAACCGAAAAACAATAGGGCACATCTATGGACCATGGGCTATCTGTATACCACATATAACGAATCCGGTGTATGGTTCTTGAGATTTCGTGCATACGAGCTGGGTGTCATATGCATGTTAAGCCCACATGCATGTTGAGCCCACATGCATGTTGAGCCCACATGCATGTTGAGCCCACATGCATGTTGAGCCCACATGCATGTTGAGCTCACATGCATGTTGAGCTCACATGCACGCCGGGCGTCAGATGCACGCCGGGCATCAGATGCATATGCCGGGCGTCAGATGCATGCCGGGCGTCACATGCATACCAGGCATCACATGCATGCCGGGCGTCACATATGTGCCGGGCGTCACATGTATGCCGGGCGTCACAGGCATGCCGGGCGTCACAAGCACACCGGGCATGCTGGGCATGCAAGCATGCTAGCAAGCTGGGCATGCAAGCATGCTATCATGCTGGGCGTGATAGCATACTGGGCGTGCAAGCAAGCTAACATGCTGGGAATGCAAGCATGCTGGGCATGCAAGCATGCTAACATGCAAGCATGCTGGGCTTGCAAGCATGCTGGGCATGCAAGCACGCTGGGCATGCAAGCACGCTGGGCATGCAAGCACGCTGGGCATGCAATCATGCTGGGATGCAAGCATGCAGGGCATGCAAGCACGATGAGAATGCAAGCATGCTGGGCATGCAAGCACGCTGGGCATGCAAACACGCTGGGCATACAAGCATGCAGGGCATGCAAGCATGCTGGGAATGAAAGCATGTTGGGAATGCAAGCGTGCTGGGCATGCAAACATGCTGGGCATGCAAGCATGCTGGGAATGCAAGCATGCTGGGCATGCAAGCATGCTGGGAATGCAAGCATGCTGGGCATGCAAGCATGCTTGGTATGTAATCATGCTGGGCTTGCAAGCATGCAAGCATGCTGGGCATGCAAGCATGCTGGGCATGCAAGCATGCTGGGCATACAGGGCATGCTGGGCATGCAAGCATGCTGGGAATGCATGCTTCGTCCGTCCGACCGTCCGCCCGCCGCATCGGAAACAAAAAAGAAATGGTCAAATTTGACTAAAACATGATCAACTATTTGAGCTATGCATTGATCTAATTATCTTCAAAATCGAACGACAAGTTTGACTTATGGTCAAATTTCTAAAAGTGGCACTTAGTAAGTGTTAGGCTCCACATTTGTTCAACGTTTTGGCCAGGGATGCAATTAAGAGTTTTGAAATAAGAATCAAATTCAACAATATAAACTCGGAGATTTTTCCTATGCAGCCCAAAAGCCAGTATACAAGTATCCTATATGATTGTCATTTTAAGTATGGTCCAAAGAGGTAGCCAAGTCCTCGCATTTCTCCTTAGCTCACCTGGGTACATTCGTTGGGGTCCAACAGTATATAAAACATGTAAAAAACAAAAGAAAAACGAAAGTAGCCATTATGTGGGGCTTTGGGTGTGGAGCACGGGTCGGGGGAGAGGGGGTTTGTGGGGTATTGCACTGAGGACCCTACTACACATAATATTTGGGTCCTTCTGCAGATTTGGTGTTAATCAGGCCTATCAAGGTCAAGCTAATGAATGTTGGTTTGACTGTTACCGACAGAAAATCACGTCTAACTATCCATGATTATGAACTAGGAAATGGAAAACAACAATCCTCCCTCACCCCGTAATATAAACACCTTCACCATCCCGTAGTGCCATCGCTTGCTATCTAGTAGTGCCATCCCCTCTTACATCCTGTAGTGCCATCTCCTCCCCCATCCCGTAATGCCATCCCTCCCCCATTCAGTGATACCATCCTCTTCACCATCCCGTAATGCCATCCCTCCCCCATCCAGTGATACCATCCTCTTCCCCATCCCGTAATGCCATCCCTCCCCCATCCAGTGATACCACCCTCTTCCCCATCCTGTAATGCCATCCCTCCCCCATCCAGTGATACCATCCTATTCCCCATCCCGTAATGCCATCCCTCCCCCATCCAGTGATACCATCCTCTTCACCATCCCGTAATGCCATCCCTCCCCCATCCAGTGATACCATCCTCTTCCCCATCTCGTAATGCCATCCCTCCCCCATCCAGTGATACCATCCTCTTCCCCACCCCGTAGTGCCATCCCAGCCTCTCCCACCTCGTAGTACCATTACTGCTTAAGGGTAATAGAGAATTCAACGTACATATGGATCTGTTCAGAAGAGACAATCCAAAGGCGAAATTGCACAGGGTAGGGGGATAAGGCTTCCTATCATTACTGCGTTGTCAGATTGTTAGCAGATTTGCATTACGCAAATCGTAAACTAAGGACAAACAAAACGTAACCAGAGAGGTACGCGTCCACCAGAGCAGTAGCTAGAACAGGAAAGTGCCATTTATGCAGTGGCACTCCTTTGTTAAGACAATCATTAAAACATTTTGAACAAATAAACTATTAATTCGTTTTAGTTTACAAAGAAATCAACCAAGGCATGCAAGGGAAAAAACATGGGGAATTAATGAAGACAGAATTTGTGATAATTTTAGGTACATTATTTGAATTGTTCATTTTTACATTCATATATTGTACTTTAAAAAAATAAAAAGATGTTTGGATTAAGTTATAAAATATGAACATAAATACTTACGGAAGAAGTAAGATCAGCAAGGCACAAGGAACCGTAATAACTATTTGAAAATTGCGCCACTCACGGATGAAGTAAGCGAATACAGGTAGGAGAATAAGCCCAATTGAAAAGGAGTATTGCACAACGATGCCAACGAAGACACGATGACTGGGTCCTACTAGCTCGGCAACTTTACATGTGAAATAACAAACAGCAGAAGTGAATTTGTTTAAGATTATAATTGAATTAAATTGAAACAATGAGTGAAAAGTATTACAAAACAATAAGTGAAAACATAGCAACATCATGTCATTGAAACAATAATGCATCAAGTCAAATTAATTGATGGGACGTTTGAAAGAATTAACAGATGATTGGCGCGTTGAGAAAAAAAACCCCCACATTTTCCGGAATTAATATCATTTGTGTGGTGATTTTTTCTATATAAGCATAATTTTGTGATTGTGCACCATTCCCACTTTTGACTTTGCAAAACCCACTTTTGACTTTAAGCAAAACCCGTGTATATTCACCACACTGAGTGTATCTTTGTCCCAATTCAAAAGATGGAAAGCTGCAACGGAATTTCAGAAGAATTTCGATTTGACAAAAAATGGAATGTTATAGATAAACAATGTAGTACAGTTTATGCCTGTCATTAATCTTTAAAGGTTCCACGATTGTAAAGTCAATTCACAGAACGCAAATCACCCAGCTCCCCCGCCCCCAATTAACCCTGGGAGGGAAAGCCAATTAGCACAGCAAAGACAGGCTCACAGCGTTTCATCATTTTGTCGATCAATTATGGACCAAAAATCTTCCATTATGGCACCTAAAATTATACATTCTGACATCTATTGCAACTGAAATTCTTCAATTTGGCAGTCTGGAGTGACTGGGGAATTAAATCATATAACTATGAATTTCATTTTTGTTGCTTTTCTTGTCCGTGATGACTATTCAGAGACTTCATGGGACCGACTTCATGGCAGCAAAAGAATGACTGTTTGGGAGCTGTTATAGGTAAGTCTTGTCGAATTTTTGTTCTTCCCGGCATCAATGGATGGCCAAAATCTCGCTAAACTCCGCTAATGTCTTACTCATTAAGAGAAATTATAAAAAAAAAATCTGAAGTTATTCGCACAAACGGATATTTTAAAGGTTCTACAAAAATTCTTCTAGATGAAAATAAATACTTGTGACAAATTCTGTTAAAACGATTTGTACGACATTTTTTTTCTTTCGTAATCTCTTATAAGTTCACCGTAGATTTCACCTATAATCCTTCAGTAATCAAAGAAAGTAAAATCGTTCACAAAAAAATATTTGTTTCGGTACTATCAACTTCTCAACTTTTACTGCTCTCGCCTTACATTTTGACAATCACTCCCTGACGCTGAGAGATGACACGCATACTTAAAATGAAAAACCAATCAGTGTAGAACATGCGCAATGATATTACCAGTGGAGAACTTACACCATAAAATTTGCATAAGACGTAATTACCTCACACCAATAGTACTAAGAGGCCCCTATACAGACCCTATGGGTGTCCCCAAGAGGCGTCCCACGTTCCCCTTTGGGATCTGTATACGAGCCTCGTATTGGGTACCATACCAACGCAAGTCGTAGACGAGTCTGTCATCTTTCGCATTGCTGCTCTATACAACAGGGTGTCCCCCCAGGGACGTCCTTAACACCTCCCTAGGCATAGAGAACCCCCACCCCAGGGGCAGCGGTTTTTAGGAAATCGTCTGAGGAGTGTTGTTGAGGTCATTTGGAGTGGTTCTGATCAATTTATGTGATTTAGGTAAATGTATCTAGGTTGTTAGTACTATGGGTCTATATGTTTTCTATACCATTGAACAAATTATTATAACCTGTTTTTTGTTAATGTGTTTACATGTTTACATGTTCAGTTATTATTAGATCCATTATCTTAGGATTATGCAATTACTTTTTGTTCTTATTATACACTTATAGCTTTTATTTTTGAGGGGGTATTCGTACCTGCCCCAACCAACATAGTGTACCGTAGGCGGCAACAATGGTTGTGGTAAGATCCTCATTCCGCCCTTGTAAGGGGACTACTGAAAATTAGGTGGTGAATCTAAAACCCATAAGGTAGAGATGTCAGGTCAGGTTGGATGACCCGTTTGTCGTAGACGAGCCTGAGGTTTGGTCACTACTGTACGTGGGCCGATGAGACCCAGAGTATTATATATATATATATATATATATATATATATATATATATATATATATATATATATATATATATATATATATATATATATATATATATATATATATATATATATATATATATATATATATATATATATATATATATATATATATATATATATATATATATATATATATATATATATATATATATATATATATATATATATATATATATATATATATATATATATATATATATATATATATATATATATATATATATATATATATATATATATATATATATATATATATATATATATATATATATATATATATATATATATATATATATATATATATATATATATATATATATATATATATATATATATATATATATATATATATATATATATATATATATATATATATATATATATATATATATATATATATATATATATATATATATATATATATATATATATATATATATATATATATATATATATATATATATATATATATGTACTGCAGTTACTAAAAAATATGTCATACTCAGGTACCATTTTTAGCATGAAGTACTCCACCCCCAACAAGCTTTTTATATGATAGGCCGCCGGCGCCCACTAGCGGCCGGCCCGTATGCCGCTGGCAGGTCGCGCGCACGGCGGGTCGCGCGCACGGCAGGTCGCGCACACGGCAGCTCGTGCACACAGCGCTTTGCGCACACGGTACTTCGCGCACACGGCGGGTCGCGCACACGGCGGATCGCGCACACGGCGGGTCGCGCACACGACGGGTCGCGCATACGGACGGTCGCGCACACGGCGGGTCGCGCACACGGCGGGTCGCGCACACGGCGGGTCGCGCACACGGCGGGTCGCGCACACGGCGGGTCGCGCACACGGCGGGTCGCGCACACGGCGGGTCGCGCACACGGCGGGTCGCGCACACGGCGGGTCGCGCACACGGCGGGTCGCGCACACGGGGTCGCGCACACGGCGGTCGCGCACACGGCGGGTCGCGCACACGGCGGGTCGCGCACACGGCGGGTCGCGGCGGATCGCGCACACGGCGGGTCGCGCACACGGCGGGTCGGCGGGGTCGCGCACACGGCGGGTCGCGCACGGCGGGTCGCGCACACGGCGGGTCGCGCACACGGCGGGTCGCGCACACGGCGGGTCGCGCACACGGCGGGTCGCGCACACGGCGGGTCGCGCACACGGCGGGTCGCGCACACGGCGGGTCGCGCACACGGCGGGTCGCGCACACGGCGGGTCGCGCACACGGCGGGTCGCGCACACGGCGGGTCGCGCACACGGCGGTCGCGCACACGGCGGGTCGCGCACACGGCGGGTCGCGCACACGGCGGGTCGCGCACACGGCGGGTCGCGCACACGGCGGGTCGCGCACACGGCGGGTCGCGCACACGGCGGGGTCGCGCACACGGCGGGTCGCGCACACGGCGGGTCGCGCACACGGCGGGTCGCGCACACGGCGGGTCGCGCACACGGCGGGTCGCGCACACGGCGGGTCGCGCACACGGCGGGTCGCGCACACGGCGGGTCGCGCACACGGCGGGTCGCGCACACGGCGGGTCGGCGGCGGGTCGCGCACACGGCGGGTCGCGCACACGGCGGGTCGCGCACACGGCGGGTCGCGCACACGGCGGGTCGCGCACACGGCGGGTCGCGCACACGGCGGGTCGCGCACACGGCGGGTCGCGCACACGGCGGGTCGCGCACACGGCGGGTCGCGCACACGGCGGGTCGCGCACACGGCGGGTCGCGCACACGGCGGGTCGCGCACACGGCGGGTCGCGCACACGGCGGGTCGCGCACACGGCGGGTCGCGCACACGGCGGGTCGCGCACACGGCGGGTCGCGCACACGGCGGGTCGCGCACACGGCGGGTCGCGCACACGGCGGGTCGCGCACACGGCGGGTCGCGCACACGGCGGGTCGCGCACACGGCGGGTCGCGCACACGGCGGGTCGCGCACACGGCGGGTCGCGCACACGGCGGGTCGCGCACGGGTCGGCGGGGTCGCGCACACGGCGGGTCGCGCACACGGCGGGTCGCGCACACGGCGGGTCGCGCACACGGCGGGTCGCGCACACGGCGGGTCGCGCACACGGCGGTCGCGCACACGGCGGGTCGCGCACACGGCGGGTCGCGCACACGGCGGGTCGCGCACACGGCGGGTCGCGCACACGGCGGGTCGCGCACACGGCGGGTCGCGCACACGGCAGGTCGCGCACACGGCGGGTCGCGCACACGGCGGGTCGCGCACACACGCACACGGCGGGTCGCGCACACGGCGGGTCGCGCACACGGCGGGTCGCGCACACGGCGGGTCGCGCACACGGCGGGTCGCGCACACGGCGGGTCGCGCACACGGCGGGTCGCGCACACGGCGGGTCGCGCACACGGCGGGTCGCGCACACGGCGGGTCGCGCACACGGCGGGTCGCGCGGGTCACGGCGGGTCGCGCACACGGCGGGTCGCGCACACGGCGGGTCGCGCACACGGCGGGTCGGCGGCGGGTCGCGCACGGCGGGTCGCGCACACGGCGGGTCGCGCACACGGCGGGTCGCGCACACGGCGGGTCGCGCACACGGCGGGTCGCGCACACGGCGGGTCGCGCACACGGCGGGTCGCGCACACGGCGGGTCGCGCACACGGCGGGTCGCGCACACGGCGGGTCGCGCACACGGCGGGTCGCGCACACGGCGGGTCGCACACGGCGGGTCGCGCACACGGCGGTCGCGCACACGGCGGGTCGCGCACACGGCGGGTCGCGCACACGGCGGGTCGCGCACACGGCGGGTCGCGCACACGGCGGGTCGCGCACACGGCGGGTCGCGCACACGGCGGGTCGCGCACACGGCGGGTCGCGCACACGGCGGGTCGCGCACACGGCGGGTCGCGCACACGGCGGGTCGCGCACACGGCGGGTCGCGCACACGGCGGGTCGCGCACACGGCGGGTCGCGCACACGGCGGGTCGCGCACACGGCGGGTCGCGCGCACGGCGGGTCGCGCACACGGCGGGTCGCGCACACGGCGGGTCGCGCACACGGCGGGTCGCGCACACGGCGGGTCGCGCACACGGCGGGTCGCGCACACGGCGGGTCGCGCACACGGCGGGTCGCGCACACACGGCGGGTCGCGCACACGGCGGGTCGCGCACACGGCGGGTCGCGCACACGGCGGGTCGCGCACACGGCGGGTCGCGCACACGGCGGGTCGCGCACACGGCGGGTCGCGCACACGGCGGGTCGCGCACACGGCGGGTCGCGCACACGGCGGGTCGCGCACACGGCGGGTCGCGCACACGGCGGGTCGCGCACACGGCGGGTCGCGCACACGGCGGGTCGCGCACACGGCGGGTCGCGCACACGGCGGGTCGCGCACACGGCGGGTCGCGCACACGGCGGGTCGCGCACACGGCGGGTCGCGCACACGGCGGGTCGCGCACACGGCGGGTCGCGCACACGGCGGGTCGCACACGGCGGGTCGCGCACACGGCGGGTCGCGCACACGGCGGGTCGCGCACACGGCGGGTCGCACACGGCGGGTCGCGCACACGGCGGGTCGCGCACACGGCGGGTCGCGCGCACGGCGGGTCGCACACGGCGGGTCGCGCACGGCGGGTCGCGCACACGGCGGGTCGCGCACACGGCGGGTCGCGCACACGGCGGGTCGCGCACACGGCGGGTCGCGCACACGGCGGGTCGCGCACACGGCGGGTCGCGCACACGGCGGGTCGCGCACACGGCGGGTCGCGCACACGGCGGGTCGCGCACACGGCGGGTCGCGCACACGGCGGGTCGCGCACGGCGGGTCGCGCACACGGCGGGTCGCGCACACGGCGGGTCGCGCACACGGCGGGTCGCGCACACGGCGGGTCGCGCACACGGCGGGTCGCGCACACGGCGGTCGCGCACACGGCGGGTCGCGCACACGGCGGGTCGCGCACACGGCGGGTCGCGCACACGGCGGTCGCGCACACGGCGGGTCGCGCACACGGCGGGTCGCGCACACGGCGGGTCGCGCACACGGCGGGTCGCGCACACGGCGGGTCGCGCACACGGCGGGTCGCGCACACGGCGGGTCGCGCACACGGCGGGTCGCGCACACGGCGGGTCGCGCACACGGCGGGTCGCGCACACGGCGGGTCGCGCACACGGCGGGTCGTCGCACACGGCGGGTCGCGCACACGGCGGGTCGCGCACACGGCGGGTCGCGCACACGGCGGGTCGCGCACACGGCGGGTCGCGCACACGGCGGGTCGCGCACACGGCGGGTCGCGCACACGGCGGGTCGCGCACACGGCGGGTCGCACACGGCGGGTCGCGCACACGGCGGGCGGGCCACGGCGGCACACGGCGGGTCGCGCACACGGCGGGTCGCGCACACGGCGGGTCGCGCACACGGCGGGTCGCGCACACGGCGGGTCGCACACGGCGGGTCGCGCACACGGCGGGTCGCGCACACGGCGGGTCGCACACGGCGGGTCGCGCACACGGCGGGTCGCGCACACGGCGGGTCGCGCACACGGCGGGTCGCGCACACGGCGGGTCGCGCACACGGCGGGTCGCGCACACGGCGGGTCGCGCACACGGCGGGTCGCGCACACGGCGGGTCGCGCACACGGCGGGTCGCGCACACGGCGGGTCGCGCACACGGCGGGTCGCGCACACGGCGGGTCGCGCACACGGCGGGTCGCGCACACGGCGGGTCGCGCACACGGCGGGTCGCGCACACGGCGGGTCGCGCACACGGCGGGTCGCGCACACGGCGGGTCGCGCACGGCGGGTCGCGCACACGGCGGGTCGCGCACACGGCGGTCGCGCACACGGCGGGTCGCGCACACGGCGGTCGCGCACACGGCGGGTCGCGCACACGGCGGGTCGCGCACACGGCGGGTCGCGCACACGGCGGGTCGCGCACACGGCGGGTCGCGCACACGGCGGGTCGCGCACACGGCGGGTCGCGCACACGGCGGGTCGCGCACACGGCGGGTCGCGCACACGGCGGGTCGCGCACACGGCGGTCGCGCACACGGCGGGTCGCGCACACGGCGGGTCGCGCACACGGCGGGTCGCGCACACGGCGGGTCGCGCACACGGCGGGTCGCGCACACGGCGGGTCGCGCACACGGCGGGTCGCGCACACGGCGGGTCGCGCACACGGCGGGTCGCGCACACGGCAGGCCTCGCAGGGCCGCACATGCTGGCGGCATACTGCGCAAATAATAATAATGATATAATCTTAAGATGGATCAAATAATAATCATGAAATATTTAATTACATACACAAAAATAGGTTATGATTAATAAAAAAAAAGAGTATAGGATGCTTCAACTGGCCCTGACCTCCTTTCCCTGCGGGTATTAAACGAAGTCTCCGTTGTTGTTTTTTAAATTGAGCAACAATAAGTGGTGTGGTGACCATTATACCTCCACTTTTGAGTGGATGATACTAGGGTAAAATATTCTGGGGGATATATTGGTCCAGGTACCGTAGTGACGAAGCCGTACACCAAAAACTACAGGCTCGTCCTCAACAAATGGGTCATCCGACCTGACCGTCAACGCTACTCTATGGGTTTAAATTCATCACATTTTAATTTTTAGTAGTCCCCTTACGAGGGCGGAAGGAGGATTCTATGTACACTTAGTTGGTTGGGGCAGGTACCACTACCCCTTCAGTAAAAAAGTTATAATTGTATAATAAAGGCCAGACAAAAATAATGACATAATCTTAAGATAATGGATTAAATAAAAACAGAACATGTAAATACATTAACAAAAAAGTCAGCGACCAGATTCTAATTTGATTAAACAGCTGCACTGTCTCTGCAAAATATCTCTGCAAAATTGGCAGAGAACAAAGGTTATTTTTGTTCAAATGACCTAGTTCGATCTATCTAAAAACTAAGTTGATAATTTCGTGGGAATCAAAATCTCTCTTTGTCTGATGCCGCTTTAAAGGGACAACATGCACATGATTAAAGGCGAGGATAGGCTATGCTCTGGCTATATACGACATTATAAATCCTACAAATCGGAACCCAAGTACTCCCCATCTGAGTCCAGGCGCCTGGTGCGTGAGTGCGGCAAAATGAAGCTATAGACCGCAATCAGGAGTCTTAACACCGGACTGGAGTCCTATTCGGCCAATACAGCATGTTATGCATAATCAAAAGTTTCATCAATTTTCTGCATAACAATTGATTTGACCGCACGTTCACCCGTATAGATTCTCAAGCTAAATACGCTACTAGATTGTGCACAAGGTTATATGTAAGGAATGTATATGCTTTTTTTTAATAAGGATGAACAAATTATGGGATCACACAGCCAAAACTGAGTATATGCAATTCAATTAATAAAAATAATTGAATTCTTCAAGGAGCATTTGAAGGATATATAAAAACGGAAACTCACTTATGATAATAGCATTGCTCAAGATACCATTTGCTGAAAACACTACCAGGAACCGGAAAAAAGCGTAGAACCAGAAATTTGGCGAAACTGCAACTAGGATACCGGAGATGAAAGTTGGGATGACTGCAAAAACTAATGTCCAATAACGTCCGATACTGCAAAATGTAATTGAGAAACGTTATATACCTTTTTATGATAATAGTCTGGTAGTTGAAGGGGTGAATCATGATTTTTTTTTTTATGTCATCATTGGAAGCGGAATTGTTTGTAGAATAACATATCCCAATTCGCAAAATTCCATTATCTTGAAATTTTTTGAGGGGCGTTTAAAGTTTTTGTGCAGTTTTGCATAGACGGATTTGAAAGTCATTCAAATTGTATAGTTGTATAATTGTATAGTTATCGCTATAACTTAATTAATATATAAATAATGAAGTAGTTGTATTACACCAAGACCACATAATATACACACATGGGCTGGTTCTCCTCTCCTCCCACCCTCCCAGCTATGAAAAAACCACATAGATTTTTAGAGTACAAATTTCCCAAGAATAAATTCTATCATGCTGGAACATTTAAGTCTGGATGAAGAGTGAAGGAAGAAGCTACATAAGACTTGGGATTGTTTTCAGCAATTAAAGTCTCTAGGCAGTGGTGGCGCCAGTGAGTGGTCAGGCATGCACCCCTGTCATTGGGTGCACTTTGATGTCGTCGGACTAAAAATCTTAATTCGCCGATCTGATCAGGGGCCCTCTCACCCGACGACTCGCATCGCAATAAATTTGACCCGACGTAAAAAATTCACGTCTTTATAGACGGACCTAATACGTAAAGGACCCCATGGTAGGGGAGAGGAGTGGGGTCAGGGACGGAGCCTAAGATGATTTTGACTTATAAATGATAAAAGTAATGTAATTAGGTAAAATTTAAGAATGAAAATGTATTTACTCAAAAGCTAGACAGCTTTATTTAGTTGTATAATTAATGTAATTCTTATATTATAATTGTTTAAAAACACTAAGTTGCCCTTACCCCCATATGCGTACACCCTGCAACAGAGTCACCCAGCCACATAATAATATATGGGGGCTGGTACACATGCATTGGCATGAGTTTCCATCCCCAGTGTGTGTCATTCAAAAGAGTTTGTTGGTTTGTTTGTTTGTCTGTCATCAAGATATCTCTTGAACTGATGATTGGATTTGGTGGGGGTGGGTGCTGAACAATAACTTTGCGCGAATGAAGATCCAATCAATCAATTTTCTGGAATCGTTCTCTGGATTCAATGAAAATGAAACAATTAGTTTCTGCAATGAATGGGAAATGATGTAATGTGAATCCTGGCTGAATAGAGCTCAAACAATGATGCTTCACTTGAATAAAACTGAAAACAATGGTATGGCCTTGGAAGAAATTCAGTCAGAAGATAATCTTCAAGAGTTCAGATTACAAATATTAATTACAGATCAAAACTTGAGGATGAATCTTGGTGGGCCTAGGATTTCTGAAGCATATTATATTGTGTATGAGGTAAGGGGTTCAAATTAATTCTAAAATTATTCTAGACGTGTTCGAATTGCAACGGGGCGGAGGTATGCGCTCTAAAGAGTGCTGATATTATTTTTTTCCCATATGGTGGCAAGCAAGAAGATTCAACAACATTCGTGGGTGACTCGCCATATGGCCAAGGGGTGGCAATTTTCCCTCATAAATTTCTTGATGATGTTACTAAACTAGTTGATTCTGGTCATAATGTGGATGTTATCTATTTAGACTTCGAAAACGCATTTGATAAGGTTCCGTTAGGCAGGCTCATGTTGAAAACAAGAGAACAAGAGAGCTTGATGTGGAGGGAAAGTGTGCCAGTTGGATACATTCTTGGTTAATTGACAGGTCACAAAGAGTTGTTGTTAATGTATGGCTATCGCATGGTGCTTCTTACTCCGAGTATGAAGTCTAAACATATGAGCAGTCAGCCCATAGACGATGTTTAAATATAAAAAAAAATCCCAACTTAGTGAATGTAGTGCGAAGTGACGCAAACCTTCGAGCCTCTTCGACCCCTCGAGTGACTCAGACTGCTCTACCCCTTGATTGACTCTCAACTTGACCCCTAGGGCATTCTGTCATCTGACGCGTCCTAACCTGTTGAGTCGGTTTAGGGGGTCGACTACGACCTACGAGTAGAGTTACTCGCTTTACCCCTCGATCAACTCAATCAACTCTATGGGCTACCAATTTATCTACTCCACCCTACCTAACCATGTCCCTGTAAACTCATCAGTGCTGATTGATCCTTGCATAACGAGTCAAGGAGGGCTAAACTGTTCCTTGTACAAAAACAGTGGTGGAGCTTTTACACAAAAGACTTTTCTTTTAAACATCATTCTAAATTTGAAAAAGAGGTCAGTTTCACAAAGCTATAAGCTACCTATGTCAATTTACGCATATGTTGATGCAATTCTTGACATTTTGTTTTGATGAATTTTCGCTTCGGCTAAGAAAATGACATCTAGCCTAACTTTGTACGCTGAGAAGATTGGTAGTGGCAGCCTTAGAACACGGAAATAAAATGTTCTGACTTTGTACGCCGAGCAGATTGGTAGTGGCAGACTAAGAAAACGGCAATAAAATGTTGTAGCGCCATGTACGCCTGTCAGATTTGAGCAAAACAGAATTAGAACCCGGAAGTTAACCGGGAGTCAAGCACAGACAATCTCTTTATAAGTGAGATAATCACCGGCTGGTTGGGCGGAATCTTAGTTGTAGCCTTCATATTACCATGGAAGATCCTATACGCATGGAGATACTATTATCTCCATGCTATACGGTACATTACCGAAACGTTAAAAGTTTGCCAAAAGTTCCAAGTTTGTACAAAAAACCTAACTCTGAAATCGAAGCTCTTACAGTCTTACCTCGTACTTCACTACGTATTATCGTGTGATACGTAGTGAATAGTGCGGGCAAAATGGGTGTATGTACAGAGTTAGGACTTTGTTATCGACAAAGTTAGAACATTTTTACTTTCTTGTATGTTAGTGTGTATGCATGTTGTATCATTTTAATAATCTTGTACAAATCCGAAGTAACATTGACGGAATGGGAACTAACCTCATCTCCGCGCTGTATGGGCAATCAATGATAGGACTCGGCCTAACTTTGTACGCCGAGCAGATTGGTAGTGGCAGACTTAGAACACGAGAATATAATGTTATAACTTTGTACGCCTGTCAGAGTTGAGCAAAACAGAGTTAGAACTTGGAAGTTAACCGGAAGTCAAGCACATACAGATATAAGTGTGATGACCCCGACTGGTTGAGCGGATTCTTAGATGTGGCCTTCATAATGGAAGGTAACTAAATAGTGCGGGTAGTGTTTATAGCTTTATTTGCGTTATTTTGTTTCCATAGTTACAAAGATTACATCGAGATAGCAAAGATTCAAGAAATATTCCCATGTTTTTTCATATCCTTTTATAAGAAAGAGAATATGTTTAGAAAAATTTTGGTACAAAATCATGTCGATATGTTACTCCTACCAGGGGATATTTAATATTGTTTACGAAAAATGTCAATAAACGAATAGGACATCACAACAACACTATCTCCCACGAAATGTATGTATTTCATTAAATTCTATCATCCTTTTGAAAAGAAAACCTGCTAGAAAAATAAATTGATGAAAGTTAGGTATTTATATACATTGCCAAATATATCCTACTTCAAAAACTTTGGAAAACTGTTTCTAATCATACAGAAACAACCAATTAACGTTCAAAGAAATGCATACTGGCAGATTTGCAATAGATTGTCTCTATTATTAAAACACTAATTCATCATGTTGTACAAACCTTCAAAATGCATTTGAGAAATCTTTAAAAATCCTTATCTCCTGAACGGAATATGACATCAACCTGATTTTTGTACCAAAATGGCTCTAAAAGTATGCTCTTTCAAATAAAGGTTTACAAAAAAAACCATGGGAATATTTCTTTAACAGTTACAAAGTTGTATTATAGTTTACGCATAAGTTGTTCATAATCATATTTTCGCATACATATTAAAGAATATTTGTATTGTAAAATTGTACATGTTCATCATCTTATTCACTACTCATATTATTGATTACCAATACAGTGCGGAGATGAGAATAATTCCAAACCTGCCTTTTTTTATTGCATCAGTGTCAAAGTTAGGTGAAAAATTCCATTCAAGTTTGTACAGTTTACCGTGGTAGAGTTCGGACAAGCTTAGAACAGAAAACAAAAACCTAACTCGGATTCAAATGTTCTAACTTTGTACGCCTGGCAAAGTTGAGCATAACACAGTTAGATTCCGGAAGTCACATTAGAAATGGCTTTGCTTAAAACCAGGAACACTTCGACCAGCCCTCATAAAGATCAATTCCGCTGTAAAAGTAAATTTTGCCCCCCAGTAAATTTTGGCCCCCCCCCCCAGTAAATTTTGGCCACTCATTAAATTTTGCCACCCAAGTAAATTTCGCCCCGGCCCTCATTTCCTAGGGAATTTGGCTCTCCAGCCAATTAAGCCGTAGTCATCCAGTGAATTTGGTCCCCCTCATAGTCAAAACGGTCCGCTAGGAAATTTGGGTACCGGCCCTTCTTTCCAATGAAATTTGGAGACAACAACTTGTCCACCTTTTGCAAGAAAAAACCCTACTTCTGACTTCACACTAAATTCTACTGCTGTTTTGCATAAAGCACGCCGTTGTTTTCTTTAGTGTATTAGCTTATCACTTCTTATTACTTTTTAGCTTAACACTTCAGTCTGTCAGTGCACAAAATCAATTGAAGGAACCGTACAGTCACACCAGTAAATTACCTAGTAAATCAGCCCAAAGGGACCAAATGAGGTAGGGCAAGTGGGTGGTGGGGGAGGGAGGAGGGGGAGGAGGAGGGGGCAAAATTTACTATCACACCTGGTCGAAGTAAAAGTTATCTTTTTCTTTATTTCCCCAAACCACAAAAATGTGATTTGGTCAACTCCATACAAGCTCTTCAATGAACCATGTGATTGTTTTCCACCCAACAAAAAAAAAGTTTTTATGAAGGGCAGCAGCATCTCCCAAGGAGTATGAAGAGTCCTTTGAAGCAAAGCTAATCTTGTTGAATGATGCATAATATGAAGTCTGAAATTTGCACAACAAGTTTTTAAGAAGTGTCTGTACTAATAAAACCGGAAATCAACCTCAAAAATTCTCTATATAGGGGGCCTAAGCGTGGTACCACCCGGATGGTTATCTTCCTACTGTGGTGTAGGGGTTATCATTACTGTAGACCACGAGGCCCTGTGTAGAAGCTTTTTGGTTCAAGCCTGGGTTGGGTAGACACGTCAGTGTACCACAACTGGTTATCAAAGGCCGTGGACATTGACTTGGTTGTCGATGTGATGTCTGTCCGTACGTCGTACCTGTGTTCTCGTCCGGGTCGTATTAAGCGTTTCGTGATAGCATTGTTACTATCATAACCGAATACGCAGGCGACGACCCCGTCATTGTAATTGTGTGTTCACTCGTCGTCGTCAGATGGTTGGGCGAAATCTCACATTTTGTTTTAAGTATGCCATGGATAGGGACTATACTGTACTGTACGTACAGTACAGTACGTACGTACGTACTGTACTATACCCAAAACTATATGTCTGACTTGTTCAACGAAGTAAATCCCGCTCTAAAGTACGAGTTTAGAATCTGAGGTTATGAAATCACAATTAGTCTGATTTCAGTTATTCCTACGCAAGTGATATCAAAATTTAAACTTAAATATCTCCTTAATGCAATAAGATATTTTAATGCTTTCTTTACCATTTTAATTCCTTTGAAGTCCTGTTTTATATAAGATAAACTCGTTTTACTACTGAACTAATCTATTGATGGGAGTAACTCGTTATATCATTATCCAAGTCTCATTTTCTTGTCTTCTTTTAACAATTTCCAGCTGTCCAGCAAACATTGGGTTTTGAGGTTTGTGTCCGTAAAGTTTAAAAACACAATGAGAAATCCACACATTTTGATCATCCTTAACATTGATAAAACGTGTTTTTCCTAGCATACAAAACTTTGTTAAACAGCAAAATACATATTATAGAATACTGCTCATAAACATTAATGTTGCAAAGCAAAAAGCGAAAAAAAAAGCGATTGCAAAAACTTTAATATTTTCGCTAAAATAATGCTTTGATGTATTCATTTTCAGCCATCTTGTTATGAAAGCAGAGCGTTATGCACAAAATTACATTACAAAATCCAATTGTTATTTAAGCTTTCTTTGATGATCATGTCACCTAAGTGTTCATTTTTTGCAATAGAATCTTACCATAAGTTTGATATCTTGCAACCATGATCTCCTTTAATTGGCTTATGCCACGCCCACAAAAGGGGCGGAAGTCTATCATACAAAAATCAAAGGTTCGGACATCATACTACACAACAATGCATATGCATATATGGGGGGGGTGGGGTCGGGATCATGGACGTTTGCATGCAATTGACATGGTTGAGCTGATTTGCCACATTAAGATTTAGGAGGAGAAAGTATTATAATTTCACAGAAAGAAACATTTTACACTTATTTGAAAATATGACAATCTGACAATGATAGTTTGGAATCAAAACAAATTGATGGTACACTGAGGCATTTAAGTTTATTTTCTGATAGGCAAGCAGCATATACTGATATATATATGCATGTTACAAACAAATTATGCTGGGGAGCATAGGTGTAGAAACTGGGAGGGGGTGCTGGGGTACGTGCCTCCCCCCACTTCCGAAAAATGACAAAAGTACCCCTTTTGAAAATGAAAGGGCCCCCTTTAACAACGGTGCCCCTCAATTACTGTGACAGTCCCAATTGTAGTTAACTGGCGACTTTTGTCAGTCCCATGTACAAGGGAAATGTGTCCCTTTCTAAAATTGAAGTGCCCCTTTTACTTTACTTGGTCGTTTTGGGCTCACTTATTCTATCTACAGATCGGGATGGCGGACATGCATATCACTTGAAAAGTGCCTCCTAAGAAGTCGTGCCTCACCTCCTTCCCCCCAATCAACTTTTCGAAAGCTTCCTACACCCCTGCAAATATGCATGTTTACAAAAAAAAAATATGTTGGGGAGATTTTGGGAAAAACTGACAAAAACTTACACATCACACAAGGTTCCATAAACAATACATCCAATAAGGATTCCGGCGAAGGACGCGGACTGGGCCAAGTTTGTGAAGGTTTTCTTATCGCAGACTAGGTCGAACTGTGTACGAAAAACAGAAAGAGATACAAAAAAAAAAACAGGGCGGGCGAAGCAGTTGGACATTTGGCCCAATAAAACTTTTAGTACTGATCATGCTGTTGGGAAAACCTGCATATTTTAAAGGAGAGCCTGATGAGGAAATTGAAAATAAATGCTGAAATGAATATATTCATATATGACTTGGAGGGAAATTTTCTTTCTTTTCTAAAACAGAAGAAAGGGGAAGAACTATTTCTCTTATATCCCCCATTAATCCGGTGGGACCGCCTCTGCTTTGGGGATTCAGGTATTCACCGTCTAAGGTTGCCATTTTTGCCATCAGTGAAAATTGATTTAAAGAAGCACTAGACCGAAAAGTGAAGGCGCTCGTTTTTGCGAATTTCACCGACGATTATTCACCACAGGTCAATAAACTTCATGCCTCCATAGCCCACAGACGACGTGAGGGCAAAGGTCACTTGAATATTCAAACTAACCAGAAAATTGCTATACCGTTGCGTGCTAGATAAGTATTGGAGTCTTGGGAACCACCTAAAAATACGCCGTCACATTTCAATCTAGTGCTCCTTTAAAAACAAAAGCCACATGTGCTTACTCGTGTCTTTTACGGGGTTCTGTGTGTGCATGTTAGGCTAAGATTCAACAGTATAGCGTAACTTTTTAGGGGCCGAGGAAATTATTCTATTGCCGGAAATTATGAGAAACGTCGGGAAATAAGTTAAACAATTCTATGTTTAATTTAAAGGAAATCGTTACGCGCAAAAGACTTTTCTTATCATTTACGGCTACGAGAGCGGAATTTTTTTACAAGGATCGGGGATTTTTAGATCACAAATCGGAGAAATAAAGAAAGGGAAGGTCCTTATATGTAAAGGAAAATTGTTTTATCTCCACTTCTAACAAGGTCTACCCATGCGATACGTATTTAAAGCACGTGTACAGCTCATTATCTAGTCATGCGCATGCCATGACCGTGACATGACGTAATATGATTACTCGGCTAAATCCCAACTTACATCTGAAATAATTGTTGTTTTGAAGAGACTCTGATCATACGTCCATCCTTCATCGCAGTCAATCACAGATAAATTGCTAGGGTCCAATTCAATGTCAAATGTGACATTTCTCAAATCATATTTCTTGCAATGATTTAAAGAGGCCTCCGTATTTTGAGGGGTGGACAAATCCCTCTTCACTTCTGCGCATTCCGAGCTGCTAAGGTTGTAAGTTGCGCATCTAGCATTGCTCCAATGAGACACAGCGCACCAGTGATCGGTCGTTCCTCCTAAGAACACCTGTAATTAGGAAAGAAAATTATTACAACTTGAAATATTGTCAGCAGACGTGTTTATCTTCGGATGATTACGAGGCTGCACACGAAAAGGGTACAGGTCTGAAGAGAACTTACACTTTCTACTACGTCACTTGAGATAAGAAGTGATGAAAAATAATCTTTAGATCTTACGAATGCCCAAACGGCAGACGTGAAATGGAAGACCAATGACACTTTTTAAGACGAAGACATATACCATAAAAGCTTTTGTGGTATGGGTATGTCGAGCAAGGGTAGCAAGCGATTTGAACAACAAAGAGAGCAATTCACGCAGTGTAACTTCCTCCTCCTCACAATATTCTTACCCCCGGTTTCCATTGTGCGGTGCCGACGAGTAAAGGTGAATCACTTCGATGCACCGTGGTGCACTGGCGGCCTTGGAATTTAATCAATTTATTTTATCTAAAGCTAGGATGAATATCAATTGATACGGGACAATATCAGTCCGGGAGCAACCCGAAAAACCGGGTACTTTGAAGTACCCAAAAAATTGGGTACTTTTAGGTATTACGTCATCGCATGAGCCTATACATTTGACTAGCCCATACTAAACTATTTAGTAAATAAATATTCAAAACTTTTTGACTCTGCTTTTTTTTAAATTCGTCGTCGTTTTGAAAAAATCAATCAAACAGATTATGATTTAAACTTGTTGCCTATAATCTGTTTGATTGATTTTCTCAAAAAAAGCGACGATCAATTAAAAAAAAGCAGCGGCAAAATGTTTTGAATATCTATTTACTATTTATCTAAATTAATTCACGATATCCATTGAAATTTTGGACAATCCGGAGTGAAAAATGAGAAACCTCATACGTTTAATGTTGGATAGTCAAATGTGTAGGCTCATGCGATGACGTAATTAAAGTACCCAATTTTTGGGATATTTTAAAGTACCCAGTTTTTCGGGATGCTCCTGGACTGAATATGGTGGATATGGTGGTAACATGGCCTATTTTCACCTATCGTATTCAGTCCGGTTCGTACTCCCGATATTCGAGACATTGGGACATGCGCAGTAGATGTCTATTCAATAATGAAGCTTCGACATAGTCTTTGGTTTAGTCGCTTTATGTGTGTATTATTTTTTAACACTCCGTTAATGATATTTATTACAATGTTAGTAAAAAATAATCCCTAAACCAAAACTTCAAAATGTGTTTTCATAAAATCTTGTTTAAACGCGACTGCCTAACGGTAACACATAATAAAAGGTCAACACTTTTCTTTAAATTTCTCGAAAATTCCAAGGTAAATTTTAAAAGCGCATGATGAAAAGATAATTCATATGCCTTTATTTCATATGGTGAAGAAAAATTTAAACCCTTCGCAGCTGATTCTGATATGATTCTTATACAAAATTTGAATTTGGATAGATGCATTGTGGGTTACCTCCGTAAAGAATTTCCTGATCGGGACACCAATACTGTTCTTTTGATTGGGAGTACGAATCAGACTGATATTGACAAGGGGTTTGATTTTTAGATAATGCATGTCATGTCTGCATGTAGAATGCAAATACATATTTTATATCCGAAAAACCTCAACCAACGGTGATGGTGTTATACGCAGAAAGCCAGGGGAGCTTTCCCCTTAATGTATCAGTACACTTGCCCACTTGGGAACCCTCCTCCGACCCCACTCACCCGGATAAACTACAATTCGAATGTATACAGTTCCGAGTAATCTATGGTGACGGTATCGTAACAATATGCATGATATAACTATTCATATAACTATTAATAACTTACTTATGCCCAATATGAAAAAGAAAGAGTAAACACGACAACTCGAACGACAAAGCTATAGTCTATAGTCAGATAGTTATCAAAGTCAAAGGGAAAAGAGGTGGAATTATACATTATTTAAGAGTTCTACGAGAATGGGGTGCTTTTTAGATACATTTTGAATTATGTCACTAAAAGTAATACAGTTACGGGCAGGATGGATGAAGTCCCCAGTCACTGTAGATTGTCTGATAGACGATCTATAAACAGAAGTTGAGTTACTATGATCTGCACTGTAAAAACAATCCGTACAAAAACGGTGGAAGTCATGGCAGCAGTTTTTCCATTAGAAAAATCATAAATTTTACGGTAACCGTATTCCCCAATGCGAACGTAAATTTTAGTTTGACCGTGAATGCTGGACCGTAAAATTTAAGTAAACAGTAAATGCTGGACTGTAGATTTCAAATACTCTAAATGCTGGACCGTAAAATTTAAGTAAACTGTAAATGCTGGACCGTAGATTTGAAATACCGTAAATGCTGGACCGTAAATTTTAAGTAATCCGTAAATGCTGGACCGTAGATTTAAAATACCGTAAAAGCTGGACCGTAGATTTTGAATACCGTAAATGATGGACCGTAGATTTAAAATACCGTATAAAATAGTAGCAGTTTTTCCATTCAAAATACCGTAAATTTTCACGCTAATCGTATTCCTTAATTTAACTGTAAATCCATCGTAAATGCTGGGCAGTAAATATTATGCTAAAAATACAAAAATGGAACTTGAAAACATCACACGCAATAGGTTTAGTCGAGAAGCTTTATTTTTCACTCAACATATTTAAACAAACATAATACATTAAAAAACTACATAAAACATACTACACTTAGCACACAACATTAAACATATAACATCGCATTTTACAACCCAACAAAACCCACCATTATCTAATTAATGATCTGAAGCAATGCGTCACCAAACCACAAGGCTGATGGTAATAAATGATGGCGACATTCAAATCTACCAATGAACAGCAAAAGTAGCAAAACCACGATGGTTTGTGGTTGTGATCTTCAAATATTGAATTGTTGTATGGAAACATCTTTTCATTCTGGTGTACCCTACTCGAGAAAATCACAATATATGAGATGTTTTAAAAACGAAATAACCCTGAACACTTCTGAAAACATTTTAACCATACAGACCCAATAGTAACATATAGTTTGACGCACCACAACAGCAGTTTCCCTGAAACTGGAAGCATTTAGATCTATGAATTACCCAAACTGATCTAATGATTGTTTTTCTGTATTTCTCTGTGAATTGTTAGTCTCACTTAGGTAAACTGTGTACATGCACACCCATAAACTGGCTACAAATATTCTTTCATACAACTGACAAGTGTATACATTTTACTCAGTAATATCATCATTTGATTCGGAATCGTCTCCTTAAATACAGAGAACTTAGTTTTTCGTGTTTACAGGGTAAGGAAATAAGTTGGTAGTCATTGGACTGTTGGAAGTTTGTTGTTTTGGTGATGTTTCATATCCGTTGCATAATGACCCATAGCACTTTATTGACATGATGAATCACTGAAATTTAGTGTTGCTGGCCATATTTTCAATGAATACGCACTTTGGAAATTCAAAATATGTTTTCTTCCCGTATTTTCTTTCAAGCCGTTTTTGTTTAACTGGTACAGCTGCTACAAGTTGCCTAAGTTTATCATTAATGCACACACTTTAAGGATATTCGTGATTTTGTCGAAACAAAAATATTTATCTCGATAAGTAAAATATCAAGCTTCTGTGAATTCATCATGGATAAAATGAGGAGAAATAAAAAAAATCATATTGCTCACAACAAAAACAATTATATTTTTCATAAAATAAAATAAAATTTAGATCTTTAGGTGCACAAAATTCGCGCCCACCTAGACAGGGAAAGTTTCGTTGACTTCTCTGTGCAAAGATAACAATGATCTCAACCTTTTTTTGAGTAACTCTGGTTTTCCTATACAACCTCCAAATGTTACCTTGTAGCTAGATTCAAAAATTGAATAGGCTGTTATATACGCGAAATTGTTTCACAGAAGTAGAAAAACATGATTTCTTGACGAAATTGACTCAAAATGCTTAAACAACATGAGTATCGCGTAATCAGACTAACCAAATGTACGATTGACGCGAGTGTACTTATGTAATTGAAGGTCGAAAGATCCGCCGGCTATATTCAAAAAATCTACTTTTGTAGGTGTTACCCAAACATTTTCTTAGTTTTTAGTCTTTTCTCTAAGCATGTGTACCAGAAAAAAAGTACGCAAGCGTAATCCATGATCATCACATGGTCTTTTTACTGTACACTGCCAGACATTTAAAATGCGCCTGCGCAATCGATCGTTCACGTTCGCACAGATGCATTTCTGTGCGTGACACTGCGTGTTATCGTTTTTAACGTACGCGAAAACAACATAGGTCGAAATTTGATTTTCTTCACCAGTTTTTGACATATTCTCAAGCAAACTAAGTTTCTATTTTCAAGTGAGATTGTATAAAACATATTGAAGTTAGATTGTATAAATTTTCATATATGTTGGTGTTTATTATGATACTAAAATTTAAATTTTTTGAGCACATGTTCAATCCCATTGGCTTTTGCTTCAGCGTGCGTTTTTATTTTTTAATGGGCGCTTTCCTATATCTACAATCAGCAAACTTTGTGGAGTGAAGCAGATGAAGGTATAGTTACTGTACTTAGCCCACCATGTTACCGCTTTAAAATTAGTTTAGTGCCACCACCCACAACATCACTCTACATGTAAAATATATGGGTGTCCTCCATATTTGGAGGAAATCAACAAGGAGAAGATGGCGGTCGTCAGCTTGCAAGTTAGAGTGTAGTGATAAGATAGTCTAGGCTACCAGACCTAGTCAACTTCGGTGTACTGTGCTTCAAGCCTCATGTTTCTCTTACCGGCCTCACACAGTCAACTACGACCCAAACATAGACTATGGAAATTTAACTTGCCATTGATTCAACTTTAGCCGCAACGAATCTTATGCGCTCTTTCGGTCACTTTTTTTTATAGTATTTTTCTACATCTTAAAGAGGCGATATCGTCATATGTGCACAATATTTACAATTCCTTTCAAATTTATTGATTGGTTGAAATTTTGCTGCGCGATTACTTGTCTCATATTGCAAGGTATATAGTTATTTGAAACGCCTCTCAAGGTCACTACACGAGTTGGCACAGATGGCTGCGGCGATCATAACCAACTTTTTTTCAAATCGTGTCGTGAGTTCGAGCCCCGGTAGAATCGTTTATTTTGACTTTTGCTTTCATCTTCTCCTTTTTTTGTTCTCAGTAATTTTCATTTGGTGAAAATCATTGTAGTATTATAATACCAAAATTTCACTCTCGCCTTCTGACAAGAGCGCATTGAAAAAAACAAATAAGTTCTCGTCACAGTAACGTAATGCGCTGTGTATGTAATTCTGAACACACAACGTACATGCTAATGTCTGGCTGTACTGTGTGGTACAAACAGACAAAAGATCGGATCTTGCCTCCACAGCCTGAAGTAACGTCAAAATATAGTATCCCCATTTTTACCGTATTTTACTAAGACGAGCCTCCCTCTTTAAATTTTGCTGAAATTTTTTATTGTTTCTTAAGGTTTAAACTTTCTAGGTCTAGGCCTATGTCTTTATTTGAAGTCTTCTAGTAACATCTTCCTTTACAAATGGGTAGATGTTCGGCCAAAATGTACCTAATTTGTGTTACGGCTAGTGTACACAAAGTCAACAACCTAGTGGGCGAACGTAAAAACTTCAGAGGATATACCCTGGCAGTATAACGTTAGTCCTTACCACATGATTTACTACAAAATACCATGAGTAGATCCAGCCTGGATTTTCAGTTCACCTTATGAAATTTGGTTTGAAGAATGATTAAGCCTACTCGAGTTTAGCTTGAACATCATGATCATCATACAGTAACTTATGATTTTTTACTTCCATACTTCAGTAACGTTCCTAACTTAGGCCTACAATAAGTTGACGCAGTGCAAAAAAGTCAAATGCGTAGCCTAGCCTATCTTATTGACATAACACACTATAGTGAGATAAACAGCCCACTCTATATGCCCTACAATGCTACACACTACTCGCTATATTGTGTACAGCCGATGAATATGGCTACAGTACACAGTCGTATGTTATCTAACTAAGCACACTGTATTACAGGAAAATGTAAACTGAATGAAATTCACATTAATTACTATAAAGAAACCCAGTTGCAACAGTTTTCACTTGTTTATACATGTGAGATAAGAACGTGTGACTTGCTACCAGTGAAAGAGATTCCGTAGATATTTGGCGATGGATTGATAAATGTGACAAGCAATGCGGCGCAACAATGGCGTTCTGCATCGATCTAGAAGTTGGTGATATATAGCGCGCTTCTTAATGATATACAGGTAGGCCTAACTAAGAAAATGACGTAATGCGATTTCGTTCGACGTAAAAATTATGGTCAATACCGTAAAGTGCTATTTTCTTAGACAGTTAGTGATTATTTACAATCCTGAACAGTAAAAACTCACCCTGAAGTCTCTATCTCAGCTTTAACGGTCAAAGACCGTTGCACGCAGAATACCGTTTTCACCGTAAGGTTTTAAGGTTATTTGTGTGTAGAAATTACGGTTTTTTTTTACAGTGTGAAACCTACCAAGCTCTAGAGGGGACATTGTTAAAAATAATTGTATTACGTACGTACGTGATAATAATACGTATGTACGTAAAAATATCACGTACGCACGTGATGATAATACGTACGTACGTAATAATGATATCACGTACGTACGTATAAGGAGGTATTACGCGCGGACGTGATAATAATACTGTAGCGCCGGCAGGTTTGATGCCTTGTCTAAAACGTACCTTTGTGTATTGGACTATATAACACAAGGATGGGTGCTTACGTTATTGTGTTGGTAAACTTATAGTGTGGAAATCAGCTGACTAACCAGGCTAGATTTATAGTTTGCTTTGATCCAAATCATATCTAATTTGTTGAGGGTTATTCCTTAATAATCCTTAGGAATGCGAGAACTATTTACGTATTTGATTATTTATTATCTGAAGATGTATCATTATAATTCTTCTTCTGTGTCTGTCGAGTCGTAGACTCGCCAGAGCCTTTGCAGATGACCATTGATAACTTTGAATCAATGATTGTATACATGGCTTGTTTACTACAGAAGTCACGTGCACTAAGAGCAGCACTGTGATAGGTGTAGTAACGGTCTAAAAGCGGCGAACGCTTTTATTTTGGGTGAATTCTTTCCTTAGACATCAAAGGAAACATACCGCTGTACGAGTGAACTTTAACAATTCCCGTCCTTCAGCAACGCTTTAAAACTGTTCGGGCGTTATATTGGTGGCAAGACGGTGAAATACAATCTAAATTGGTGAAAATTCAAGCTAAATATGGATCCAGAAATTCCTAATGAGCAAATTAATGATGTGTTCTCCTGATCCTGAAAATCGACTTCAAAGGAGCATTTGCTGCTGATACAATATCGAGGGTGTTGAAAAATAGCGAAGATAAGAATGCTGAAATAAAAGTGCCGACTGCAGTTACTGAAATCAACAAATGGCCGTGAAGGTGTATGCATGGCGTCAACTCCAGCTTTGAATCAAGCAGATAGACGAGGTGAATTGAATGCACTTTGAGGAACAGTCAGAAAAAAAACTTGGTATTCCAGAATATTGTTGCGATGTTGATGATAGTGGTGTTAGTGTTACGCAATCAACTCCTGTGTTTGGAGAAATGTAAGTTGCAGATCAAATCGGAAGTCACGCAGATGAATATGATTTTGTTTGTGATGTTCCTGTGAATAATGGTCGTCAAGCTGTGGCATTTGCAGATACAATGAATATCGAGCTGCAGAGACATAATTATGATGAAAGCAGACATGCCGTTGGCACTAATGAATACAGTTATGGCTGAAATGAATGCAGTTTTGGTAGAAATCAGTGCAGTTATGGCAGAAGTACCCGTAAACAGTTTAAACCTGAAATTGGGAAACCCTGAATCAGTCCAACTGAATATGATTGCTCCGACCCCTGGAAAAATTATCTTGTACAGTTCAAGATGATTGCTGATCTAAATGCATGGGGTGAGAGCTCGTGTGCATTATAATTGCCAGCAAGTCTATAAGGAGGCAGTGCTCAAACTGTGTTTGGTGACTTAGGTGTAAGCAGACGCAGAAATTATTGAGCACTGGTAGAAGCTCTCAGTCGCAGATTTTGGCTCTGAAAATCAGTCGGAGTTATTCATAGCAATTTTAAAAAATAAAACAAGAAGGTCCGATGAGATTCTTCTACAGATGGCGCAAGATATAAGAAGACTGACAAAACAGGCATATCCTGATGCATCATATGAGATTTTAGAAGCCTTAAGCAAAGATTATTTCATTGATGCTCTTGTCGATAGTGACACTCGTTGGCGTGTTTTTCAATCCAGACCACAAACTCTGGATAATGCTGTCGTAGTTGCAGTGGAACTTGAGGCTTTCTTAAAGGCTAAGAAGCGGACCAATTTGCAGAGAGGCGTTCGCGCAGTGCACTTAAGCCAAGAGCAGTCACATGACATTTCAAGTATTGCGGCAGGTGATATTGATATGCAGTCGCAGATTCTGCAGATGTCGAAGGAGTTAGGGGACACTTTGAGGAGAGGATTTAGTGACCTTAAAGCCCAGCTTCATGGAACACATAACAAGAATCTCCAGACTCCCATGGAGGAGGTGGCCAATAACCAAAGTAGACAAAAACGAAGAGACCACAGGACTTCGACAAGGGAGATTGGTCCATGTTGGAATTGTGACGGAATGGGACATCTTAGAAGAAACTGTCCAGAACCCCAGAGAAAGGTGAATGGCCGAACCACTATATAGGGAAGCTCCAAGTAGTCAACTTCAAGGCCCGAGCTTGGCGTCGTTGGACATGAGGCCTGTGGTGTCTGTTAGGGCTGAGTCTATGTGCAGTGATAGCAGTAGCAGCTTTGTTGTAATTGGTAGCGTTAACGGTGTCAAGGTTGAGTTTTTCGTGGACACCGGGGCACATCTGACAATTGTTAAACCGGAGGTGTTTAAACAGATTGCAGAAGAAATAAGACCCATTTTGGAGGATGTTCACTTGGACATGGCGTTATCTGACGAAAATCCTTTGAAGTTTTATGGTAAAGGTCGTTTTTTGCTCAAAGTTGGTGGAATGTCGTGAAACATGATGTTTTTGTAGCTGAGATTAATTTGCAAGGAATCCATGGCTGTGATTTTTTGACTAAGTACCATTGTTTGTTGGACTTGGTCATCGGTAAATGTTTGCCAGTGAAGCACCAGTTGTCTGTCGCGAGGGTGGTAGTCATTGTTTGCAGAACCGGTGCTGCAAGTTAACAATGAGAGACACTTTTGTTATTCTTTTTAGTAGTAAAACTGTGGTGCCTAAAGAACTTTGTGGTAAATTGGATGTGAGTTTGGGCATATTTTAAACATCTTACTCACTTCTAAATCGTAATAAATTAATTGTAGCAAGAGGTCTTGTAGATAGTAATTCTCATGTCGTGCCTATGCGTATTCTGAATTTGTCTTCAGAAGCTGTGAATTTTTATAAGGTTACGGTAGCAACTATTTTGTCCCCTGCCACTATTTTGGATGAAACTAAAACAACATTTGATACCAACTTCTGTGAAGTCAAGTGTAACCAAGAGACATTGGATGACAAGAAAAGAAGTGCAGAGACACTTTAACGAAACAAAATCAAAGCAGAGACTTTTTGTGAAAATCCAAATGTGGAGTGTCCTGATGATATTCCTAAATATTTAATTGATTTGTGCGCAAGGAGCCAGAAGGAACTGCTTTCCGAAGAGAACTTGAAATTGAAAGACTTTTTAAATCAATATCAAGAGGTGTTTGCCTGTTCTTCAGAAGATTTGGGCAGAACTGGTGTAATCAAACACAAGATTAACACTGGAAATGCACATCCCATTCGGCAACCAGCAAGGCGTATTCCCATTCATTAACGTCAGAAGGAAAAAAAAGAGTTGAAATCTATGCTAAAAAAGGGTGTAATTGAATTCTTATTCAGTCCTTGGTCTTCACCGATTGTTCTTGTGAAAAAGAAAGACGGATCTTTTAGATATTGTATAGACTACAGAAGGCTGAATGCCGTGACAGTCAAAGACTCATAGCCATTTCCACGTATTGATGATTCACTTGATACACTTGCAGGTTCGCAGTGATTGCAACATTGGACTTATGTAGTGGATACTGGTAGGTGGAAATGACAAAAAGAGATGTTGAGAAACGAGCGTTTATCACTAGAAGTGGGCTGTTCCAGTTTAAGGTTATGCCTTTTCGATTATCGAATGCTCCAGCCACATTTGAGAGGTTGATGATGGAGATAATATTGGCAGGATTGCAATGGCAGATATGTCTGGTCCATCTTGATGATATCATAGTATATAGCAGAACATTCGACGAAGAGCTTGCGAGGTTGAAGACTGTTTTTAAGCGGTTACGTGATGCTGGTTTGAAGTTGAGTCCAAAGAAATATCACTTATTTCAAAGAAGTGCTTCACATCTAGGTCATGTTGTGTCGAGAGATGGTGTTGCAACAAATCCATCAGAACTTGACGCTGTTCGTAATTGGCCAGTGCCTAGGAATGTTAAAGAGGTACGAGCCTTTCTTGTTAAAGATTTGTTCATTGTTTTGCTGAGTCGGCCAGACCGTTGCACAAGTTGACATCCAAGGATCATGTATTTGAATGGAATGAAGCGTGTCAAGATGCCTTTGTTAGGTTGAAGAATGCCTTGATATCTGCTCCAATCTTGGCATACCCAAGCAGAACCGAAATATTCATCCTCAATACTGATACCAGTTATGATAGAGTTGGTGCAGTCATATCGCACTGCATAGATGGGAATGAGCATGTTATCTCATATTACAGCAGAGCTCTGACAAAAGCTGAAAGGCGTTATTGTGTGACCAGAAAGGACTTACTAGTATTGGTTGCAGCAGTAAAGCATTATCATCACTACCTATATGGGAGACGGTTTCTGCTTCGAGCCGGTCATAGTGCTTTACGATGGTTAATAAGTTTCAGGAATCCCGAAGAACAAGTGGCTAGATGGATAGAGCTTTTAGTTTAGTAGTTAACATTTTTTGATACCATGTTAAAAGTTTAAACGCGATTTTCTCAAAAGTGCTTTTTTGGCCTTATTGACATTTTGTTAGCATGATAACTTCCCCATTTGGAACCAAATCTGGTAGTAATTCAACATTTCTATTAAGAGTTATCATGCTAAAACATAATTTGTAATGTATTTTTTTATGTGCACCTAAATAAATATGCATGAGTGCAAATTTAATGAAAATGTCCTTGACGACAAAAAAACAACGTACTTTTATCCCAAGATGCATTTCATAGAGAATATCAGTTAAGAAGTCTTGAAATATGTCACCTAAACTTGATACATTGTAAGGGTTAGTCCCACTTAACTCCCTAAAAGTACAAACTTTCCTTAGTGGAGAGGTAATAGAAAGTTCTTCTCTTACCCCTTTTCCCTCCCACTGAAAGGAAGTTTCTACTTCCCGGTTACATGCTTAATTCTCGATTGGAAAGAAGGATGGAGTTATTAGGAATTTTATTGACATAAAATTGAAGGCATATTAGTAATTTAATTTTATCAACATTTTACCAAATATCTCATGCATTTGACAGTGATTTCGTAGAAATTGAAGAAAATTTTCCGGTAAGTGAAGAAAATTTCCTGGAAATGTAAGAACAATTTCCGACAATTTCCTGAACTTTTGATGAAAATTGGGCGGAAAATGAAGAAAATTTCCTGAAATTTTTTTTTTTTCTCCCGAAAATCCAAGGAGAATTTCCGAAAATTAAAGAAGATTTCCTTATTTAGCTGCAACATTTTATTGAAACTAAATGAAGCATTGCAATGTATCCACTTGTACCCAGGAAAATGTTTGAAGATTGTGGACCAAAATGAAAGATTTTGTGTCCTTTTGGTGCAAACTGGAAAAGTTTTGTTCAAAATTTAACGATAATTCAGTCAAGTCAGTTGATACAATTAAAAAATGACAACATCTGTTTCTATGCTTCATTTGTTATTTCAGTCAATCATATTTATTGCTTTGACAAAAAAGAATGGGAAAGAACTTTCTCATTTTGTAGGGGAATAAGTCCCCCCCCCCCTTTCTTTTCCCCTTCGATCTTAGACACGCCACTACTCTGAACGTTTATAAGGCTACACGCCGGGATTTTCAAAGGGCTAAAATTCTAACTTTTGATTATGATTTTAAGTCATTTTGGGACATTAAAAACAAATAATGTTCAGAGCTACCGTGCTTCACCCCTGAAACTCCTATTAGAGCTTCGCCCCTGCACCCAACCAGGGACACTTCTATGACTCTGGTCCACTGGACTCACGCTGCTACTCAATCGTTACTCCTGCACAGTGTCGACTTTGGGTTTGAGTCCGTCCCTGTTTACATATACTCCAGGTCCTCCACTACAACCTGACAACAACAATGGAAGTGCCCGTGACATTTATACCTGACAGACGAAACATGGACCAAGGGTTCGACGGTCGACGGGTAGCGGACGATAAGCTAATCATTATTTTAATTGATCAGACGGTGAACAATCACGGTAGGATTGGTAAGATGCAGGTTAAAGGTTAACAAAGGCGGTAGAGTTTTGTTTTGCTTTGATTTGTCGGTGAGCCATGTTAAAGTGGTCCTGCCATGGGTGTCGGAACTTACGTTGAATATGCTTATTGGGTTAATTGATTTGCAAAATTATAACTTTTTGTGCACAAACTAGAAATCGATTGCGAGAAAATTGCAAAAAAAAAAAATGCATTCTTCGTCTACTTGACAAATCAAAATACCCAGAGTAAGGCTCATTACGCAATGACGTCATTTTGGGAACTCCTGTATGTAACCCTTACTCTACCACGCGGCGATAGTATCGCCGTTTTCAAATTACCTTTTTCTAAAAATAAAACTTTACTATCTTATAAAACTATAAGACTTTACCACAGTCCTATAAGCACAATCTTGGTATCATTTTAACTCAGATATTTCTTTCATAAAATGAAACTTTTTCATAGAGGTCGTATTATATAATTTTTAGAAAAAGTACATCGAAAAAGGGTAAAACTTAATAATTTTTTTCTTTTTCTTTTTAACATCTTACGATAACTTCAAGATCACATTTTTGCTTCAAAATCAAACACCTAAGTCCTAAGACATAATAGTATTGGTTTCTGGTATGATTTTTATAATCCCTACGTGCAATCTTTTGTTCTGGAGAAATTTCTTCAAAATGCATGAATTTCTGCCATTTTTGACTCGTTTTTTTCAAAAATTCGCATAAGCCAAACCGTACATCACACATGCTTTATTAAACCGCCGTTCGAAAGCGCTTGAAATTTCCTTTCATTTGATATATAAATAAAGGCAAAACACTAAGACAAACGGAATTAATCAAAAAGGAGATAATACAAAATATTCACAAGCAACGTGCTAAAAATTACTATTGAATCTAATATAAAAACAGTTGACTTCCTAGACTCATCACCTTGGATCCAAGAAGTAGCACCTTCAAACCATTCATGAAACCCAACAACACCCCATTATATGTACATAAACAGAGCACCCCCTCCCTTCTCCCACCCCCCGCCTTATAATCAAGAACATTCCAGAGCATTTCATCAAACAAAAAACACATTCAATGAGGCAATACTCGGTTACCAAAAAGCCCTGACGGTAAGCGGCTACAACTACACATTGAACTATGAGCCACAACCAAACTCCACCAATGACGCAAACCAAAGAAGATAACGTAACAGAAAGAGAAAAACCACGTGGTTTAACCCGCCATATAGCATAAACGTAGCCACCAACATCGGCAGAAAATTCTTCAGGCTCCTCGCCCACTGCTTCCCTCCCGGGCACCAACTCAACAAATTGCTAAACCATAACACAGTGAAATTAAGTTACAGCTGTATACCAAATATCCAACGGATCATCTCTACTCACAACAAAACAGTACTTATAAAAAGTGCAACCAAAGAAACACCACAAAACAATTGCAACTGCAGAAATCATGCCTACTTGAAGGAAATTGCCTCACATTAGGGGCCATCTACCAGTTAGACGGCAAGATAATCTTAAAGAAGAAACTTATATAGGAAACCACATTCAAAACACCGTACAATGGACCCACTCAAAAATTAAGAAACGAGGATAAACGGTATGCAACATCATTAAGTGAATACATCTGGAACCTAAAAGACGGTAATGTGCAGTATTCATTGAAATGATAGATTATTGATAAGCTAAGTCATACTCATCAAGCAAAATGTGCAAGCTATGCTTGAAAGAGAAATAAGTCTTTATAATATACAAGCCACACTTAGCATCACTAAACAAAAGAAACGAGCTGGCCAGTGCATGCAGACACCAAAAAAAAACACATTTATTATGTAACTATAGATAAGAACTATTTTCACCATTGTTAGCACATGCCACACTTTAAACAGTTGTGCATTGTAATTCGTCATCCCTATTACTCAGCTTTTTGTTTCTGATGAGTGAGATCTTGCCTTATGATACAGACTGACAAGGTTTAACTTGTATATACATATATATATATATATATATATATATATATATATATATATATATATATATATATATATATATATATATATATATATATATATATATATATATATATATATATATATATATATATATATATATATATATATATATATATATATATATATATATATATATATATATATATATATATATATATATATATATATATATATATATATATATATATATATATATATATATATATATATATATAAAAACAAAATACAGGAAGATAATGATGTCTATTGAATCAACTTTATTTTTAAATCATCAAAAATTTCGGACACGCCTGTGTCCTTCTTCAGTGTGAATTACAATACTCATGATAACTTTGAACATAAACGCGGAAATGCTTCCAGGAATAATGCACCACAGCGACTTATCGAAAAGACTTCGAAAAAGCTAAGGAACTTAGCATTACACAGAGCATACGCTAAACAACAAAAACTTTCCCACGATATTGAACAGTCGCGCATGTTTCTTTCTGGAATCCTCAACGACCCATCAGTTCTATAAGGTACTCTCAACTTTCTCGAGGAACTTCTAAAGAAAGAAACAAGATGTCTTTTTGACATGAAGAACAAAAAGCTTCAAGATTTGATAAGCAAGTCACCTATACATACAGCACTCCAAGCGAAGGAAATTATCCCAAATTTTACCTACAATCATCATGCTTTCAAGAACATGCAGCCTAACGGTGAGATTTCCACAGTTTTCAATTTGTCAAACCATGAACTATCGGAGAATGAATGTAGCTTGCTCGAGTTGGGACTTTCCTTTTGTACCACCCCTTCATTAGACAATGTAGAACTTTGTAAGGATATTCACGAATACACATCTCGCCTACGTTAAAGCTGAATTTTTCAGTTCCGACGACACATCATCTTATGATTATACTCGTTTGTTGGATCCTTTCAAAATGCCATCTCTTTGGACTCCCCCCGTGGGAAGAAATACCACACTAGATACTCATATCAACAAAATCGAAAAGCAGTTAGATGCATTTCTAAATGACTTGAAAACACACCAATCAAAGCTTCGTGGCAATTTAACTCTTAAACAGCGGCATGGACTCCGCAATCTGCAAAAGAATAACAGCATCGTAATCAAGCCAGCGGATAAGGGAGGCGGCACTGCTATTTTCGATAAAGGTAGATACATAGATGAGGCTAAGTCACAACTCACCAACGAGGATTTTTATAAACGACTTGATACAGATCCAACAAATTCATTCACCAAAGAACTTTATAATGTGACATCAAGTTTACAACCTAGGATGCAAGAGGAGGTAAGCAAGCTCATTCCTCCCCGACCTAAAGCCGGAACGTTTTATACACTACCCAAGCTCCACAAACTGCCGGGTCTAGTACGATCAGCAGATCCTAACAGTGACGAGAGTAATTTCGTTCATGAAGCTCGACGTCTCAATATCAATCCACCCGGACGTCCGATTGTTTCTGGAGTCGGTACACTGACTGAATATGTTTCATCATACGTAGATAAGGAACTGCAGCCGTTACTTAAAACCATCCCTAGCTACATACAGGACACCACAGACTTTCTTAAGAAATTGGGTGATATTAAGAATATATCAGAAGACTCGATCTTAGTGACATTGGATGTCAAGGGCCTGTATACCAACATTCCACATTCAGAAGGTATTCATGCTTGCAAAACCTTTCTTGACAGAAGACAAGCATCCACAAATTCTAGTGATGACATTTGGAACATTTTGGAACATAATGCGTATACCTTCAATCGAGAATTTTATCTTCAATTATGTGGCACAGCAATGGGTACAAAAATGGCCCCGTGCTATGCCAATATCTTCATGGCTGTGTTTGAAGAAAAGTTTCTGTCAAATTGTGCTTGCAGGCCCCTGGCATACTTTCGTTACATAGACGATATTTTTCTGATATGGACACATGGAGCAAATCGCTTGGAAGAATTCATTAACAGGCTTAATGATCATCACCGTAGCATTAAGTTCACATATGATAGTTCTAATACTAGCATAAATTTTCTTGATGTTACTATCCAACTGGCGAATGGGCAAATTTCTACATGTACATACACCAAACCTACGCACAGACATACATACCTCGCATACAACAGCTTTCATCCCCTTCACCTCAAAAACTCTCTAATCTATAGCCAGCTTTTGAGATACAAACGTATCTGTTCAGACCAAAAAAGTTTTACTGAAGACGCCGCTAACTTGTTCGGCTACTTTATTTCACGTGGCTATCCTTTTAAACGGAACTTAGCTTACTACCATCAAGTTTGCGCCCTGGACAGAAATACACTCCTCACTTACAAGACAAAAGCCTCAGTTACTCGCATACCTATTATCACCAAATATGATCCCAGACTAGAGCCTCTTATCAAATCAATAAAAAATGATTACAGCTCTTTGCAAATGGATACCAATATCGGTGAGGTTTTTGAACAACCTCCCATCTATGCACGAAGACAACCACCTAACCTTCGTAGCAAACTGGTCCGTAGCTCATGTGGTTCCACTGCAAACGCTGGTTCTTGCAATGCCCCTGTGGTAAAGCTAGATGTGGAGTATGTAAACACGTCAACACCAACACCGAAATCACGATCAACAACCAAACACTGAGACCTATAAACTTTACTTGCGACTCGGCAAACGTCATTTACCTTCTATACTGCCAAAAATGCCATGAGGCTCACTACATAGGCGAAACAGGAAGTAAATTCAGGTATCGCTTTAACAACCATACACATTCCATCAGACACGACAAGGGACTTCCTATACCTTTACACTTCAACACTACTGGACACAACATAAATGACATCAAAATCTGCTTATTGAAAGGAAATTTTAGGAATACAAAAGACAGAAGACTCGCGGAATTACAATACATCGTAAAATACAAGACCAAGACTCATGGTCTTAACAAAGACATGTCATTTCTGAGCAATTACACCGCATTCAAATAAACTACATGACATCACAATTGATTTTCAACGCATTCTTTTTTGGTCTCTTTCCACGTTCCACACGACGCTCCCAGATAGTACGCTTACTACCACGCACAGCACACACGCATTCACACGCGCATTTACTTTTGCGCTCCTACACTGTTTGAGTATGTTTATGTTCAAAGTTATCATGAGTATTGTAATTCACACTAAAGAAGGACACAGGCGTGTCCGAAAATTTTGTGATTTTAAAATAAAGTTGATTCAATAGACATCATTATCTTCCTGTATTTTTTTTTACTTTTATGGATCAACATATATATTATATATATATATATGTTGATATATATATATATATATATATATATATATATATATATATATATATATATATATATATATATATATATATATATATATATATATATATATATATATATATATATATATATATATATATATATATATATATATATATATATATATATATATATATATATATATATATATATATATATATATATATATATATATATATATATATATATATATATATATATATATATATATATATATATATATATATATATATATATATATATATATATATATATATATATATATATATATATATATATATATATATATATATATATATATATATATATATATATATATATATATATATATATATATATATATATATATATATATATATATATATATATATATATATATATATATATATATATATATATATATACTTGCCTATATATAAACCTATATATATATATATATATATATATATATATATATATATATATATATATATATATATATATATATATATATATATATATATATATATATATATATATATATATATATATATATATATATATAAATATATATACAAATATATATATATATATATATTTTGGTTTTTTGAAATAATCTGTTGGCTAAAGACATTTTAATTTTTTCATATTTTGTTTATGTATATATTTTGTTTATATATATATATATATATATATATATATATATATATATATATATATATATATATATATATATATATATATATATATATATATATATATGTATATATATATATATACTTGCCTATATATGTACCTATATATATATTTATCGTGACGGCGCTACGGGAGGATTTGGGGCGTTTCCCACACGAGATCTCTTTGCCCCCCTAAACCCAGAACATTTTGTAAAGGGTGGGATATTTTTTTCGCTTTATTAGCTTTGTCCCGCCTCCCCCTCTTAACCTCCACACACACCCACCATGAGACAAAAACAAATCCTTTTTGTTCTCAAACAAGTCTCAGAAAAGAAAGTCATTTTTTCAACTCTGCATGATGTCAAAGCTTTCCATCTAGCAAGAGGGTGATAGCACCAACATCAGTCCATGGTACACTGAACCTAAATAAGCTTTTCAGGATCATAGGAATGAAATTTCCACTTCCTCCTCACGGTCTGTTGTCAATCTGTTTACATTTGTAGCTGCCAGTGCCTAAATAACTTGTATGGTTAAAAGTGTATCTCACTTTTAGTGATCTTAGATAAGTTGTTGTCTTTTTTTTGACCGACCAGAATTACTGTGCACAGCTTGATCTGAACACCCTTAAAAAAAACGTTCTCGTGGCATTTTTTTTCTTCAAAAGGTTGGGAATGCCCGGAAGGATGAGTAAACCTTACAGGCCCTATGCCTAATCAATTTGGGTCTAGTCCTGAACAATGACACTGCAATATCTTTGTTATGAGACCCAACGCGCCAGAAGTGTCGCAAGGAACTCGGGGAAGCGTAGAGAGTGGAAAATCAAGTTTATGTGCGTATTTTGACAGTAATTAAGGGACACTTTTCATTTCAAAAAGGGACACTTGTCAGTTGACAGCTTTTACTTGTCACTTTTGACTTCCCCACACTTTCAGTAGGCAAATTCCGCCTATGAGTTCGAAGATTGGGCAGCCTGGACCAATGCTGACATTTACGCATCGGGCGAACAAGAAAAAAGGTTACTTTTAAAAATTGCTGCTTAGAAAATTATCAGTGGCATACCTCCTCCCACCACAGCCTCGGTGCCTCTGGTAAAATGATAATTGATATGCTTTAATTATGTTAAATGAATACTAAATGTATGTGACAACCTCTATTTATTATGTAGTATTTGTGAGTGAGTGGATATCTATTTGTTTCCAAGCTTCAAGAATGACCTAAAAAAGCTCCAAATAAGTTTTTCAATAGGGCACCTGAAGTATCCAGAACGGTTCACCCACAACTTTCAAAAAGGCACAGGCTCCTGTCCTCGTCCGCACAATTTTAAAAGGGCACCTTCTGTCCCTTTACTCTTGGGGCAGGGGCAATACCCCCTCCCCTTGCCGCTGTGGTCCCGACATCGATGCAGAGGTCAAAATCCCTACAGGCCCCCAGAGCTCTAGTTTCCCCACTACGTAAAGGAGCTTTACTATCGTTTGAATGTGTGTAACTGTTTTTCAACACCTAGAATAGCTAAACCTCAACATCAATATGCATGCATGTTTATTAACAATGTTTGCTTTAAAGTGAAATAGAAATCATATTACAGACATACCAACAACAATTTTTTGTGTGTATAAATTCAGGATGGATTTTACATCCTTGCAACAAGACATCATTTTACCTATTGCTAATGTATAAGCCATTCTGAGCAAATAATTAATTATCGCAATTAATGAATCACAATTAAATCAATATAAGAATGCCTAATAACATTCCACAAATCATCCCTAGGCGGCTAAAGTTTCATTTTGGTGGTTTTGACCCACTCCAGTTTTACTTTATGATTACATGCCCGCATAAATATACGTGACGACCCATAAGCTTATATAAGATGATGAAGATTTGATGACATTATGTGATAGTTACTAACGTGATTCACGATGCAGCTTCGTCATACAGACAAAATAGGTCTGTATTTAAAAAGGCCCTCATATCGAATTTATATGTTGGTTACTAACAAAGTTTCTTAGGCGATATTGGCATAGGTGGAATTACGAGGGAAAGGGCATATGGCCCACTGTTTTCCGAATCTATATACATTTTGCATTGTGATTTTCTATTTCAACGTGATTTGGTGATTTTGCACCCCTACACCCCCCCCCCCCCTCTCCGCTATGGCAAAACCACCCATACATGGTGCTATCAATAGAATAACGGGAATTGTATGTTCATATTATTATTACATTCAGTGTTAATCCTGCCTTAATAATATGGAAAAATTCCTCTAATAAGTAAAAACCTGTTTGTCATGCAAAAAAAGTGAGTTTTATTAACTATGCACCCACCAGACCTCTATATATTCAAACAAACAAAAATTCTACCATATCTTTGCAGTTATTAATTTCAAAAGGTCGTTTTTGGTGGGTTCAAACTTTTTGATGGGTTTATTCTGATCCTCTTAGGTGTCATTAATGGAGACATGTCAAATGTTATAGCTTGATATATGATATAGAATTAAAGGAGCAAGTCAGGGATTAAGCAAGTCTATCTTATATGCATGAAAATTTTATAAAAAAACACAATGGTGAAGAACGCATTTAAGAATCTTATTCCGTTATTATCAATTGGTAGGCGTGGCTAAAGGTAGATTTATGTTAAGAGCTTGTAAACACGATATCTCTAGATCATTAAGGTGGATACACATACATACATACATACATACATATATACATACATGCATACATACACACACACATACACACACACACACATACATACATACATACATACATACATGCATGCATGCATACATACATACATACATACATACATACATACATACATACATACATACATACATACATACATACATACATACATATATACATACATACATACATACATACATGCATACATACATACATACATACACACACACATACATACATACATACATGCATGCATGCATGCATGCATGCATGCATGCATGCATGCATACATACATACACACACACACACACATATACATGCATGCATGCATGAATACATACATACATACACACACACACACATACATACATACATACATACATGCATGCATACATACATACATACATACACACACACATACATACATACATACATACATACACACATACATACATACATACATACATACATACATACATACATACATACATACATACATATATACATACATACATACATACATACATACATACATACATACACATACATACACATACATACACACATACGTACGTACGTATATCTGCCATCATGACTAAAAAGGTTCTCTATGCTATTGCATCGGAACCAAAAATAACTGTGAGTACATTTTTTTAAACGTTCACTGTTCTTGGTGTTATGTGTGGAACCAAGTGGTCTACCGACTGTGTTGTTAAATGAAAAGAGCAGTAATCTTATTTTAAAGTGCGTTTTGGAAAGAAACAGTTTTGCAATGTTAAACGTGTAATCGAATTTTGTATTGTCCACGAATTTTGTATCTATGAAAGACGCATAAGGCTTTCCAATCATATCCTCGTAATATTCACGTGATATGACCCCCTGGCCGTGAATAGGCGCAATTTCGGTAAAGCGCGTAAAGGATTCCTCTTGATGCGCTCTTTCAGTTTCCGAGGGCGGCACATTTTCTTCCGTAAAAAAACTGGCTTGGCAATTTTGATTTATTGGCGAAACAATCCGCTTGACACTTGACACTGAAACACCACATTTTTAGCAACATCAATATAACGAAAGTTTTGATTGACTCGTAACAATCAAGCGTATGCCTTTTTCTTCGGCTTAATTTTCTGTGTGGTCCTTAATGGCACTCTTGTGTATTTCAAAATATGTTTTTAAATTTATCTCTGTAAGTCTGTGACTTACAGAAATATGCCTTTGCTCCACAGATACCTGGTCTTTGGTACTTTTTAAATCAATCTCTTGCCCAAACATTGAGCAAAGCCGCTAATTGAATGACACATGAAATGCCCTACCATAAAATAAATACTTCAAATGAAAAACCTCCCTGTCTTATTCAGAATATTAACATTGTACCTTAATATACCTAATTTCCATAAAAAAAACCCAATTACATCATTTAATCCACTTAGTATTCTTTCAGATACATTTCCAGAAAAACAATTTTGTCAATTTATGCAAATCAAAACGTAGTAATATTTTCTTAGTACTTTTAAATAAAGTTCCTGTCTTAAAATATATTGAAATTAAAGAAATCTGCCCAAATATTTAATAAAATATAACAAAAATTTCCGCAAAATGAAGAAATTTACAAAAAATTGACGAAACTTTCTTAATTATTGAAGAAAACTTCCCGTAAATAAAGGATACTTCCCAAAATTAAAGAAATTTTTCGCAGAATGAAGAAAAGCTTCCAAATATTGAAGGAAATATCTTGAAAATGGAAGCAAATTTCACGAAAACGAAGGAAAATTACCGAAAATTGGAGATTTTGAGAGGAGTTGAGAGGAGATTTTTCTGAAATTGCACAAGGTTTCCCGATGAAAATGAGTTTGTAACACGTTCATTATTAGGAAGGGGGGGGGGGCTTAAAATTGTGTCAACTCTAGGCATGTTATAGGGTAGAAGGTCGCGAAGTCCTGGTGGAGACTCAGGGTTTCGCAGGAAGCCCTACGTTTGTCATGGTTTTAATAGCAAAAAGAACTAAAATGTGTCACATCTATTAGTTTATTGGGCGAAGCTGCATGCCATTTCTTGCTATTTTTAGAGCAGCAAAGTGCTTAATATCCAGGTTCGACGTTCTAGGCGCAGATGAAACAAAGCCTCTAGCTATTAGCTTTTTTTGGCGTAATTTTATTAGCAGAAAATTGCTTAAAATTGTGTTAATTCCGAACTAAAGTTAGTTAAACATCTTCAAATGCAGGATTTCATTGACTTCAATATGTGTCTTTAGTTAGGGTCTAGAAATGGTTTTCGTGTTTCTGATGTAAGAATAAAGCTTTGAGAAAAAAATATTTACAACGTTGAGAATAAAAAGTATATAAGAGTATATTTTCATGACAATTTTTGCGCCCCTGTAAGCATTCGGCACCCTGTTGGAAAGCTTCTACCAGCATGTATTAAAAACAATTGTTTGTCCTTCATCAGTCCATGGCAGGAGCAGATATTAAAAATTGCGGACAAGCTATTTTGCGGACATGCTTAGGTTTCTATCAAGAGAACATGCATCGGTTTCTGTCCGAGCGCGAAATCCAGGGGCCCGCTCAAGTGCCAATAATGGGAAATCCAGGGGCCCGCTCAAGTGCCAATAATGGGAAATCCAGGGGCCCGCACAAGTGCCAATGGTGGGAAATCCAGGGGCCCGCTCAAGTGCCAATGGTGGGAAATCCAGGTGCCCGCTCAAGTGCCAATGGTGGGAAATCCAGGGGCCCGCTCAAGTGCCAATGGTGGGAAATCCAGGGGCCTGTTCAAGTGCCAATGGTGGGAAAGTGGCAAAAATGTGGTCTTTTGTGTGGAAATTTCATGCGCTTTTGGACTACACAAATGGGATATTACTTCTTTAATAGTATAGGAAGAAGTTATTGATCAACACGTAAATTTTCCCAGGGTCAGAAAGCTTCGCTGGGTTGTTTTCCTATGGTCCCCTGCCACCACGCCACTGATACAAAGACAATCATGGACAAAAGAATTTGACCCTTTTTTTAACCCCTTGTACCTCATTTCAATGTTGGAAGTGAATGTTAAATGTTGCAGGCAGGCAGGTCCAAGTACAGAAGTTATGTCCCAACAATAAAAATGATTGTAGAAAACAAAGGTTACAATATTCTGACACTTGTAAGAGCGGAGAGGAAAACAAAGTTACAGCGCCATTGGGATTCATATAGTATATACGTGTGATAAAAGGTTGCAGAGTTGAAGCATGTGAATTTTATCGTTTAGTTATAGGTATATGGAAGTGCAAATGCAACATTACTAAAAGGCTTTAAAATCTATCAAATTCTATCATGGTATCAAAACATTTCATCAATATCGGTTAGACATTGATTATTTTACAGCAATTTTAAATCTCAGGCATAAACTTGCTTATCATATGCACAAACTTTGAGCTTAATCCAAAAACTGAAAATATTATTTTTCAGAACCTAAAAATTATACATTTTAATACACTTTCCAACAGTCCAACAATATAGAAATCAGTGCTACATGTTTATAGACCTTTATGATTGTTGTACAATTTTTAAGAATGGAAGGTTTCCCCTTCTCAGTATTACAATTTTTTAGAATATGACCATTTTTGTAACTTTTAGTTTTGACAATCTTTAATGACATGTGCTGCTTTGGCACTTCGGGTAATTCAATGATAATTGCCATTTATGGCAGAGAACGCCGCTTCACTCACTCTCTTATAAATCTTCATAAATTCGCACACATGTTGTTGAAAATGATAATGACAGATTAAAGGATTAGTTCAGGGCTCAAGTAAGCATTTTCATTATATACGCAAAACTGAGGACTTAAAAAGATAGAAAATGGCAAAGAAACCTTTACAAATTCTTAGTCTTTTAAGGTTATATATTTTAGTTGTGCAGAAACGAATAAAATCCGACTATTAGTGACGTCACATCCTCAGATTCCTCAAAGTATTGATGTATTATATCATATTTATCCTGACATTTTGTGGCTTAGATAGCATTGGACATATAAGAAAAGTAGAAAACAGAATCTGGTATAGGGTCAGGCCTAATTATAATTTACTTCCTGAAAATGTTCGAGAAAAAATAATTCAAATAGTAAACCAGATATTGCAAACAATACAAATCCCCGTGTTGCTAATATCATGCTTTCCAGCCTTTATCACACCTGCCATCCTACTCTCATGTTCCACATGAAATACCATACTACTTTCCTCTACACAGGAAATCATACATGAAAATCCAGATGTCATTTTACCACATGACTCATATGTCATCACATCTGCAATCAAGATGGCATCCTACCATATGACTTGCTACCCTGTCCCATATACCATGCGATCCTGTTCACATGCCATATCTCCCTGTACCACGCGCCGTTCCACGTGCCCTTCCACCATGTCCCACATGCTATCCCTCCTTGTACCAAGTGCCATCCCACCCTGTCTCACAGGCTATTCCATGCTATCCCACATAGTATTCCACCCTGTTCCACATGCCATTCCACCTGAAATCCAGATGACTTCTATTACACACCATCCTTTCCCACATGTCATGCCACTCTGTCCCACATGTCATCCCATCCTGCCCCATGCCATGAAATCGTGTCCCACATTCCTTGTCACCCTGTTTCACATGCCAGCCTATCCCACATACCACCCTGTCCCGCATGCCATCTCAACCTGGCCCATATTTCACCCCATCCTGTTCCCCATGCCATCTCACCTTCATCCCAATTCCTACATCTACATATCACTCTATTATCTTCCACCCAACATTCTTTTCTCTAAATCCCATCCCTTCACTTCTGTCAACTCAACATGCTTCAATCACCCACCATCTCTTTCACCTGCCGTCCCCCTTACCTGCCATCCTCCTTCACCTGCAACCCTCTGTTCATCTACCATCCTCCATTCACCTACCATCCTCTACTCCCCAACAAACCCCAATCACGTACCATCCTCCATTCACCTACCATCATCCATTCACCTACCATCATCCATTCGCTTACCACCATCCATTCACCTACCATCATCCATTCACCTACCACCATCAATTCATCATCCATTTACCTACCATCATCCATTCACCTACCATCATCCATCCACCTACCATCATCTATTTACCTACCATCATCCATTCACCTACCATCATCCATTCACCTACCATCATCCATTCACCTACCATCATCCATTCACCTACCATCATCCATTCACCTACCATCATCCATTCACCTACCATCATCCATTCACCTACCATCATCCATTCACCTACCATCATCCATTCACCTACCATCATCCATTCACCTACCATCATCCGTTCACCTACCATCATCCATTCACCTACCATCATTCATTCACCTACCATCATCTATTCACCTACCATCATCCATTCATTTACCATCATCCATTCACCTACCATCATCTATTCACCTACCATCATCCATTCACCTACCATCATCTATTCACCTACCATCATCCATTCACTTACCATCATCCATTCACCTACCATCATCCATTCACCTACCATCATCCATTCACCTGCTACCCCATCCATCGTTTGCCATCCACTCATCTACCAAATGTACCTTTAACCAATTCATCATTCCTACATTCACTATAACCTCCCTGATATATCTAACAAATTAGAAGAATATTCAGTACAGATTCATTTGCAGATTATCATAAGTCTATTATGTGTCCACTCTATTCAAGCGAAGACCTTTTGTAAGACACTTCTTTATGAAATCCATTCAGTCGTCAGATCTATTATTATCTCATCACCCACATATACATATATGTGGGGATAGTCGCTTTGGTGTGTAGGCAAATAACTGCCTGTACCTTCTACACTAAATGGCCACCCCTTGATATTAAGGGGATGGTGAGTCTCACGAGGGGGTTTCATATGATGATATCATGTTAGGGGTTAGGGGTCATAAGTTTTTGAAACGGGACAAAATACGGTCATTTTAGCGTCTGTCTGTGTGTGTATGTGTGTGCGTGTGTGTGTGTGCACCTTTTTTTAGATGGTAAAAATTTAGGGTAATCATATGTTTACACATTTTCTAAATGGGGAGACACACCTGCAAGCCAGAAAGCTCAATATGGACTATTTTAGCATCTTCATGCCTGTGAGGTACTTACCTCTTAATTTAAGCTTGTTTTGAGGTTTTCCCGAATTTCCCACTTTTTTCATATGCTGGTGCGTATTGTGTATCCAATTATCTTGACTGTACCTTCAAAGCAAAAATTGACATTCCCAGTTACATGGAAGATAACGTATGACATCGTAAACCAAAGTTTATAGCATCATCTTTATTCAAACGTTTCCCATTTAAAACTCCAGAATCTTGTACATGTGAAGTGCATCAGCTTTCACTTGCCCAGGCTTAACCAACTATTCAGGCCAACAGTCTACTGCAATCTCTATGAGTGGGTAAGTCTTTTGTACAATCTGGTACTTCTATATTTTCTAAATTTTGAAGTAGTTGGAATAATAACATCACTTAGTACTTGGAATAATAATCTATCTGATGCTTTCTGCCATTTATGATTGGAATTTCAATGCCTCATTTGAGTAAAAGTGATGTTGTGGACAATGTATGATCTTACTTCATCTAGCTGGGGGATACACCTGGGACTGGTAGAGAGAAGTGTTTGCTTTTGCATAGGGTACATTTGTTAAAGGTGGAAATTGGGGATTTTTGAATGTTTTCACACCTTTCAATTAGGGATATCCCCAATCGGCAGAAAGTATCATAGTTGTGCCCCCTAAAATGGAACCTAGAGTCCAGGATTATGTAAATCCCTTTTAGCTGCTGTAGTTTATCAATATTTACTTATACAGCTATTTCAGGCTTTGAAAAGATTATAAGTACTTATAAGCTAAGGGTTACAGTATTTCTCACATCTAAAGTGTCAGATTGGGGATTTGAGGGATGCCATTCTCTCCAACAATCTACACTTTAGACTTGGCCTACCTAATAACCAGTCGCGTAGCCACAGAGGGAGTGGGGTCCGGACCCATCATTTTTTTAAGGAAAATATCAAAAATTGCGATAATCTTTGTTTTTATATCGTTTTTGCTTTTAAAACAAAATTGCCCTTAGAAGTGAGCTAAATTTTTGATTTGCATCATTAGAGTCCTCAGCGGGAATGCCTATCAAGCTAACTTCCCGGGTTTGATCCCCAATAGATATCCAGCCATTGTTCTACAACTTGTTAATAACACGGATGTGGGCATCTTTATATAAATTCGCCAATGGAGTTTTGTCAGGATGTTGTAAACGAAACCAAACTAATTTTTTACAATTCTTTTAGTGTGATTTTTGTAAAATGACAAAAAAGTTTTGAGCTTGTTGTCAATTATGGTTCTTTATGTACCTATCCAAATCTTAAATATATTCAAAATAGTGCTTTCATGATTACTCCTCAATACAAATCGCAATGGAAAAGGATTAACCAAAGTTGACCTCTTCTTGACAACCAACAAAAATATATTAAATATCTTTCAGGACTTCTACTGGCTTTGAAACCTTGACTTATATTGACCTAATACACAATATCACTCACTTGAGATGTGTGTGTGTGTGTGTGTGTGTGTGTGTGTGCTCTTGCATGCCACAAAAGTTTGATAACAATTAATGCCGATTAAAGTAGTTAAAATGTACAGGAAATCATGCAATTACACTCTGCAGCTCATTTCTTAAGGAATATTTCCATGGTTTATTTTGTAAAATCCTATTTGAAGGAGTATAATGTTAAGCCACTTTGGTACAGAAAACAGGTTGATATCGTAATCCGTTCAGGAGATATGGATTTTTAAAGATTTCCCAATTGCATTTTAAAGTTGCATCAGGTAGTCCTTCAACATTCCTCCTAGGTGAAGAGTGGTTTCTGTTACTACACAGTATACCTGATATGTATAGTACTCATTCACACATGTTTTACATCACAGCCTATGCGTGGCTAGGTTGTGTGGCTATGTAGACCCAATGTAATCTCTGTCACGATTTGATGCAGGGAATGAGAATGGGTCCCCCTAAACGGAAACTGTAAATACAATAGTTTTGCACTACTCGAATATCTTTAACAAGTTTTGAAATTGTAGAAATGTAACAGAAATATGATCTTTTGACAGATTTGCTAGGATCTTTTGGAATAATCAATAACCACCAGAACACGAAAGAGGAGAATAATGGAAGGAATCATTAATGAACAAGCAAGTCTTTTAGTGTTTTAACATGTAGAAACCTTTCATGATAAAATAGCCATCCTTATGAGGAATGATCTATCAATCATTCATGGATTTTGCACAAAGTCCTCCCAAGCATATAATGTATATTTATATTTAGACTCAGCTAAGGTCTAATCTGATTCGCATCACTGAACAGCAGTTATGTGGCTTGAGCCCAAGATGAATGACCTATGGTGTACAGTGTAACAGTAGCTGGTTGCAAACAAGTGAACTGTGAGTAGACTATGAAGATGCTGTCAGTTAAGAAGGCATAGATTACCAATGTGTTGTGTATGGTGTAACAATAGCTGGATGCTAGTCAATGAATTGTGGCGTCTCTCGGGTTGAATGGTGTAGATTACCCCTGATTTTAAGAAAATCGAGGGTGTCGGGTTAGAGGGCCAAAAATTCTTAATGGTATGCCTGTTTTTCTATAACACTCAACTCTTTCATGATATAAAATGTTACCTTGGGAATTATAATGACTGAAATAATTGAACAAAAACTAGAAATTAAATTGATCCAATGGAAAGCATAAGCTTTAGTAGATTTTATAAGCAGGTCCCAGTGGGTTTGCGAATCTTGTGACGTATTGATTAGTGATATTGCGCATATAAATTTTCTACAGATAACCGACTTTCTTTGAAATTATAGCGCCTAAGACTTATTTTAAGGTGGTCAGGATAAAGTGGTTTTATGTTTCCTACATCAAATTTGTTTCAATGAGGATAAGTGTAATCCATGGTCTCACCTTGGGTAAGGAGACCAGAAGAAAGATCTTGGAACTTTAAGTACATTAGTAACTTAAAACCTTTTTAGAAAGTGTTAGCTTCTTTAGAAATCCTTATTGAAGACTGGAATTTCCTTCAAAAATATTAAAGTTTTTCACTAAGCTACTTTTCACTCCGTAAAATTGACTCTCGAGCTGTCCAAAGTATGGTCAAAGTTCAAAGCACTTGCTGTAGGGGCTATAGCATTTTAGCGGGGTAATATGTTTTAAATTATTTGAGGGGAAAAAAGATAACACTTATAAAGTACAATTATTTATTCTAAGCATATCCTCTGTTTTATTTATTTGTTTTCGCACAATTGTTATACTAAAACTATTCATTGAAATTATATCAACAAAAAAAAATATATTATCAGAAAAAAATCAACCTGCATGTTAGTGGAACATCCTGAAACCTATTTGCGGACGTTTGAATAGTTGATCACAAACATGCAGTGACTAAGAAAGATGGCAACTAAAACATCAAATCGGAGAACTTTATCCCGTCGTGGTGCTAAATAGGTAAAGATTTAGGAATTTTGTTGTTGTTGAAAAACGTATTATTTAGACTAATTGGTAATAAAAATATCCAAAAAGTAAGTTGTTTTTCAATCATCAATTTTCTAGTGCCAGTGTGAATTAAAAAAAACAACAACATAAGAATTGTTGCCAATTTATAACAACCCTTGTACGATAATCCCACTGTCACCCTGCACTGAAGGATGTGTATAATAACTATTTACCCCAACATGGAAACGCAATAAATCCTCAAAACGGCAGTAGGCTTTGCAAGTTTGCATGAGGGAATGACTGATTCATCCATGAATAGTTTTATTCATAGATTACGTACATAAACAGTATAGAATATTACGTCACTGGATAATTACGTCATCACTTACAGTTAAACGTTTAGCCGACCGTAATGGTAACAGCTGTATGTTTTATGAAAAAATGCTAACCGGTCACAACATAAGCTGCTAATTTAGCCGATTACCGGTTAAATATGATAAATGTGGCCGGCTTGAAACATGTTTGGTCGGTAATCTTCTTTTTTCAGTAAAGGCGAAATGAAATCACTTAACATATATGAAGATCATTTTGCAAAATGTTTTTCCTAGCCATACGTTGTGGTGGGATTGACCTTTGACCTCACCATCGCCAGTATTCGAGCAAGGCATAATGGCACTATGCATTGAATGTCACATAGCTTTTGTTAGAAGAAGAATTTTCAGACATCGCTGTGAAGTGAACTCATTGCACCCATTCCAAAGCTTAAGTCATCACTGAGAACCAATATGGCAGTCATTCCCAATAAGCTCGTTTGGCATATATGACCCGACTGTAAAGGTGCCATTAACAAACAAACAAACTGAATGCAACTTATACAGGAAAGTTGAACCTTGGATTTTTAACAGGATGAATAATTGCCAAAAATGCAATAAACTTCAAATAAAACTTTTAAAAAGCATCATAAAAATATCAGATATGACAAAAATAAAATCAGTGAAAGCAATCAATTCTTCTTGCATTGTTAAAAGTTTAGCTATAACATCATTGATGTCTAGTTTATATTTATCTTCCAGAGGTAAAAAACAAGCCCCTCTGAGAAATGAAAATGTTCAAAATAGGCCAACAGGAAGCCATAGATCATAGAGGAGAAGCCGGCTATGCTGAAACATTCGGCAAGAATGTCAAGAATGAAAAATTCTCCGGGAAAAGTGTCATTGCCTAAAGAAGAAGAAAGCATTATCTGGGAGAAAGTGGAAAAAGGAGCCAGTATTATCTGGGAGGAAGTGGACACAGATCAAAGATTTTGTAACAAAGAAAATAACATTTCAAAAGAAGAGTTATTTGAAATGTTTCAAGCGGGAAAAATAAATCAAATGAAACAAGCTCAAAAATGGTCTATTTTGAGGGAGATTTAGGAAGATGAGAAGTGTAACATGCATTATTTTGGTTACTTGGGAGTTTTAGTATTAAGCTGTTTATATAATGATGATAATAATTTAATGGCGGATATAGACACAAACTTCTTAAATTTATTAGATACGAGTGTCTTTATTCCTCAATTCTTTTTGCAAACCAGATTGTTTTCATTGGTGATTTACCTAATACTTTTTAAGTGACGACCAAATGTTACAATGTGAGGATATAGAGGTGTACTTTCAGCGCGATGAAAAAAACCTAAAAGGTGGAGTTTTCAGTTTTGTTTTCTCTCAAAGATTGCAAGAAGGTAACTTAGTAACAGATTGATGTTGCTTTGGTGACTTACAAATTGGGAAGCACAAAACTCATTCACAACAAAGAAATTGAGGGAAGTAATAAGAAAATCATTGTTTTGTTACGAGTGACTTTTGGTCAAACGGTAATCAGTGGTTGCCTAAATAAGTTTCTAATAATGTAGGAGCACGGAAATGTGTGTACGAGATGGTATATTATCATGTAGTAGGAGTACGGACAGGTGTGTAAGAACATGGTATATTATCATGTAGTAGGGGCACGGGAAGGTGTGTAAAATATGGTATATTATCATGTAATAGGGGCACGGGAAGGTGTTTAAAAACATGGTATATTATCATGTAGTAAAGGCACAGGAAGGTGTGTAAGAACATGGTATATTATCATGTAGTAAGAGCATGGGAAGGCTTGTAAGAATATGGTATATCATCATGTAGTAGGGGTACGGGAAGGTGTGTAAGAACACGATATATTATCATGCTGTAGGGGCACAGGAAGGTGTGTAAGAACATGGTATATTATCATGTTGTAGGGGCACATGAAGGTGTGTAAGATCATGGTATATTTTCATGTAGTAGGGCACGGGAGGGTGTGTAAGAACATGATATATTATCATCAAAGGTTCAGGACTGGTAGTTTAAACCATGGAAAGGTTATATGGCTCATTGTATCTCAAAGATTGTAGAATAAAGATTTTACTCGTTTGTCATACATTGTGTCTGTCTATGAAAGTTAATGATGCTAAGAAGTGAAAGTAATAAACAAATGTGAACAAAATATTAATCAAAAGTATTTTTCATGAATAAAATGTTTTAAGATTGTTTTAATCCACTGCCGCACAAAAGTGTTCTTTGATATAAGTATGTTGCTAGGTGACTGAATGTCTCAGCAACTGAAATCCCCATTTTTGCGCAAATCAATCATGAATGATAAAATCGTAAAATTGTTACACCCTCTCAATAAATTTAAACCTGTATATTCCGTAGCAATCAGAATAGTAAAATTAACAACTTTTCACATAAATATGAAAAATATATGGTGTATTCTACTCGTTATATATATATATATATATATATATATATATATATATATATATATATATATATATATATATATATATATATATATATATATATATATATATATATATATATATATATATATATATATATATATATATATATATATATATATATATATATATATATATATATATATATATATATATATATATATATATATATATATATATATATATATATATATATATATATATATATATATATATATATATATATATATACATATATATATATATATATATATATATATGTATATATATATATATATATATATATATATATATATATGAATATATATATATATATATATATATATATCTATATATATATAAATGTATATATATGTATATATATATATATATATATATATATATATATATATATATATATATACATATATATATATATATATATATATATATATATATATATATATATATATATATGTATATATATATATATATATATATATATATGTATATATATATATATCTATATATATATATAAATGTATATATATGTATATATATATATATATATATATATATATATATATATATATATATATATATATATATATATATATATATATATATATATATATATGTATATATATATATGTATATATATATATATATATATATATATATATATATATATATATATATATATATATATATATATATTTATATATATATATATATATATATATATATATATATATATATATATATATATATATATATATATATATATATATATATATAATATATATATATATATATATATATATATATATATATATATATATATATATATATATATATATATATATATATATATATACGAATAGAATATATTCATTCACCAATGAAATTTTTTCAAATGAAATACAATAGTACGAGACCCTGTCTCTTCGTCATAGTAATAAGAAATAATGTATATAGTGACTAAAAACCACCTTACAAATACATGGATCATATGTTTGAAAGCTGACCTACAAAGGAGTAACCACTTAGAAGGATAAGTCCCTATTATACCCATTAATTTTGCTGTCTAGTTTTTGCGTGATTTTATTATGCAGAGAAGTAAGTCGGATATGGAGTGTTCGGGGGGTGTTTGAATGTTCGGAAACCGGGTCGCCTTTAAGGCTTTGCGAATTGTGTGCGTGTGGTTATTGAAGCTTAGCGTAGAATATTTCTTAGTTTTACTGATGTAATTACCGTTTGGACATCGGTTGCAAAAAAACAGATTAACAAAATTGGGGGTATCAAAAATTCACAAGTGTAAGGGCCGAGGTGTAAAGTTATGTTAGTATCTGGGGCCCGGCCGGGCCACTTGTGTTGCAGCGTGTTAGATCGTGCTTGTTCCAAAATCTACAAAATGACCCTTATCTAAGGAAATTTTCTTTAAAAAAAAACTACCCAATTTTCTGGATATCTAGGGCATATTTTTAAAAAGTAACCCTTATTTTCGCAAATCTAGTGAAACCTTTTATATAACACTCACCCTACAGTATACGAAATGTTCAATTGTAATGCATTTCTAGAGTTGTCTACCAATACGATAACGCTGAAAACTGCATAAAAAGGTTACATATCTTACAATAACAACCATTTTGGAGTAAAAACAAAATGCAAGATGTACAGTATCTTGAACAAAATAAATGTATTTGTACTCAATGAATATGGAACAGGAAACTAAAACACTACTCGACCGATCCCTCCCTCACAGTTTAACCCCTAGTTACTGGTATTTGTAGAAGACTGTGCGACGAATCCTGGTGGATCTTACCCGGCAGTATCTAGCCCATCACCTGGCTCCACAACGGAAACAAGACGACCTTCATCCCGAACAGCTGAAATATGAAAATAAAATTTGTTAATATAAACCTTGCTTTCTACAGTAGCTTATTGTTGTTGAATATCTAAATTATTCATAGAGTAGTTCCTTGTTAAGGGGAACTTTTTGTATCAAGGCTACTGCCTAGAACTTCAGTTCTCCTCTACATACATTCCGGGCATACATTACAATACCATACAGAAGTAAATTTGGCATAACATTATATCAACCTGACAAGGGGGTACTTTCGGGGGGTACTGTTGACCCCACTGTTGACTAGTCGTTACCGTGTGAGTCTAATAAGGGAACTGGCAGATGTATCTTTCAAGATAGACAAGTGTCATGTCCCATGTCTATTAAAACATCTTCGAGGTGATCTGAATTAGTTTTAATTTATAAAGTCGTTTTTGGATATGTTTTGACGGGAATCGAATCCGGGCCTCCATTATACAAAGCGATCACTGTACCGCTCAGCCACGCTTACATTATAGATAGATTAAACGTTAATGAGAAAATACAGTATATATCAAAATTTACACTAACCATCAGAACTTGTTGTAGCCCCAGTTGTAGCTCCTGTTGCACTGGTAGTTCTCTTCTGTGGATTAGATTTTCCCTTCGTCTTTGTGTTGACATCATCCATAACTAGTTTGATAGAGTTCAAGTCATCGTTGTGGACCTGATATGTGTTGTCGTGGTCAACATCTTTTAGAAGCCGTAGTTTTTTAATCATATTCGAGAGAAAGAATTCTTTGATTACATTTGTGTACTTGTACATATCAGAGTTTGGTAATAACTCATAAAGCATACTATGCTAATCGCATTTAGAAAACTGTCTATATTTCTACAGTCATTAACACGATTATTTTTATTGCGAACCCGATGAACACGGCCAATAATACAAGTTGAATGATGTCCACGATCCTATATGTAGATTGCAACATCATCGCACAGTCCAATTTAATAAGCATTCAGTTTCGATTACATTATTAACATCTACTTCTGCTAAGCTACGAGCTTTAACCCTTTTTAATCTATCTTTTGATAGATTTCCATCAGGCTTAGCTGACAACAATGAAAAAAGTGATGACTTATGGACCCTACCGATGTCAAGAACATTCAGCGTGTTACTAACTTTACTCTTTTCATTATCAAGGGTAATCTCTTCTAATTCATCAACTGTGTGTCTGAATTCAGCACCAAATTCATTTAACATTGGATCATTCCCATCTTCATTAACTTCCACATTTTGTTCCTGCGGGTCCACCGTGGTTCATAGTGCTTCAGCATCAGTCGCCATTTGTTGTAAAACATTATCCTCCTGTGTTGTAGTGGTGACTTCAGGATGGAAGAACCATTAATTACTGTCATTGTCAAGCTCAGATTCAGGCTTAATACCAATACCACGAAGGCATGTTTGGGCTTGTAGTAACCCCTTCTGCCAATATTGTACAATTGCTTGAACATTTGGAAAGTCTTTCAGGTCAGGTGGTGGCTTTGAAGCCACATTTCTCTTCCCCCATATGTTTTCTCCCTTTCTATATTTCTTAATCACATTTGGTCCATCCTCACTTGCTATTATTTCATTTAGACGAATTATACTGGTGAGATTACGGTACATATCAGTAGTGGTATAGTTGTGCTTGTTTAGAATAAAGGAGCTATTGTGGCTGAAATATTCCTCGCAACAACCTGAGCCTGTAAGATTGAGCTGCACTGGGTGACTAGAAGCATAGTCTCTACTAGCTCTAATAATAATAATAACAATAACAATATGATGACACCCGATGATAATATCTTGCAAAGTCTCACGTAACAAGAAGTTTGAATTCAAATTCAATTCATCAGTACGGAATACCCACCATCGCTAGATGCGCAACAAGTTGGTCACATAAGATGCATAATGTATACGCTCTAGCAATGATGCTGAAAGAGAATAGTAAAGTTCAACAAACATCCAACAGAGTTCAAGACATAAAATTGTTCCATGAACACTTTCTTGTGGTTCTGACCTCCCGTCTTGTATCTGTTGTAACAGTTCTCGTACAATTAGAAATAGAAGCTTCTGTGCATTTTCCCAGTTTTTCCTGTCATCTCGAAGAACATCACGCAATTTTTGGTGCACGACATCAAATCGATCTAGTACTAAATGAATATGATTCATATGAACTAAGAATCTACCAAGATGCAATACACGAGAAGCATGATTCAAACGGTTGATTAGTTTCTTGCCATTGTGGATTTATTCCAGGTCAGCTAAATGTTTAACGTATTTATGACTATCTGCAAGAACAAGTTTACCACCATGAGTGAAATTATTGCAAGCAATATTTTATACATCTCCTACACCAAAAAGACTGTACTGTAGGTGTAGTTTTTAACGACGTGAATATCCATCTTAAGCATTACCAACTAATGGACCAAGGACAGGTAGCAAATGAGGGTTGTATAATTTCTTAATTACATTTTGCTGCTGTAGAACATGTTGATGTGTAAATGTATTACATGTAACAGACAATGGCACAACAAAAGCAGGTAGTTCATGTACTAAAGGGTTAATCATAATTGCTCGAGCATAACCTCCCATTTTATTGCTTTTAAATGTATCAATTAAGTTTGCATACGAGTCTTCCCTGTCGCCAACTTTGACAACAAAGCTAGGATCGCATTCATGATCCTTGCTTTCCCGGCCACACCAGCCCCATCCCTCATCTGAACGTCTATCTCACTGAGGTGCCTTAATGATAACAGTCTCATCTTCAGCTGTTTGGACCAGTACATTGCTAACAATACCCTTGACACGTTTCAGTTCAGCGTAAAGTTTTGCCAATTGCCTGAATGTATTTTCCAATCCTGACCCTGTAAAAGCACTAAGTTTGTACGTATAGACATACTTTTGTCTGCTTCGCTTTATGGTATTTCGTGATGGACCTAAAAGGTTTTCCTGTAGAAAACGTGCAGTACGCTGGCCACCTATTATGCTAATTGCCTCAAACAGATGTATCCCCTGACTGGTCTTACATAGATTGCCACAAATGTTTCAGAAAAATTGAAGTGTATATTTTTTACCTGTTAATTGTACACTATAGTAGCATCGACTTAACTGTTTGTGAATAGCCGTAATGTCACCCCTGGCGCCAAGGACGAGTAAACACACAATTACAATAGCGGGGTTGTCGCCTGCGTATTCGGTTATGATAGTAACAATGCTATCACGAAACGCTTAATACGACCCGGACGAGAACACAGGTACGACGTACGGACAGACATAACATAGACAACCAAGTCAATGTCCACGGCCTTTGATAACCAGTTGTGGTACACTGGCATGTCTACTCTACCCAGGCTTGAACCCAAGGCCTCGTGGTCTGTAGACAGGTATGATAACCGCTACACCACAGTAGGTAGATAACCACCCCTATCCAAATTCCGTCTAAGTTTATCCCTAATTTTCTCTTTTCAGTTCAGCTTTTGCACAACGTGCACGAGCCAATCGAGAGGACAAACGGATTATTACCAGGCGTTGTCGTTTTGCGTTCTTACGCAATTCATCAAGTTTTTTCCTTTTAACGATTGACGAAAGATAACGATTGTTAGTTTTACCAGTGGGAACCTTATTTGTCCCATCTGATAACATCCCAACAACAGCTTATCTAATGGTCGCTTAACTCTCATTTCAAATAATTTCAAATGTAAGATACTTTTACATTCTGAACAAGTTAACTCAAATTACCAATTCCATGACACTTTTTACTGTATATTGTTCCATTAATATGAATGTAATCAAGATGGGTTTCGTAATCTGGAAGTGAATACCATAACACAATGCCATTCTCAGCTAATCCCCTTGTAACTGTTGATTGCAGATTAAACAATACATAATCAGTTTGACCATATTTAACTGTTTCCTGTAATAATCCATGACATTTGACAGCCGGTTTTGGTGGTGAGACTGACTGGATAACCGTCACTTGTTGGTTTTGAAGAACTGTGTTAACGATAGCTGCTTTCCTTACTTCTTGTCCTGAAGTTTGTGTGATTTCAAATGAGTGTGTGCATTTATTATGACATCACCACGCTTCGGAAATAGTAACAAATTCTTGGTACATTGATTACACACACTTTTTGACTGTAGTTCATTTCTTAAAAGTGTAAACTTCCAATGCAAATCGCTTTCAATTTTTGAGTACTGACTGTCAATTTTTGAGTACTGACTGTCAATTTTTGAGTCTTTTTTGACTTCTGATGACACATCATTTTTGGGTTCAGCTATCAATGCTTTCTTTTCCACAAATTAGGATGCATTCTCCTGATGTGATGATGTTTTTACATGCGCCCGAAAGTTAGTTAAACATTTTTCTTTAATGCCAGCATTAATAAATTTAGCTTTACTACTGCTGTATGGCAAAAACTGTATTTGGACGGTACCATCATTTGATTGTACTAGCAAACATGACTCTTTGGGGACAATGCTATTTTTCTCCATGCTACTCAAAGTATTTTAAAAGTATTTCCAGTCCTGAATTCTGCTATTGGTGGAAAAAGCTTGGCCCAAAGAGGGGCCCGAAGGTTGGGTTAAACTGTATGTAAGAGTATACATACCAACATACGCTGTATGCGTGCCGCTGGTAGACTGGTTAGTAGATGCAGATGTCACACTTGCAACATCTCCGCTATCATCTTGTGTTGAAACCCCGCTTGAAACTGATACAGTGTACTGAACTTCACCTGTTTCCATAACAGGTTCCATGTCTGTTGTTGTACAATCTCGACCTGTACAGAATAGTAATACAAATATTAATAATGATAATAATAATAAGTGTTGACAATGCCCAGTAATTAGGTTAAGAATGTTTTGTGGTAATCAACCGTCGGGAATAAACCCCCTCCCCTTGCACCAAACCATAAAACAAAAATCTTTAGACTCCTCAAAATTCCACTTTTTTTTATCACACATAATTTGCATTTAATCTATCTTGCCTTGATTTCAGCCTATTTCCTCCTTCCCTGCCTCCCCCCTGCCCCCCCACTTTTTTTAAAGTATTGATGGAAAAACAAATCGTAGTTTTTA
>JAIGNY010003143.1:1270000-1297500 GCA_020152595.1 Chiridota heheva
GTTTGAAAAATGAATGACTAACGCAAACCTAAGTTAGATTAATTCGAACCCGTAATGATATTTAGATTAACTCAAACCCACAATGAAAATTGTGTTGTACACAATCTTTTATTATAGGTCAACATTTTTGCTGTGTCTGGTGATAAAATTGTTTCACTTCTAGATGAAAATGTTTACTATATTTACTTAAATATATAAATTGGTTCTTGTAAAGCATATAATTTATGATAATGGGCAGCAGGGCTGCCATTTGGCCGTTTTTACGAGCTATAGTGCTCAAATTTGGCCGTAAAGATTTGCCCCATACCGAGAAATTTAATTTTGGCCGTAGAGTTTCAATTTGACCAACTTTGTATTGATATTGGCCGTCAGTTGCAAAGTTTAACCGGCAAGGACAAAAAGGGACACAATGGTTGTTTGCATTAAAACATATTTCCTATGGAAAGAGAAATGTTCCATTTCCAATCAATCAACATTGATGACTACTGCATTATTCAATGGTCGGCGTTGCTTCTGTAATGTAACCTATAGAAATTGTAAATTAACCAATGGCATTCACTTAGGATACTGTAGAGAGAAAAGAAAAAAAAGAAATAACTGGTTTTCGTTCTGTTAAACTTTTCATACACGTTTATTACTATATTCTTTTGTCGGCACACATGAACTTTATGAAAAATAACAGACACACTTTCTTTATGGGATATAATTACAATTAGAGCCTATTGCTTAGTAAAGATCAGTATAGGTTATGTTATAAGTTACTTTTTTATTTGAAAAGCTTGTGGCTTACCATCCAACAATAAACAGATCCCAGGAGTTTAATCATGCACAAAATAGACTCCCCTCCCAGCCCCCCCTCCCCGCTCCCACCACGTAAAAAAACAACATATTTTGTTGTTTTATCATTATAATAGCCAGAACTTAGAGATATAACCACTTTGCCTTTAATTCAGCATTATGCATTCCCCATTATTAGGGATGATTAGGCCCATTTACTTCAGTTTTTGCAGTGACGTATTTAGGTTATTGACATCAGGTAATGAGTCGGGTCACGTGATCAGCGTTCAGTCCCTCGTTTAAAAAAAAAATCACTATGGAAAGTAAGAATGTATGTACAAATTATAATTTACAGACCGCCTTCCCCCGACACACACACACACACAAAATGAATAAGACATGGTGAGACGCTGATTAAAATATCTATGTTAACGTGTTATTTTTATACATGTGTATAAGCCATGTAATTACTGCAGATGCTGCTTTGAAATAATAATGAAAGTTCAAGTGTTTTAATCTTTTTTTGCTTTAATATTCAAGTTTGGAATTAGTTCCATCTTTTAATTGCTATGGTTGATAAAAAGTTTGGTTTCTTGAATTTTTTTTTTTTTTTTTTTTTTTTTTTTTAAGACTGGAAACAATTCTACAAGTCATTTGTACAACAAACACAATTTACATGATACCACTGGCAGAAAGTCTATATCTTTTTGGCAAAAGCACAACTTCTTTGCATTTTGAAATAAAAATGTGATACAGTTACATTACATGTCTAAAAAAGAGTATCTGTGTTTTTTTTACTTTGGAATTGTGGATATTTATATCATTCTTTATTTTCATAGGAAACACTTCAATTATGTGTGTAAAGTGGGTACCTTATTTTGTACATTGAAATTGTGGACATTTGTGTTTATCACCAATTTCATAGTATGTACTTAAAATATGTGTGTAAAATTGTGTATCCTCACTTTCAATGTAGATTTCATACCAAGAAGAAATGAGAATTAACATTATATCCAATGGGTATATCATCTAGACATATATTGTCTAACAATTCTGCCATCCTTTTTTGCCTAAGCCCTTTAATTCAGAAGTCCCCTTTTTACTAGTTTTCCACGTATTCCCCCAATTTCTACGATCTACAATTCCACGATGTTGTACCATGATACCTTGGTACATGAATTTGTGTCACGTAGACTCTGGGGTCAAAAGGTCAAAGAGCTATTTACTACTTTTCATCATTTCCCCTATAATTATGGAATGATAAGTGTGACGTGAGTATGAATGGTGTTATACAGTAGGTACGGTAAATGTGAATAATTTCTGATTGTGTTTCAGTGATCAGGGTCAAGGCTTAAAGGTCAGAAGTCAAATATATGATTTTAGGGGGTAATTATGTACTAATTTGTACAATGTTTGTGCCAGTTAAAATTACTAAAGAGTAATGCCTAAACCAATCTTATGTTTATATCACATGGTACATGAACTTGTGTTCCGTAAACTCTGGGGTCAAAAGTTTAAAGGTCAAAGGTCACAGAGCTAGTGAATCCTTTAACCATTTCCCACCATAGCTATTATTTTTTGCCACTTTAAATTCCGAAAGTGCCAAGACTTATACCAATCATATGTTTGTATCACATAGTACATGTTATTGTGTCCCGTAACTCTGGGGTCAAAAGGTCAAAGGTCACAGAGCTAGTGATCCTTTTTAACCATTTACCCCATAGTTATTATTAATAGCTATTTCCGCTATTATGTTGTGTGCTTTAGGTGATGAGATCAGCAACTCCATGGAGTTGGACGGACGGACGGACAGACGTGAAATTAGTCACGATCATACTTGCAAATTAATTTGCTCAAATGTACACTTACCTGAGACAGAAAATGCATTGGTACCACAATAGCGAAAAGAAATAACAATACGAAAATACGCTTTTGGTATGGTCCAAATTCGCCAATAACTTCAAGAATTTGGTCCAGCTTCATGATTAGGTGCTTTTCCAATTATTTAATTAAAACCACATTAATTCTATTGAGATGATTTTCATGAGTTTTTTTTCAATATGACTTTGTGCCATAATCTCGTAGTGCGTCTTTGTGTGCTGGTAGCTGCAGTAAAAATAGATAAATCTACGTCGGCGAACAGAGTGAATCACATTCACCCGAAATGAAAGTGTTTTACCACGGAGCTATAAAAGTCCCCGGGTTTTACATTGTTGATTGACTTGCCGCTGAGCGGATGAGTGGCTCTCTAGTTCTTACTGAAGGCAGTTAAGCACTGAAGCAACGTAAAAGCCTGCACGATCCAACAATTATGTCATTCAGTATGCTATACCCATTGACAGATTAAGCTGGCATTTTTTTAACACACTCATTCGTATTCTCCTTTCATGCCTTGAAACAGTCCTAAGAATGTGCCATCTTTATATTTTAGAGAGGTATAATTTTTGATGCAAGTTTAAAATCATTCAAGATATGCATCGTTTGCTTACTAATTGCTAACTTACTATTTAGTTTTTTATCATTTCTATTTGTGTTATTACAATTGTATCTTTTATTATTGCAATTTCTTCTAAATCCACCATTTCAGTTAAACCAGAGGTCAGAATTATTGGCTGTTTGTCATGCCTGCCAACGCAAACATCCGAAAAAACTTATTTGCACCTCGTATTGCCGACATATGACCACGTCACCCATCAGCCCATGGGCACACATCAGTCTTATCTGCGCTGACTTGCATAGCTGAACTGCTGAGGTCCTGCGAGTTAATAATCTCCGCAAAGATTCCGTCAGTTACTATCTTTTATGGGCAGCCGTTTGGGCAAAAATTAAAAAGATAGACAAATACTAAGAAACATGAATTAAAAGTAGAAAAGAAAACAGAAAACAATGAAAAATGAAAGTCTCAACAAAAAAAACCCAAAAAACTCTGAATAGAAAATAAATAAAAAGAATTTAATACAAAGTAAATTAAAAAGGAACAGAAATAAGCAGAAACATATTTATTAAAAATGAAATAGTTTAAAAAAGCAATAAAAAGTATCTAATTAAGGAAAATATAAATTGAATATGAAATAAATAAAAAGAAAACAATACAAAAGAAAACAATCAATACGAAATATATCAAATGGAATTTTAGGAGCAATGAAGAGAAAGCAACAAAATAATAAATAGAAAAGAAACACAACTACAATTAAATTTCGATAAGATCTTATAACACACAATGTTCCACTGCAATAACAAAGAATATAAAAATACTATACAAACAGATAATATATTTCCAAATAGATTTTTTTCTCTTAATATATAAACATTACTAATCTATAAAACAGTGATATATCTTTAAACACAAATTTAAGTGCAGACAGCCTTTTATCCCTTTGTCATAGAAACAGAAATGTATAAGTACAACAAATATATATGAATAAAAAACAAACTATGAGGAGAAAAAAAAAACCCAAATATGTAAAGAGAGAAATATGCGCATCACTTTGCGCACCACAATGCACTTCACCAGGATTTGCGCCCAGGCGTGGTGAGTATGGGCCTACAAGCTTACACTAGCGCTCGAATGCGTTATGTTTGTGCAATGTAATATATGCTCAGCATGAAGCCAACTTAAACCCTTAAAGACCCATGGGCTCAAAACGTGAAGAAGAAAAAACATATCGGAATTTTATTTCCAAAATTAATTTTTACAACTTTCCTATTGTTTTCTACCACTACAATTTTAGTTTCTATGAATGTTTAGACATTAAACTTTTCAATGAAAATTAAAATTAAAGAAGTTATCAAGAAAAATATGCAAATTTGCACATTTTAGGCCAAATTAGGCCAGTTTTTTTGAGCTTGTATTTTTTTTTTAAATGAGGATTTTTACATTTTTAGATTCTTTTGTGAGATTTCCTTTCTTTCCATTGATATCAGTATTATTTTTTTTTCAAAGCAAAACATGCAAAAACAATGGAAAAAAATCACCGCTGTAATTACGAGCGGAAAATAAAATGGAAAGCCACGTGGTCCAGAGCGAGATGGAACTCGGGCCATCGCGTTTCTGTGCGCTGAGATTTGCCACTAAAGTGTCTAACTAGAATTTTTTTTTTTTTAAAGTGATTTGAGAGGGGGTACTTGCTTTTTCTGATATCACTTGAAAGTACATGTCTTGGCCTTTCTTACGATACACTTTGCGTACGGTAGGTGTATTGCGATCAAAATTTTGGTCTCAAAAAGGCTCAAAATCATCAAATTTGCCACAAATTTTGCCAAAAAAGATATTAATGGTAGGAGTAGTCAAAATTCGACCGTAATTGGATATTTTATTGTCTTTGACAGTTGTTCACGGCTTTTCAAGCAAAAGCTAGGTCTAGAAGTATGGCAAAGAAGCTTTTAAAGAAAAAATGTTTTTTTCTTAAATTTTGTGCATTTTTTAATTCTCTCTTTTTCATTCCAATTTTTTGCAAAATTCTTTAATACAATCTCCATCAAAAAGTTATATTCTTTAAAAGAACTATTCAAGCTCTTTTAAATAACACCAAGATCACTGTTGTGGGCCTATTTGACAAAAAGTATATCCCCAATTGAGCGTGACACCCTTGGTCTGGGTATTTAAGAATCTCATGTGGAAAAAAAGGATACGGAAACAAATTCCAACCCGCTGTTTGTGGAGGATGTAGGTCTAATTAGAAGGGCAACATAACTTTTGTCGGAAGCAATAGATGGGAATGCTCCGGCTAACAGCACCAGTACCCTTCGATACCGTGGCTCAGACAGCTGTACCTACCGTACCTACTGCCTGACGCGGCCTGATGTAAGTGTTCTAGTCGTATGTTAACGAAACCGATATGCATATATGATATCTGTGGTGCGCAGTGAAACTGCTGCCAAGTATAATCGGTAACAGATTGCAAGTGTACGCAACACATGTTACATTGCATTGTGGTGCGCAAAGTGCTGCGCATATATATCCCTTTTCACATTTTTTTTGTACGTATATATTTTTTTGTACGTAGGCCTATTGATTTTTTGTACTTATAATTTTGTTTGTATATATACAATACAATACAATTTATTACAGTGCCTTAGGCCATCTGGCCTTTGTCACAAACATAAACGATAAATTGAATGGTACATGATTGAGGTTCTTACAACAAACAATAATCAAAGAAAAAGAAACTAACGTCTTGCTTCCAATGCGTGTAAAATAAAGTGTGATAACTGCAAAAATAAGTATTTAGAACTAGCTGCTAATAAAGTATTACATTTTGTTCTAGTTGCAGTCTGAAAGAAATATTTTAGGGGAAATTTACAGCGGATTTCAGGAAGGGATGGACAAATTAGGAGAAAATGATATTCATCTCCAACTTCTTTCAAATGCAAACCTGACAGAACCTCTGTTCATAGGTTATATTACAATGACGGCCTTCGTTGACTTCAATTTCAAGGCAAGCACATCTGATTTGGGAGACCAACTTTTTAAACTTAAAAACATTATTGAATAATAGGTATGGCTCTGCATAGCTTTCTGTTTTAAATTGTGCATAACAATGCAAAGAACTTCTAGATTTAATATCACTCAACCAGTTCTGTCTATCTATATCAAACACTCGCTGCTTAAAAAGTTCATAGAAATGTGTAGTAATCCCTTCTCCCTCCCCTTCCCAAACATTACCAAACCCAGTTTCATACAAAATATTTTTAACACACAGTTTCCATGATAGCACTTCTTTGTTTTTCAATATTCTTTCTTCTACATAACAGTGAGTCTGATACATGTCTTTATCAAGAATAAGAAGTCTTAACCAATATGTTTTTTGCTTTAGTATTGTTTGACTTTTAAAGGAAAAGCGACCCAGCTCTCCTAGAGCTATAATATTCATGGCATTTGGTGGTAAATCTAAAAGATATTTATGAAACGAATTGTAAACTCTTATTGTACTTTCATTTGGGAGTGATGGGGAGGGAGGGGGAGGGGAGGGGGGGGGGTAAGGGGGTGATACCCCATAACTCAGAACCTTATCTTAAAATAGGCATTATCTTTTGATCAAAAATTTGAAGGATACTACTTACAGGTAAATCAATAGTTCTAGACAAAATTTCTTAAAATTGAATAAAGCAACCTTAGACTTTGAACTCTGTTGAACTTGGGATTTTGACCATACTTCTTTTGGCGAAAAATTTAATCCTAAGTAATGATAGTTATTTACAGTCTCAATAATTTTGCCTTTGAAATAAAAACGTTCACTTCTTGCAATGTATCCACCCTTTCTAAAAACCATTACCTTCGTTTTATCTGAGTTTACAGTCAAATCATTTTCTTCACAATAATCTTGGTAAACATTCAGTAAACTTTGCAAGGAATAAACATTTTCTAAAAAGATAACGTGGTCATCTGCATAAAGAAGACAACATATACAATTGTTATTTATAAGAATTTCTTGGGTGTTTGTGGACTTCAATCGCTCTTCAATATCATTGACATAAAGTAAAGATAAGTACGGGGATAGATTACAACCTTATCTCAGACCTCGCGCACAATCAAATTTGGGGGTAAGACCGTCCTTTGTCTCAATATTACTATACATTGATATAAGTATCTCATAGAATTTACCCCTCATTCCCATATTATAAAGTTTCTTGAATAAAATACTGCGATTGATGTTATCAAATGCAGCTTTAAAATCAACAAACGTGGCGTAAAGTTTTCCGCGTGGTTTACTTAATGCTTTAAAAATGATAGTGTGAAGTACAAAGAAATTACCAATCGTAGAGAACCCTGCTCGAAAACCTGCCCGAGCAAGAGAAAGGATATTATGATCCGAGAGCCAATCACATAGTCTACTACATAAAACTTTTGTAATACTTTGCCTAAAGCACACAATAGTGTAATAGGCCGATAACTACTTGGTAAGTCTTTATCCCCTTTCTTGAATATGGGACTAATTTTCCAACTTGCCAAGCACTGGGAAATTTGCCAGTACAAAGAATTCTGTCAAACAATGCATGTATAGCACGCCCCAGTGCCTTAGGTAAATTTTTGATGATTTCAATTTGAACACCATCGATACCACAAGCTTTGCCTTGTTTTTGTGAATTGATTGCTTTCTCAACTTCATTAATTGTAATGTTGACATCCAAAATATCATCAGAACTTCAAATGAGGAATATGAATCAAAATATACTGTAGACTCGTTAAATTTAAAAACAGACGTAAAGTATCGAAACCATTTAATAGCTGGAATATCATTTGTATTCTTGTTTGTGGGAGCTTTAAAGAAAGCCCAAAACTTCTTACTGTCTTTTTGTTTTGCTAAAGTAAGAAGCTCCTTTGTTTTATCTTCCATAAATTGTGTTTTCTTGTATGTAATGAATTTATTGTAACTTTTCTTCAATCACAAAAACGTTCGTGACTTTCATTGCTACGTTGTCTTTTATGTTCTTTAAGCGCTTTCCTAACCCTTTATTCAAATTCAAAACAATCTTGATCAAACCAATTTTGCGGTTTTGGAAGAATTGCGTTTCCCTTAATACATCTCACACCATAGATCCTTTTTTGTAAATCATTTATTTGTGTCACCGCTACTTCAGGATTGTTATTTTCCAAATAGCCCATGATTTCCTTAATTGTGCCCAATGTATCATTATTCCCCCACTTTTCCAGAATAATCGTTTTGTCTTTCTGTGTACCAGACTGTTTTCATTAGAGGAACACAATCAATAAACTGTGATCGTTCACCACTAACATTGGTATGGTGAACACTATTTACGTAATTAATATCAAAAGTTAGTGGTAAATGTGGCGAATCTACAGCATCACCAACTATAAGATTAGTAATTACTCTGTTATCGAGCAACTTCTGAGATGCTATTATGTTTTCAACGACACTTATATCCTTTTTCACATTTTTTTTGTACGTATAGTTTTTTTTGTACGTATAGATGTTTTTGTACTTATAATTTTGTTTGTATATATAATAAAAGGCTGAGACTATACTTACATTTCTGTTTATAGATAAATTGATTTAAAGATTACATTGATTTAAAGATACATTGATTTAAAAATAAAGATTTAAAGATAAACTGCTTATAGAAGCATTTTTTATTAAATATATTAATGTTTATATATAAGTAGTTATATTTGGAGATATATTTTCTGTTTGTATATAACTTGGATTTTGTTTTCTTTTTATTTATTTCATATCTAATTTGTCGTTTTTATTACTATATACTTAAATTTTTCGTTTGTTTCTTTTTATTTGTTTCTTTTTAGTTTATATTTTTTTCATTAACTTTTGTATTTATTTATTTGTATTTATTGCATATTCAATTTATATTTTTGTTTATTATCCTTTTTTTATTTGGTTTCTTTTCAATCATTTCATTTTTAGTTTATGTTTTTATTAATAATTGTTCTTAATTTCTTTTGTATTGAATTCTTTTATCTATTTCATATTCAATTTATATTTTTCTTATAATATATTTTTTTATTGGTTTCTTTTTTGTTTATTTCATTCTTATATTTATGTTTCTTACTTTTTGTTTTCTCTTTAATTTTTGCCCAAATTGCCGCCCATAGTTTTTAGCATCCTTTTAAGGGATTTGAGTTTATGCGATATCTAATTGAATACCCAGGTTCTCGCCCGTATACGTTCAGATTTTTGCAGCGTTTATCATATCCTAAGCGTCTTTGGATATTTTGCATGTGTTGCTATGTTTGCTTTAAATAGATCGATATGTTGATGCAATAACAGTGCATATTGTTGCGTAATGTAAACGACGTGCATTCCAAAATTCGCTAAAAAATGTTTCAAATACTTGAATTTCGCTCGGCGCAGTCCATGTGAATTTAGAATTTAGCATATATGGCTCGGGAAAGAAAAATCTGCTTTTAATTTTTCGAGCCTTAAACTATAATTAAACACATGCGCTAATTTGGTTTAATATACCGTTTGGGATCTGTCCCACAGTATAGCTAAATTAGAGTAGTCGATAGTTCGTATGGGCTATAAACTTGGGGTTAAAAACTATTAAATAGGGCTTTCCCTGTATAGGCTATCCTATCATGCATATACCGCAATTTAGGCAATAAAATAACCAAAGTGTAAACAGCCAAAATCCACATTGAGTTCACTGCCACATTACACGCATGAGCTGGCCTGCAGTAATATTATCCAAAATAAGTTATCTATTTTTGAAAAGTTATTTGTATGCGTATAATTGTTGCATAAAATCGCGAGTTTATTCTTGATGTGTATTTGTTTAGGGGTCAAGTAAGTGGTTCATCTTTGACAGAGGACTACGAAAGAAATTCTAAAAGGATTAGTTCAGTGGTCAGGCATGCATCTATCTTATATGAAAGAGGACTTCAAAAGAAACAAAAGGGTGAAGAAAGCGTTCAAAAATCTTATTCCGCTAAGGAGATATTCAAGATTAAAGCCCTGTCATATCTGTGTAGAAATCACTGGTGTAGTAAGTCTAAGTTGGCGTGTGCATCTTCACATTCTTAACAATTGTATGTATGTATATAATATGTATTTCTATCTATTTTCCACTATTTAAATTATCTTCCCTCACTTTCTTTAAGCGGTATATCATTATTTCAGTTTTACTACTTTTTGACATATCCCATGGTTTTAAAGCTGGACCGGTTCACGAGGAAATAATCCTAAAATGGCAGACCACAAACTCTCTGGACAAAAATGAGATAGAATATACAAGAATTTAAGAAATCTGAGGCTATGACATCACAACTAGTCTGATTTCAGTCGTTTCCACACAAATGATACCAAACTTTAAACTTTCTTCACTATTTTGTTTCTTTTGAAGTCTTCGTTCATATAAGATAAACTTGCTTGACCCCTAAACTAATTCTTTAAACTTGAATATCCCTCTAACAGAATAAGTACTTTCTTCACTATTTTGTTTCTTTTAAAGTCTTCTTTCATATAAGATAGACTTGATTGATCCCTAAACTAATCCTTTAAACTTGAATATCTCTCTAACGGAACAAGATTTTTCAATGCTTTTTTCACTATTTTGTTTCTTTTGAAGTCCTCTTTCATATATAAGATAGACTTGCTTGACCCAGGCTGAACAAGTTCTTTAAAAAAGTTCTCGAAGAAAAGTAAGGGCGTATTTTGAAAGTCAAGGGAATTTTGAAATAGCACATGTGTAATTTTTGATACTCGCGTCATTGGAAAATAAACTTAAGTATTCATAAGAAATAACAATGATTCACTACTGAACATTCGTATTACCATCACGTGCACGAAAAGTGTGTTAGAATATTCTTCCATACGCCCTGCCCTCACTTTCGTTCGCCGGCTCCTTTTAACTTGAGATTTTTCACTTCTTTTATCCTTTTAAACTAGCTATTTACCAGTTGTTTTTCTTTTTTTAAATTGTAGTCGCTGCTAATTAGGAAATAGTAAGTTTTCGGATAAACCTTTAAAATTGATCATTGTTCTCATTCTTCAATTTTCGAAAAAATTGTTATAATTTCCGGGACATTTCTTTCAGTTTTCGAGAAATTTTAATTTAAAAAAAATTCCTTCAATTTTGCAAAAATCTCTTTTCAGTTTTTATCAATTTATCAACTTTATCAAGTTTCTTATCAATTTTATTTGAATGATTTCCTATTTTCTACCTCAAGAAAACATACAACCGGGTGGTGAACAAAGTCGTGACAAAGTCGTTGTCTGGGCTACAACTTTGATTGTTTCACGATCTCCAGTCTAACCGAACTCGCTTTTTACAGCTGTTCAACGCCACGCAGTCTTTGGAATTCCAACTTTACGTCTTCCTTCTGGAGGCTACAATGGCTATCATTATCCATTCTCAGAACATATCCTATCCATCTCCATCTTGTTGCTGTAACATCTTCACTTATTTTTTTTATCAGACTCGACCTTGCCAAAAACTGCTAGTTAATCCCCAGAACTTAGTTTTCTTCTCATTGATGTTACGCTCAGCCCTTTTGGACACCTCACTTAAACCATCTTCTGCTGCGTTTTACTAGCATTGGGTAAGAATAGGGCAACGCTTTGTTTAAATGTTTTCGTCATGATCCAGCCCATTTAAAAAAGAAGAAGAAGGAAACCACTCTAATCTTAACCTTAAACCACTCTGTTTCTTCACCTCCATCAAGCACAGCACACTCGCTATCGTGCTATAACACTCTTATCATATACAGATATAGTACCCAATTTTGAGGTAGGCCTATCTCAATGTGGCCCAGAGACTATTGCGATGGGCAGAGTCAAAAGTGTTCTCATAATCTACAAAGGTAATGCATAATGGAGATTTCCACTCTATTGACTGCTCAATAATGTTGCGTAGTACAAATACCTGTTTCAGTTGTGCTCTTTCCTTTCTGAATCCAGCCTGTTCCCAGGCTCAATTTATCATAAATTATGTCAATATTGATAATAATATACGCCCAAAATTTTAGCTAGGAAAAGATATAAGAGTTATTCCACGCCAATTACCACAATTCGATAAGTCACTTTTCTTTGGAATTTTTACAGTTAGGATCTTTTTCCATCATGCATTAGGTATAGGCCTATAGCTTAAATCCAGGTTTCTTTTTTATATACTGCGAGTGTGTGAAAATGGTGCCTGTGATTATCAAGCTATTGAGCCCACAAAACTCAATTAATCTGCTGCCATTCTCGCTTCTTTCACCAATTTCATGGTCCCCCATGACGTGCTGGCATCCTTCATTATCTGACCCGACTTTCGCGTTAAAGAACACTTAAAATATCATGCTTCAAGTTGCGGATGTTATGTACTACAGACTGCAACTGCTCATAAAACAGATCTATGTCTTCATAACTTGAATCATTGGTAGGTGCATACACTTGTATAACATACAGCTTCAAATATCTAAAATAGTATCTGGCATAAATGATTCTTTCGTTCACTGGTTTCCATTCAATAAGAAATCTTTCTGTGTCATCATGATTGTAACTCCATGCTCGTCTTGTCCAGAGTGAACTCTCCACTACACAGCCCCACCTTGCCAAATCCATTCCATATGCATTCACTAACACCCAACACATTAATGTTATATCTGCTCATCTCTCTTGTAAGTTGTTCAAATATCATATAAAGTACGAACATTTTAACAACCAATGTCCATAATATCTTTTGGCCCGGTAAGTGACTGAGTCGACCTCTGGACTTCCTTGCAACTTTGATCCAGCGGTCGCACATAAGAGACTTCAATTTTTGTAACGCTTGGTGCCACAAGCACCACATGATACCCCACCCGCCACTTGTACAGTGGCGGCGCAAGGGCTTTAATACCGGGCAACAGAGGAGCAACTTAAAACCTATAAATCAGACAAAATATGTCACCATGAAAAATTGTCTGGGGTAAACAAAGGGAGGGGGGGGAGGGGCGGTGTCACTATTGGACTTTCAGACTAGTGGACCTTCGGACTAGTGAACCTTCTGACTAGTGAACCTTTGGACTATCTAACCTTCGGACTAGTGGGCCTTTTCTTTCGGACTATATAACCTTCGGACTATTGGGCCTTCGGGTCAGTGGGCTAACACCGTTCACAGGTAGTAGGCCAAATTTCACTTTGTTCCATTTTAGACTTTCATATGTACAAAAGAAAAAAAGATATAAAATTTCATTTCAGAACTATATTTAACTGTATATTCTGAAGTACAATTGGGTACCTTTCAAACACCGAGGTATACTTTCATGTTCTTTGATGTTATGGATTTTATTTGTACAAATAACAAACAGATATGATAAGAAATTAAGTTGTGTAACTATATTGAACTCGAATATCATTTACTGCGTACCCATTCACCCATGTATCACTGCTTTCTTTAGGCTACGTTTTTACACTTGTTATCATACTTTTTCTTGGATTGCACCAGTTGCTGCATTAGATGTTTAAACAAATGGCACTATTCGTGCTCCTATACTACTATAAGTCTGTACTGAAAAATCAATCAATTGTTCTCTACCTGTGTAAAGGTCAAATTTTTGATGTTGTACTTTTGTAAAATGGCGCCTGCCTAGCTTGACAATTAGCACCTTCGAAAGGTGACCTATTAAAGGGAAAATTTCGACTCAAGAAATTTGCTTTACGCATCACCGATAAATCCGATAAATACTAATAACGTCACTTTAGTGGCGGTGATTGGTTGGCCTGTTGGTGATTGCGCAAATATTTTGACCAATCGTCAAAAGTTGAAATGTTTTTTTATTTTGTGTGCACGTTATCCACGTTAACACGATGTCTGGCATTACACGATGTCTGGCATTACACGATGTCTGGCATTACACGATGTCTGGCATTACACGATGTCTGGCATTACACGATGTCTGGCATTACACGATGTCTGGCATTACACGATGTCTGGCATTACACGATGTCTGGCATTACACGATGTCTGGCATTACGATGTCTGGCATTACACGATGTCTGGCATTACACGATGTCTGGCATTACACGATGTCTGGCATTACACGATGTCTGGCATTACACGATGTCTGGCATTACACGATGTCTGGCATTTCACGATGTCTGGCATTAGACGATGTCTGGCATAACACGATGTTTGGCATTACACGATGTCTGGCATTACACGATGTATGGCATTACACGATGTTTGGCATTACACAATGTCTGGCATTACACGATGTCTGGCATTACACGATGTCTGGCATTACACGATACCTGGCATTACACGATTTCTGGCATCACACGATTTCTGGCATTACACGATGTCTGCACTGTAAACAATCTGAGGAAAGGTTTCACCATGTGTGTGAGGAAAACGTTTTCCTCTTGGAGGGAAATCTAAGTTTACCCCAATAAGAAGGGTAGAAAATTGGAATAGTTACTTTCCTCGTAACTCTGAGGAAAGGTTTCACCATGTACGCGAGGTAAACGTTTTCCTCTTGGAGGGAAATCTAAATTTTACCCCAATAAGAAGGGTAGAAATCTAACTAGAATAATTACTTTTCTTCGTATGAAGTGAAACCTAACCAACCAATCGTTGTGCAGTAAACACGCGTCAACAAGCTTACTTGCGACCGATCAAAAGCTGACACTCGCGCCGCGTCGATATGCATGTGCGATATCATCGATGAAATCTGGAGAAATCAGAGGCAAACCTCCGTAACAGATGTAAGAAATAGACGTTTTAGCTGGTCTCATCAAGTTTTTCTTAATGTGAGTATTAAGTAATCGATATTGTTTAAGTGTGGGTCATGAAAATCAATACAGAATATATAAGAGTTTCGAGTATATGAGCAAAATCAGCGGCGCGAAAATTTGAGAATTATGATGTAGTGTAGGCCTAGGCCCGTTAGGCCTATGCATGTGTACTGAACTAAACCTAATGTATAACGTTAGGCACATTTTATAGCATCGTCTAGGTCATTCCACAAGTGAGTACCCGTAAAGATGAACAACTCATATGAATATTTGAGCGAATGCTGTGGAAATGTAAAATATAAGACTGTGTAGTAAAATGGGCATGATAATTATAATTATGAGTTTTGCTAAGAGCAGGTGGTAAGATTGTTGCACGATTTATACATAAAAACTAGTTAAAATCTATGAATATCAAATACTTAAATAAAGTTAAAATATTCAAAGTACTTACTAAAAAGTGGGGTTGTATGGGCACGATAATTGATAAGGTGATCAAACAAATGGTTCTCTTCTGAAGTGTAAATAATTGATTAAAATAAGTAGGATGAGTTTTATCCCATATAATGTTACAATAGGATAACTGAGAAAAAAAAAAGAAAGAAGGATTTTAAGTTTTAAGAATACTCTGTGGCACAAAATTACACTTTTTAAAAAGAATACCTATAGTTTTGGCTACTTTCTTACACAAGTTATTTAAATATGTTTCCAGTTTAAGGTAGGGTCAAGGTTAAGTCCAAGATATTTTACAGTATGGGATTGACTTGCAGGGATACCATCAAATTTGATGCATAGTTTTAGATTAGAAAAAATATTGCAGAGTTAAAATGAAATAAAACTAGTCATTTTAATGTTAAGGGATACATTTTTCGCCCAGAACCAATTGTGCTGTGCCATCGGCATCTGCTCCTGTGACTTCCAAGAAGGTTAGTGTAATATAAGAATAGAGAGGGTTTTTCACCTATGTTATTTTATCATGTGATATATATATATGCAGCATTATCACGTGATGGGCAGCATGCTGACCGACAAACTCGGTAAACCATCATAAAAACCTGAATCCACCTCCCAGAAGGACGCTAACTCACACATACAAATGCAAAATTAGCTGTAAGCTTTCATTAAAGAAAATTAAAAGTGTGATTACTCTCCTAAATTCAAAGAAAATTGGGTAAAATTGTATTATAATAAACGTAGAATTTTCACAAATCTGATGGTCAGCAAGGTGCGCGAACGGTGCGTTTTTCATGTGACGTCACATGAAAATCCTATACTAATATAGAAATAACATAATGTAAGTAAATGCAGGGGGTGCCATTTTAGAAATGTCATCTCCATGGGGATGGGGCACTTCAGACTATAATGTGTAGGGGTGTAGCCCATCAACCGACATCAGTACCCGCAACATGCGATGTTGCTATATATATAATTATTTAAACTTAAGTAAGTAGTCGAAGTGTATACAAAAAGATGGTAAAAATGCGTTACATTTTCAAAAGGGGGGGGGCGTCTATTAGAGGTGAAGTTTTTCAGTCAGATCTTGTATGCATAACAAATTCAACTCTTTTGATTGTATTTTTGGGGGCAGTTTTACAATTTTTTAAAGTTTTTGCTTAAGCAGAGTGTTAAATCGCACCTAGTGTTTAGTTTTACTATATAACCAATCAATTTATGAGTGACTTTAAATGTCACCAAAATAGAAACATTAGATAGGGCATTTATTAGGGAATATACGGTTAGTCATTGCTCATTGGTGATACTCTTTGTAATGATATGTCATTAAAGAAATACTCCAGTGAAATGTCATCTGTATATATTTCACTGGCCGAGTACAATAAAAGTAACAAGATTAGTGAAACCCCATGTCGATAACATATATTCCTGCAAGAAATTATGACAGAAAATAATTTCCCCACAAAGCGAAAAAAAATGACTTGTACGAAGTCTAAACTACACGTACAACGTATTAGAGGCAGATGTAATTGTTCGAAACCTTATGTATTTCTTTGACTTTTAATGTCATATGTTCTACATGATTCAAAAATGTTTTGGAAAATATTTTCTACTTAAAGAATAATTAGAGATTTGTTTCCATTCTACTCATGTAACATTTGAGTGCAGTATTATGTGAAACAAACAAACCAAAGGGGTCAAATCAAATTTCAATTAAAAATAATAAACGTGCCGCTGTAATAACTTAATAGCTGTGTCATAGACTCAGCAGTTCAGTCAACACTTTTATAAGTTTATGAGAAATGGCTTTTTTGCTGTAAATTTTGATAGGAATAAGCCAGGAACATTTTTTTCACCAATCTGCTTCTTTTTGGTCCCCTATCCAATGTGCAAAAATGAAATTTGACTGGAATATGTTTAATGTTTTAAAACGTTTGTCTTTTCAGTGCAACAGATCTAGAGGTAAAGTAAACTGGACACCGGAAATTCTTGAAGGGGGAGGACGATCTAACTTTAGCCCAACATAAAGAGTACATGAATAGAGAACACAACAAAGCCAACCCAGACGTCATTTCTGTCAAGAAAAAATGGACCTAACGTATGCCCAGAGAAGGCAACTAATCAACTCTAACCCGGAAATAGTGACTATTAAAGAACATTATCCCTGCCTTTTCACCATGAAAGAAATTTCAAATGAATTCCGGAGATTAACTGACAGTGAACTGCATGCAAAGTTTGAAGCATCGATAAAGGAGCTTGCATCAGATATCTTGGATATTGCTAGAGCATCAAAGAAACCATTTGAGGAGGTATGGCAGTGCTTGAATGCTTTGGATGTTAGCAGTGAACACACCGAGCAACAGAAAATGGTTGCTGCTCGATTAGCTTTGCCGCAACTCTGTGGAAATGATGCAGACCTTTTTCTTAAGATATTTGAGGTAAGACCTTTTTTCTAAATACATTGAATTGATGGCTAATTGTGGTTACATGGTTCGGTGAGGTTCCTACCATACTTGTAGCGAGTCCGTACTGCAGTACATAATTTTCGAACCGAGTGTACTTGTACTTCTGACATCTCAAAATCTCCCATTAACTTAAAATGATAAAATAATGTACACTATATTCATACTTATCAATTTTGGGATTTTTAGAAAATATTTGTACTCATACTCGTGAACTCTGTACTCTACTACAAGTCTGGTTCCTACCCAATGTTTTTCTTTGAAGTGCATTACACCAAACCATTTTAGGTTCCGATGCGATAGCATCAGGAACCTATGCTGTCATGATGGCTGGTGTTTGTATGTGGGTAAGTTCCATAAAAAGGGCTCCAAAGTGTGACTCGGACATTTCATGAAAATCAGCATTCTCCTTCGCATTATAAAGTATTTTAGTATTCTTACACTTCCTCATCCAATTTTTCATATTTCATGGGTTGTCTTTTTTAGAATTGAGACAATTAAGCATAAATGATACTTTTTGAGTATTAGATTCTGCGTGTAACAAGGCCAGGACACGAAAGCAAATTTACAATGTTTCCAACACTCATAGCACTTAAATGACATTCAAAATTGTTTCTGTATTAATGATGATTTTTTATGTAAAAGAATACATTTTTATGAAAATACTTTATTCTACTTCAAAATTAGTCACAAGTATGGTACGCGTTACACACCAAAAGTGGACACCGTTACTTGAGGAAATGTCCTGGTATTTTCATCAATATATAAAATTTTAAAGCTTTGTTTCTTTTTTATAACTTCAATGCCTGGTGAGTATTGTTATAATAAAGAATCAAGTTAATTGGATATTCGCAAAAAAAATATATGAATTTCTAGTTTTTAAACATTCCGCGCAATGAGGACACCAACAGATTCAAATAGCTGCAAAACTTAAATTACAACGATGGCGCGGCTATCAATTTGATTTTAAGGTTTGTCATGCAAAATTAATTTAGTGCAAAGATGTTTCTTTGAGTAATATTCACATTCCTGTGTATTTTAAGGCATTAATATATGGTCACATTGTAACGAGGACCAAAAACTGTTTTGTGGGGTTTTTTTCTTAAAAATCTTTGAAAATGTTAAAGCTATAAAACTGGAGTTTTCACCAGTTTTTTCCTTAAATTTTTCTCCAATGAATTAATATGGAAAATCCATGAGAGTATTCCTTTAAATTCCAAATTGCTGTCCAAAAAAATATGATTTATACCTCAAATTTATTTGTCACATCCATCTTAACTTTATATTTTCACACTTGCCATTTATCCATAACTTAAATGATTTCTCAAGTGGTCAAGAAAATTTAACTAACATTATGAAAGAGTCTTCACAAGAAACAACATGATGAAAAAACTTTCAAAAATCGTAATCCGTTATATATATCCAAAATATTTAAGTTCAAAATTTAAAATCATTTGCTTTTAAATGACTGAAGTCAGACTAGCTGGGACATATCACAACCTCAAAATCTAAAAACCTTTGGATATATCAGGAAAGTAGTACAACATGTAGAAAGTGTAATTATAATTATCACCTGAAAAAAGTTTTGAGAAAGATAATTCAAATCGTAAAAATATGAATAAAATGATAATTAAACTTAGAGAATACATTAAGGATTGTTGAGAAATGTCAACATTATCGCCCCAACATTCCATAATAGAATCACTACACCAATTATGAGTACACAGGTGAGAACCTCACACTTGAAACAGTTCCTTCATTTCGTTATTTTGATTGCCTTTTTCATAGGAGATGAACTTGTCTGACCACTGAATTTAATCTTTTAGCTTATACATACTTTGGAAAGGCACTTTTTTATTTTAGATTATTATTTTCCTTTCAATCTACAGGTAGAACGCACCAGAGCCTACATTATACAACAGACGACCAACGCAGAACCACATGTTGCCATTCTTGAAAACCCCAGAAACCACACACATGTTTCATAATTGCAGAGGGTACCATTTTGATGGATGTGCCATCAGTCACGAAAGCCATCTGCCATCAGTACACTCTTCGGAGTGTACTATTCCTGTAATGTCGAGTATCCAAAGAAAGCCTCTGAGACATACATTTTCATCCAGAAGTATCTAATGAACATAAAAGACAATCTGAAAACACCCAGAAAAGTGATTACATTAGCAGAGAAATTGAGGAAGTAAAAACTCTTTTTATCATTTTTCTCGTGGAAGCTATTAATTTTGTATTTTTGCTTCGAAAAAGTGATTCACTTAAAATTGATGTGCTTTTCTGGAGGAAACAGTGCCTAACATTTTTCACTCATTCCAATATTTGTGTTTATAGCAGTTCTGTGTTTATAGCAGTTTGGTGTTTTTAGCAGGCTGTTTTTTATAGCAGTTCTGTCCTAATAGCCGCTTTGTGCTAAGAGCAGTTCTGTTCTGAAAGCAGTTCTGTGCTGATAGTAGTTCTGTGCTGATAGCAGTGCTTTGCTGAGAGCAGTAGTCTGTGTTTTAAGCAGAAGTACAGTATGTGTTTTAAGCAGAAGTACAGTATGTGTTTTAAGCAGTAGTACAGTATGTGTTTTATAGCAGTAGTCTGTGTTGTATAGCAGTAGTCTGTATTTCATAGCAGAAGTCTCTTTCATATAGCAGTAGTCTGTGTTTTATAGCAGTGCTGTGTTTGTAGCAGTTCTGTGTTTATAAAAGTTATGTGATCATAAAAGTGTTGTGTTTACAACAGGTATTAACAGAATGACATATATCATTTCTTACATATTTTGACAAACATTTATCTACAGAGTCAAATGCCTAGAATCCTGGGAGAACTTGTCTAGTTTTGAGGTTTTAAAGCTTAAAAATTCAAGCAAATTTAATGTCATCAGATGAACACATTCAAAATCCTTAAAGGAAATGTCTCGTCTCACACAATGTTTTCTTTGGACGAATTATTTAAAATATGCAACCGCATGTTTCTGTTCAGTTAACAATAATGTGTATCATTTGATTTGATATACTTGCTTACAGCCTAGTCGGTTAGCGTGTTTATTCCGGTCCTTCAGATAAGATATTTATCTTTGTATTGCTGAACAATGTAGGTTTGAGTCCCACAAATGACATCTATTTTTATTACCTAGATGTATGAATAGTTTATTAAATAACTGTTGTTTTAATGTTCATTTCTATTTATATATTTCAAATTGTTACCTATTAGCAGTTTTCTAATCCAAATATCACACGCTAACACTGTACCGGCAATGTTTACATTGCACAGTTAATGTAGCTGAGTTAAAAAAGACACCTTTTTTCATTGACAGTTAGTAGGAATAAACAGCTGATCGTGACGTCACGCAAATGTGTCTATTGCTTGCTAACGTCGTTGATATGAATATCACGAGACAAGACATTTTCTTTAAGCAGTTTTCAAAATATGTAACTTAGTTTAAAAACTTGTATTTTTTCATTCTTTGCACAATTAATGGAATGAGAGATTTCAGAGCGGATTTCAAAATAAAGGACTTGAACAATTAAATGGTTGTTGATCTGCATATGTGACAAATTATTGCGTAATGAGGGATTACTTGAAAAATGTTGGGAAATAGTCAATTTCTCACTGATTATAATAGGAGTTTTAGTGTATATTCTGTACGAATGCATGCATGCTGGCCAGCAACCTCAAGATGCATCACAAATTTTGCATATTAAACACTTTATAGTATCACGCAATAACCTATGTGCACGAGCATGTTTAAAAATGTGTTAGATCATAAGAAGTGCAAAAACTGCATTACATGCAAGATCCAAATTGAGATTTGTGTTTATAAATGAGTAAACTCATTTTGAATTGTACTGTAAAACCTTTTCGTATATTTGATGAAGCACTACAATATGTACATATGTTTTCATTGCAAAAGATTGTTTTTGAGTTTATAATAGAAATACAGCTGAAACTTAATTTATTTCAATTGTTGTATTGCATCTCTTTCTCTCTTTCTTAAGCCAGAGCCACTTGTGGCCGTCGACGTTGAACTAAACGCTGTCTTGTGGTAACCAGACCACCTGTTTATATTGGTAATCCACCGAATGCCTAGATTACCATGTCGGTTTGCTCCTGGTATATTCCCCTCAATGGTGGTGTGCACAAGATTGTCAGGCCGGCGCTTCCAGTGTCCATATTTCCAGTGTCCATAGCTTGCGCCATTTCAATGCATTCGACAAACCATTACACTCATCCACCTTGATCTTATCCCGATCTTATTCCTGATCCATTCATTTGACTTCATCTCTGACTCCCTTTCATTTGACTTCCTCTCATATGTTTTGCATATCTTGATGTATACTGTAGTTACCCATATTTTGGGGTAAAGTGGACTTTACCCCAAAATATTGGGTAAGGAGGTTACCTCACTTTTAGGTGTTTTTGAAATGAAACTTTGTTGCCCCCTTAATGTGAGGTAATGTAGGCTTTCCCTCATAATTTGGGAAACATTTCCTCTTTTGGGGAAACATTTCCTCTATTGAGAGTAATGTTTCCCCATTGAAAGGAAAACTAACATTTCCTCACATGGTGTAACCTAGCAGTTTACACCAATTGGGGTTAAGTGATTTTACCCCAGAAGTGAGGAAACCTTTAAGGTTTCCCCTCATGAAGAAAAGTGAGTTTACCCCAAAAAGTGGGGGCAGCCTGGTTTCACCCACTTTTTGGGGTAAACTGTCCTCATATTTTTTACAGTGTGGCATTACAAGATGTCTAGCATTGCACGATGCCTGGCATTACACGATGTCTTTCATTACACGATACCTGGCATTACACGATTTCTGGCATTACACGATTTCTGGCATTACACGATGTCTGGCATTACACGATGTTTGGTATTACACGATGTCTGGAATTACACGATGTCTGGCATTACACGATGTCTGGCATTACACGATTTCTGGCATAACACGATGTGTGGCATATTACTGAATTATTTTTGTTTCTTGAAAGAAACCTTGGCAGGAAATGAGGTAGATGACAAAACAGTAAACAAAAAACTAAAGAATATTTTTCCATTTCAGAGATACTCGGATTTGGAAATTGTAATAAATTAAATCCGACATTAACAGGACATCACAGATTCACAGTCCTCAAGTTTTTCTTTTCTATGTTTCTCTGTCTCCGTTTTTCCATAGAGTATGCATATTAACAAGTTCTTGGCCATATTTAACTTATAAAGGTAAGGAAATTAATAGATTTTCAAGTTGCGATGTTACAAAATTTCAATGAAAGGAACTGTCGGAAGGACAGTATGCCCAAATACTCGAAGCTAGAGAATGTGCTTATTGAGGGAAGTATATACAGAAATATTCTAGCAGGGGCAGATGATTATTTTAGATTTAAAAGGAGCACTTACATTTTCATTTGCTTTGTTAATTTTCACATTTTCAAGCTTCAAAATATCTTTGAATTTTCCCAGATAATTTTATGACAAAAAAATAGCTCCAGGTAAGCATCACCCAATAAACTCAAAAAACATGTAAAAGCTAGCAGTCTTTATAACTATGACACCTCTTTTAGTTCTATCAATGAAGCAACAAAGAAAGGATAAGGATCATTATTATTATTATTATTATTATTATTATTATTATTATTATTATTATTATTATTATTATTATTATTATTATTATTATTATTATTATTATTATTATTATTATTATTACTATTATTATTATTATTATTATTATTATTATTATTATTATTATTATTATTATTATTATTATTATTATTATTATTATTATTATTATTATCATTATCATTATCATTATCATTATCATTATCATTATCATTATCATTATCATTATCATTATCATTATCATTATTATTATTATTATTATTATTATTATTATTATTATTATTATTATTATTATTATTATTATTATTAAGAAATGAGAGGCCCTAACTTGCCAATGCAAATAAAAGAATGCCATTAAACCCCCTTTCCAACATGTACTCTCCTCCAACCCCTACACATCCCCATAACTACATCTTGGGTTGTACTGTTTTTTGTACTTCCAATTTAAGAAAACACGTGTGTCAAGCAACATGAAAAATGTGCAATAACATTAAAACAAAATTATGCAAAACAATATTACTTAACATATGACAAACTAGACATTTGAAACTATAAAAATCCCCTCATTGCTAATAATACACATTCCAGCCTGTCCCGAATTCCATCCCAACTTGTCTGAAATATCTTCCCATGCCTATTCTTCATTCCACCACATGCATGACCCACATGCCATCATAACTGAAATCCAGATGACAATCCACCACATGTCCCACATACCAACCACTGTTCCATTCCACATGTAAACCCACCCTGATCCACCTGCCAACCCACCCTGTTTTTCATGCCAACCCACCCGCCGACGCCAACGCCACCCGCCGACACCCTGGGTAGTAAAATAGCTCTACTATTTTGTGGACAGTCGAGCTAACACAAACTGAATAATTTATTACAAGACGGCCTGAAAATTTAAAATGCTGGAAATGGTTAATTTGTAATTGATTTTGATGAAACTTTTCGTTTTTTTGCTGTCCATGTATTTTAACAATCTGCATGAGGAATTCGAAAAACAGGTCATCTGGCAAAACATACTTGATTCCAGACTGCCATGGCGCTTTGGTTTTCGTTTGATTTTTAGCACAGCACATCCGTGAAAAAGGGTAGAGCGCCATTCATTTAAGCTGTTTCAGACAATGTTGGTATTGGCATTTTGCCGTTCCTCCTGAAAAATAATAAAAACGATAAAAGATTTAATCTATAGCTAACATACTTTTTGTCTGTTCTGTAATTTATAGCTAACATACTTTTCGGTGGGCTGATAAGTACAGGTACTAATTTCGCGCGAGGAAGCAGGTGTTACATATTTTAATTACCCACACTAGATTCTTTTTTGGTTCCGATGCGATAGCATCAGGAAGCTATGCGGTCATGATGGCGTGTGTGTATGCGTGTATGTATGTATGTATGTGTGTATGCATGTGTGCACTTGTAGATGGTGGAAATTGGGGATAATCATAAGCTTACACACCTTCCAATTAGGGACACACCTGCAATTGGGGATATCCCCCAATTAGCAGAAAGCTAAGTATTGACGATTCTATCATCTTGATGCCTGTGAAATAGTTACCTCTTAATTTCATCCCGTTTTAGGGTTTCCCCAATTTTCCAGTGTTTTATCGTATGCTTGTGTGTATTCAAATATCTTGACTGCACCTGCAGATCAGAAATTGTCTCCCTCAATTACATGATAGAAAACGTGTGACATCACAAATCAAAGGGCATAGCGCCATCAGTAATGTGATGTTTTGGACGTATGATTTTACATCTTCCAAGTGGGGATATAGCCTACACATGGGACCTAAAAAATTTACATTGGAACTGTGGACAAATTTATTAATCCCCACTTTTATGGATGCAGTTTAAGTACACGTGTAAAAGTGTGTATCTTCACTTTCCAACGTATCTTTAATACCAAGAAGGAATAGGAATTAACATTAAACCACTAATAACATAGCATCTAGACATATATTGTTTTAAAAATACTGCCATCATTTTTGGCTAAAGTCTTTTATCTCAGAAGTCTCCCTTTTTCTAATTTCACACATATGTCCCCAATTTCCACCATCTGTCTGTCTGTATGTATGCATGTATGCATGCAATGTATGCATGTGTGTATGTATGTATGTATGTATGTATGTATGTATGCATGTATGCATGTAATGTGTATGTATGTATGTATGCGTGTATGTATGTATGCATGCATGCATGCATGCATGTATGTATGTATGTATGCATGCATTTATGTATGTATGTATGTATGTATGTATGTATGTATGTATATATATGTGTATGTGTGTTTGTTTGTATGTATGTATGTATGTATGTATGTATGTATGTGTGTATGTATGTATGTATGTATGTATGTATGTATGTATGCATGTATGTATGTATGTTTGTGTATGTATGTATGTATGTATGTATGTATATGTATGTATGTATGTGTGTATGTATGTATGTATGTATGTATGTGTGCATGCATGTCATGCATGCATGTATGCATGGATATATGTATGTGTATGTGTGTGTGTGTGTGTGTGTGTGTGTTTGTGACGGCCAGCTCGTATTCGCGATATCTTAAGAACGATACGCTGAATTCATGTTATATGTGGTACACAGATAGCTCATCGTCGGTACAGTAAAGGTGCTGTATTTTGTATTATAATTTTTGTTTGTTCATATTTTAACAACCGCATGTCTGTTTTGTTTCATATGTGGTGTAATTATGATGTTAGCTAGTGTACCAGATACATGTCCATGATGTAAAAAATGTTGAATTTCATTAATATACACAGTAGGTGGGGCTTAATATAATTTTGCTGAAAAAAGCAAGAACGGTAAACTGGATTTATGTCATATTTAGTACACGGATAGCCCATGATCTGTAGATATGTGGCATATTGTTTCTGGTAGTGATATCATGCATATTAATGTGTAGGCGGGGCTTAATGTTAAAATCTTGAAGTGTTTATACTTTAACAACCACATGTCTGTTTTTTTCTTTCTTTTTCTTCCATATTTGGGATAATTAGGATGTTAGCAGTAATGTGAACATATACCTAATGTAAAAACGTCGAATTTCATTATTATGCATAGTGGGCGGGGGCATAATATGATTTTGCTGAAAAGAGCTTGTAAACACCGTATTTCAAGAAATGTAAACTGGATTCATGTCATATTTGGTACACAGATAGCCCATGGTCTGTAGATGTGTCTGTTGTTTTTGGTGGTGATATCATGCATATTGATAAGTGGGAGGAGCTTAAAGTGAACACTTTGAAAAAGTGATCAATAAGCAACTGTATGTCTGTTTTGTGTCATATTGGGCATGATAATTTTGTTGGTTATTATGTGCATGCTTATGTTATCAGCTGATAATATTAATATGCATGGTGGGCATGGCTTAATGTGAAAATGCTAAATGATGTAAACACCATACCGTAGTTCATAACCGATACATCAGAATTATGCTATATCAGGTAACAGATGGGTCATGGTCTGTACATATGTTCTAATGTTGTGGTAGTGAATGTAAATGAGTAGGCGGGGCTTACTGAAATAGGATAAATGAGCAACCGTCTGTGCATCATACTGTCTACCTACTGTGGTGTAGCGGTTATCATACATGTCTACAGACCACAAAGCCCTGGCTTCAAGCCTGGGTTGGATATACACGCCAGTGCACCACAACTGGTTATCAAAGGCCGTGGACATTGACTTGGTTGTCGATGTTATGTCTGTCCGTACGTCGTACCTGTGTTGTCGTCCGCGTCGTATTAAGCGTTTCGTGATAGCATTGTTACTATCATAACCGAATACGCAGGCGACGACCCCGTCATTGTAATTGTGTGTTCACTTGTCGTCGCATCATACTTGCTATAATAATGCTGTTAATTATTGTATAAATTGCTAATGTTGTCAACATTTCTTTTATTGATCTGCATAGTGGGTGTGGTTTATGAATAGATATCCTTGAACAAGATATTTCATGATAAACAATGACGTGACAGTAAGTACAAATTTTGCAAA